>CAJHNH020004558.1:85000-377500 GCA_905116865.2 Candidula unifasciata
ACTTACTTCATTCATCAAACTATAATTCTGGAGGGAAACAAACTATACACGCCCCCCTCACCCTCCCCCCCCCCCCCCCCCAGTAAAACAGCTTTAAACAAAATGTACAGTCGGACGATGTTATCTATGTGCCTGTGTAAACAAAACTGTCAGATTAAGCGCTCCTCACCCTTCCCCCCCCCCCTCACCCCCATCCTTTCCAACCATAAGAAACAAAATTAAGGACCCTTTTCCACGCCTTTCAGGCCTATTGGGTATATAGGGCTAGACCTATAGTTTGTGGACCGAACGGCACTTGGTCGGAGATGTAGTCAGCATCCAGCCGGCCGCCTTTACTTTCCAGGACTGAATATGGTACCCACTTAAGGCTAGGTCGACATGGCAGCCAAAGTCATTTTTGAAAAATCCGGCTCTCGTTAGGAAACGAACCCACTGTCTTCCGATCCGCAGGCGAGCGTCTAGCCGCTTGACCACAGCGGCTCACCCTATCATGATAGACAGTGAAGACACTATTATACGGAAGAGAGACCATCCGACCGTAGATGTATTGTTTTTTATTTTGATTGACCACTCTCAGGTTACCCCGGAAGGGACTCACGCTTCCAACGCCCTTCTGGATGTAGCACGAGCCTATGCCTGGACCAAAGTTAGCGTTTTCTACGATGACGTCAGCGGTCAGTTGAAACTTCGCTCATTGTAATTCTCTTCTTTCGTGTTTTCCCCCTTCCCCCCCCCCCCCGTTATTTTTACGTTGTGCACGAATTTCAAGTGAATAAATGAATGAATGAATGAATGAATGAATGAATGAATGAATGAATGAATGAATGAATGAATGAATGAATAAATGAATGAATGAATGAATGAATGAATGGACTTCTTTGCATTTGGGACCTTCCTAAACATGCTCTGTCTCCTTATTCAGTAGCCAACTAAGAGTTCCCGTTCTTATAGTGCCAGCAGCAACCTTATTGAAAGTTCGCCTGTTTCTTCCTTTGCAGAGGTAAAAACCCGTCCAGACCCTTTGCTCACTACTATCTGAATATTTCAGAACATCTATCTAGCTATGGATGCTCTGCCTTCTAAGTTCTAAATTAGTTGGCGACTGTTCAGCAAGAATCCTCCGAAAGGGAACTAGCGGTTACCTTGAAACAGTTTATTTGCACCATATTCATGGCTACAAACTGCTAGCCACCACACAACCCTGAAAAGGACTCTTGAAGCGTTGATGCAATGACCCCAACACTTCCGACCGGTGACCGAGTTGCACATTAGCGGACCAGTAAGCTACCAGGTCCTCATTGTGCTCTGTCCTGTCTGTTCTTGCCGCACCGTTTATTTGGTAAGTGAGAATCAAATCACCAAATGTAGCCCAAATAACTTTACACATAAATTGATGCCGTGAAAATGTTATTTAATTAGTTAGTCTTTCCTCTTGAGCCTAGGGCAGAGGTCATACCTCTCCGTGTCTGGCTGTTCGTTGTCACCTGTTTCATGTCTTTAATATTCATTAGGCCCATGGTTGAGCCTTCCCTGATGATGGTTTGAAGTAGGGTCTCCCTTGATCCTATCCAGTCTTATTTTCCCTTCTAATATCCATATGAGGGCTTGATTGGGGAGTGAGATCTTAACCATTCTGAGTGTAGCATGGCCGTTGTAGTTCCAGTGGCGCTTTTTTTTTTTTTTTTTAACATTGGATACGTTATCTGGCTTGGTATCTTGTCTTTCTTGCGTACTGGACCTGAAATCTGTCTAGTGGAGATTGAGATGAGTGAGAATGTGAATGTAAATAAATATTATGTGGCATTTCAGGGAGGAGAAATCTAGCCAAGAGTAGTGACTTTTTGAGACAAATATTTGGGCAACAGTTAAGACTTCAAGTGCATCACCGTCTCTCTCTCTCTCTCTCTCTCTCTCTCTCTCTCTCTCTCTCTCTCTCTCTCTCTCTCTCTCTCTCTCTTGCTCTCTCTCTCTCTCTCTCTCTCTGTGTGTGTGTTTGTGTGTATGCGATTGCATGGTGTGCGTGTGTGTGACCTTTTCCGGTGTAGTGATGTAGCAAACGTTGATTGCTGAAAAAGAAGAATCTACGAGTATCGTACCATTTTCGTTATCGTTACCAAAAATGTTATCACCAAATTCATCAGCATTGTTATTCTTATTTTAAAGGCATGAACAGAATATGCAAAATATGCGTAACTCAGTTACGTAGTTTTAAAACAAAGTTATTCAATATGAAGTATAAACGTATCTTTACTTTTAATGTGCTAGCGGGAAAAGGGAAAAGAAAAGTAAGAAGTAGGTAGATGTAGAGAAAGAAATATAGCTAGGACAGAATGTAGTAGTTTCCCGCTGAAAAGCAAAAACAGGAAAAGTAATGAAAAGACCAGAGTTCTTCTGTTCAGGGGCCACGAAATAATTCCTCCTAGCCCAGGCGATAAATATGTGAATTGCACAGCTACAATAGAATATGACTACACACACCTAGACGAACCCCATGCACGGACTACAAATCCTAAATTAAATTAAGCAAATGAAATATAATCATCACATTCAACGTCTGTTTATTTTAATGAACGCATAACTAACGATGATTCACAAATAACAATACATTAACAACCAAATCGTGTTCGCACAGACCACGACCAGCTACAGTTGACGCTGCTTTAAGACATCGTTAGCTCGACTCGGTGACGTCAGTAGCACGGCACGTCAGCTAGAGCCGGTCGTGCACAGACCAAGCTCTAAGCACTTCAGTTTAAACATGAATATTCTCTTCTAGCTACATATAATCAAACAGTTATGAGCGATGATACACAATATCTAGCTCCATATAATTCAACTACTAGAGACAAATTCACATTTAACCATGGAACCATACACCCGCCGTAATCAGCCAGACAAACCGTCCATCCTCACGAAACCACACGAACACATGCTGCTGAGTGGGTTCTCCTGCCTCTGGACGAATGATGGGTCAGAATCCGCAAAGCCAAATAAGTCTTTTTCCGGGTGCCTCTGTCTTTTTATAGACACCGGGACTCTTTGGGCTGCCAATTTTTTTTTTTTTTAACTTGTATCCTGACCAAACCGAATTTATAAAGGTTTTGGCAACCTGCCACATTAACATATGCTATTGAAAACAAACGCTTGAGATTAATAGATGAACATTAAATGGGATGCATTCAAGAATTTTGAAGAAATAAGAGGAATGTCTGGAACACTAGTGGCATCAACAGTGATAAGGCAACAGATAGTGGTAGACTGGGAAATGTTTTTAAAGAAACGAGCCGAGTACCGGAATGGCACATCTATCCTTTGTCCGTTTATCAAAAACAAAACACAATAATCGACCACATTCAACCTACTGCAAGCAATATCGGTTATAATTGTGGTCTGGTTCGTTTGTGCCAATTATGTTGACTAAGAAATGTTAATTGTACAAAAACTAGAGGCTTGGACTTGTACTCTAGTTCATAGTGAGAGTTGTTGGGGGGTGGCGGGGGGGAGAACAGGCGTACACTTGACACAACCACAAACACATATAGACATATGTGTACAATTACACACACACACACACACACACAAATACACACACACACACATATATAAATACATATACATACATACATGACGTATACCGACTCATACACAGGAACTAGTGAATTAGGGAAACCAGAATGTTCAAGAGAAACCTTTAAATAAAGGTTAACGAGAGCGGCATCATCATCATCATCATCATCATCATCATTATTCTCATGGCCGTCGTTGTCGTCATTGTAATGTGATAGGAACGTCCGAGAATGATATAACGATGTACTTTTCGGAGAAATGAATGCATGCCAGTTCTGCATTTCATCATCAAGGCGGACACAACTCATGGGAAGTGATGACACGGTTGTGGCTTCTTGTCTGTTACAGACCTGTTGCATGATGTTACAGCTGCGTTAAGACATTCTCATAAGTGCTCCGTCCCCATCTTTAGCAGCCAGTGAAGAGTTTTAGTGTCTATGGCACCAGTAGCAGTTTTGATTACATAGTGTTACAGTTTTTGTAGGTGGATATAATTGGAATGATTGCCTATACCTTTATCAAATCCATTAAAAAGTATTAGCTAATATGATTACCTGCAAGTTCACCTCTCCTGCAGGTGTTCAGGTGTTGGAAAGGATGATGACCAACCACACAATCGCAGTGCGGGCGTGGCGTCTGCCTAAGAAGGCCACCCTGAAGGATGTTCGTGATGCCCTTGTGGAAATGAGAAAGGTCCTAGTGGAGAAATGCGTGGTCCTGTGTAACAAGGACAATGTCCAGCTTTTGCTGGAGGAGGTGAGGACAACGCTGCTTTCATTTAATATCTATGGGTTCTTACACATACACACACACGCACGCACACACACCACCCACACACACACACACCACACACATACTAAACCACACACCACACACACACACATACAAGTGAAACACTAGTTGTCGCCTTTTGAGAAAAACAAACTTATTGACTACTGACACTTAGGCATGCTCAGCTGAGACATACTAAACTCACAACGCACAGTTCTCACAACATGCTGTTCTCACAACTTACTGTTCTGCCAACATACTGTTCTCCCGACATAATGAACTCACTAGAAACAGACTGCACTAAACTTCCCCGTGTGGGTTCCAGGGCCCCACTGTGAGCAAAACTCACTTCCTCCCCAATACGCATGTCATAGGAGTCGACTAACTATGGATTTCCTTTGATTTTTGAGTGCATCTACCCGAGCGACAAATTCACATTTAACCATGGAACCATACACCCGCCGTAATCAGCCAGACAAACCGTCCATCCTCACGAAACCACACGAACACATGCTGCTTAGTGGGTTCTCCTGCCTCTGGACGAATGATGGGTCAGAATCCGCAAAGACAAATAAGTCTTTTTCCGGGTGCCTCTGTCTTTTTATAGACACCGGGACTCTTTGGGCTGGGGGTGGGGGGGGGGGGGCGGGAATTTAGGGGGAATTGTGTAGGTATGAAGGTAAGAAAGTAGATAGGCATATGTACTAGAAAATACTGAACTCAAAATCAAGTAAAACACTTCTTTGTAGGTAGACAGGTAAACTGGTAGATATTTGGCTAGCTACGAAGGTAAAGTTGTGAGGTAATTCGCCGGGTAGAAGACAAGAGGCTGTTTGGTAGGTAGGAAGGAAGGTAGTGGGTACTTAGGTAGGTAAGTCTACTGAAATGAAGACACATTTTACAAGAGCAGGTTTAGCTGAAGATACACGAAAGATCAATACTTTACTTAAGAAACACTACGGATAATCTTGAAACAGTGGTCTTTATTTTTATTTGTATTCCAAGGTCGGCTCTGTGGCAAAGTCGATGCGAACGCTTCGTAATGCTGGGATGCCGGGTTCGATCTCAGCTGCGGGTCATGCGCCTTGTGTTGGTTTCGACAGTGGTATCAAAAAAGCAGACCGTCCTGAAAGCAATGGCAAACTACTGGTAATTTAAATTTGCCTAGAATAACCACACCACGCCAGGGGCTGTTGGGGCTGGTTCTGCAACGTCCTGTAAAGGATACGCAACTAATCTTGTATCCCAGGAAGTTGCTCAATTGATGGCATGGTCGGTAACAGTAATTTGTCTGCTTTTTTAACACTTGGGCACTTTGCTTCGTTGGCATAGTCACTCCTTTAGCCACATCAGCCTTCTTTGGCGCAACTTTGTTCTTTTAATTAGTACGGATCGCAGATTAAGTGGTGTTGTACTGATTCGCGAGATCACAAACCATTCTCGTGTTTATATATTATTGCTTTCTTTGTTTTAACTGCAGTACGCTTAGGCTTCTTTGCACCACTGTAACTAAAACTTTCACTTTCTTGAGAGCCATTATGTGGGTTTATTTAGTGCAAAACTATTACATCAAGAGCAACGTAACGACAAACAATGATCACAGCTAGCAAACCTGAGTACAACTGATGATATTTATTAGCGACAATGATATTATTGAGCGTTTGTGAGCTGAGGCATTAATCGTTGGTCATCCCAAGTGTTTTCGGAAATCGTGTTGAAGGCTGATTTGTTCGTGAATAGAGGCGTTCGTGATGCGATATATCACTACTCGTATAATATTTAACCTACAGGGTTCGGGTGCTATAGAAGAAGAGCATGGAAAGATATAAACCAGAACATCAAGTCTATCAGCGAGCATCATAATATAACAAAGACGAACAAAACGTGAACGCTGCGGCTATGGAACCTTCATCAGCACGTAACAAATGAGACAATACTACATGAACACACAATATCACTTATCCTCGTATATCGAAGCAGCCAGGTCGATATCTAACCATTAGACTGACCGGGACACCTGATAAAGGGAAAATAAATATCCCGGGGAAAGTGGCCAGTGAAAAAAGAATAGGCATTATGGTAATAAATTCCGTGAAAATATCGGGTTACAGAAAGGGTTGAGATTTAGGATGACCCGCTTCTATTCTTGGTCAGAGATCTACATAAGAACGTGGATGAACGTGTTGTCGCCAATATCTGCTGTAGACTGAGTAAAGCCAAGTAAGAACAAAGAATCCTTTTTACGTTTTTGACCAATCGGATATTTGTATTCGATCCATCATTTGTCTAGACAAATTGACACTCGATCGGTAATGTGGTAAACACCACGCCGGACGCCTTGACTTCCCGTGACATTTCCTAGTGCCCATCTTAGGTTGAGTCAATCCCCAACCCAGTGTGTTTTAATAATAAAAGTCCACACTAATGCTGATTTGAACCCAAGACTTGAGCACTTGCAAGCGAGCATATAGCCACTGAACTACCACAGCTTCGCGCGAGACTGGTAGAAGAGGGAGGGGAAGACGACATAGGATTGGAAGTATGACGTTGACAACGTCCTCCAGCAACAAAGCAGCTGAAAGAATAAATAGCTTGAGAGTCATGGTCACCCCTGTCTATCACAGCCCAACCAGCAGATTATGCAAAACATAAAAATGCAGATTAAAATATTCGGAACTAATTAATTATATTTTTAAGGAGGTTGAAGCAAACGCTCCCCTCCCCCCCCCCCATCCCACGCCCTCCCCCCCCCCTTCCCCCCCAGTGCAGTCGTCATTGTCAGGATGTACTTGGACAAAAGAGCCTCAAACATGTATAAGCCACAAATCAATTCCCGGCAGCCTCGTTAGGCTGATTTATCTGTATCCTAGATTCTCCAGGGAATCGATCTGACAAAACAGAAGCTTTGAATTCCACATTTTCAACCATCAAATCACGATTGGCCATGTTTAGTTGAATTGTCTTCACGTTCGTCGTATTGATTGTCGCAAAAGCCTGTGTGTAACGACCTCACATACCTCACCACATAACAGAATAATTGGAGAACCGTTCTTGAAATTAGATCATATGTTCTTTTTTCTCCTTGCTCACAGTTTGTTTTTGATCTGAAGTCAGGTTTGTCCAGCATTTCTCAACAAAAAAGCATAGCATTTAGCGCGTTTCTTGTGTGCACATAAAACATTAAAAGATTTGGGGGAGGAGGGTGGAGAGGTTGGGGGTTAAACGACTTATAACATCCAAAGAATATAAACCTTCTGGAGCCCTCCCCGATACCCTTTGTTTGGGGTAAATAAAAATTGAAGTACCAAATACAGATCAGTGTCTATTCGTTGTTGGTTGTCGCTTTCAAGAAAGGGCAGACACAGACAAAACGTTAGGCATGTGCAGATAAATTCATGAGAATAACCGAGCAAAGAAGGATTACTGTGGGAAGTTCTCTTTCACATAAAGTAACATTCAAAGGGCGACAACAGATACAAAAGTCTAAGCCATTTTTATCTCCCTTAACTTGGGCATTGATTGTTTTACACTTTCCAGCTGGATGCACATATCTCCTGCTTATATCGTTTTATTCGATGATGAAAATGTGGTTGAACTGAATTTGAATTTTGAAAAAAAAAAAAAAAAAATGGAAAAAAAAAAAAAAAAACCTCGGACTGCTTCAATCTGTCACTAGGGCTTGGCTTTATTTGCGTCCCTTGTTTCTTGCAGTTTAGAATTTTTCTTTTCTTGTGAGGTGGGTTTACGTCTGGTTTCGATTTCTTTGGGATACAACATTTGCTGCATCAGGAGGGGTTATCTAAAAGTCCTGAAAAGGACTATAAAAATTTGCCTGGGTCGCGTATGGGTTGGAGTATGTCTGGTGGTAGAACAACATGCCTTGCTGGTCTAGCGTTTAGGGGTGTTTTCGATCCGGTGAGCTGCCTTTGGTTGCTATCAGAGCGGCTGAAAAAATATGGTGAAAATATGATAAAAATGTGGTTATTTGATGGCGACACTTTCTAAACCCAATACTGCTATTTTAGTTAGGATGACGATTAGTGCCTGTTTATGTCAAAATTCGTCACTATATGATTGGTCGCTGTTTAATGCTTCACTATTCTGGTCTTTCTATAACAGGCTGGTCTGAGATTCGTTTAGCCTATTATAATAATTTGGGTTTGGTTACAGTTGCGAAATAGAACTAGCAGTTTTGCAGATCGAAATCTGTGGAAAGTGGCCAGACTGACTGACTTTCTACCCCACCAGGACATCACACAAACGACAAACACCCGTTGACACAAAGTGCCACCATGTGGATGAGGATCGCCATGGAGACGTCCCAGAAACAGCGTTCAGAGAATTTACCATATTTATGGCCTGCCTATATTGCGGCCACTGGCAAAAGCCAGAGTGGGGCTTCAAATAACAAAAAAGTTCGTCTTAAAAAGGACGAAACTTGGATAAAGTGGCCAGTGAGTCGAAAAGTTTATATATTGCTCAGCCCACAGAAAAAGTTCCCTTTGCTGTTTGGTCTCTCGAATCGCTCTAGGGACATGTGGTGCTACATATCGTTGCTGAACTGTACAGGGTTATCAGCGCAACGTAGGTACGGCGGACTGATGGGAGAGGTGAATGGGCTCACTTGTTTTGTGTTGCAGTATTACGTTCAGTAGTTAGATTGTGTTAGATCTAGACTCTTCTTCTTCTTCTTCTTCTTGTTCACCGGCTGTGAATTCCGGCGGTAAGTCGCGGTTGTTCGTCCAAAATGGACTTTTGGCTTTTACCTTGACCTGAGTTTTGCGTGTACATCCATTTTACTGGCTTATTTGTTTGCAGTTCTCGTTCCCCGCCTCTCCGGCAGATGTACTCCGACTTCGAGGGAAGATCTAGACTCTATTGTGCATCCTTGCACAGAGATTTGTGATTGCAGGTAGCTGGGTTAGGAAAAGGAATTAGCACACGATCAGTTTGAACACGGTGTTGATTGTTAATTTATTGTTATCTGCGAATCGTTAGTTTTGTGTTCAGGAAAATAGACAGATTTTGAACGTGATAAATATATTCCATTTGTTTGATTCAGAATAGGACTTATAGTTCGTGCACTCGGTCTGGCCATGCGCTGCCTATGTAGTTATATGTTGTAGCTGTTGTTGTTTAATTCACTATTCACATATTCGTCGCCTGAGACATGAAAATATTTCACGGCTCCTGCATCAGAAGAACCCTTGTCTTTTCTTTACTTCTCCTATTTCTTTCCAGTTCCGCGGGAAATATTAATTATCTTAAATATATTTCTTTCCTCGTCGCCCCGGGTATTTTCTTTTTCCTATTTTCGCTGCCCGCCAGCCCATTTCGATGATCTTTTCCACCCAAATTTGGGATGCCATTTTTTTTTGTTTTTTGTTATTTGAAACCCCACCCTGGCCCTAATATATCCTGGCGTTTGAATTCGGGTTCTCGTCCAAATGGGGACACCAGGTGTGGTTAATTTTACGTTTCCCTTGCCATTCATGCCTCGTCGGGTCGCAGGACCTCTACTATGTTGCTGGAGTATTATGATGTGGGTTGGTTTGGCGTTCGCTCGGCGTGTGTTTGTGGGAGGCTGTGTTGTCTTAAGTCTATTTCAGGCGCGCAAGGCGCCTGTGTTCAAATAAAAAGTACTGCAATGGAAAGCGCCACAGCCTCAAAAATTCTTAAGTTTTGAAACTGGAATGTGTTTGCGTTTCTACGTTCGTTAGCGGTAGCTTCACCCCGAGAGAAAGAAAGAACTTACAAGGAATGTAGGAACAGAAGCACATCACTGTTTCCATAGTCCAGAACCGTCACGCAGGTAGCGGAACGGGGCAAAAAATCACGCAAACAAGCAATGAGAAGACGAGAAAGGTAAGTAAAGTAAAGGACCCTTTTCCATGTCTTTAGACGTATAGGGCATATAGGGCTAGACCTTTATTTTTATAGACCAATTGGCACAAGATGGGTGATGTGGTCAGCATCACGCCGGTCGCCTCTACTTCCCGAGACTGCACTCGGTACCCACTCAAGACTGGGTCAATCTGGGAGCCAAGGTCATTTTTTAAAAAAAGAGGGAACTGTTGAAGCGTTGACAATAAGAAAAACCTGACAACCCCGCTACATAGGAAAGGTCCTGTGACCCGACTAGGCATGAATGGCAAGGGATGTCCCTCTCTCTTCGGGACGGGAAACGTAAAATGAACACCGAGTGTTAATCTCTCGTTGTGCGATCGTGGTGGGATTGATCGTCACTCACGATTTCTTCTCTATGTTGTTATGCCATTGCCTGCCAGGTCCGGACTTCAGGTTACATGGTAACCGTCAGGGGCCCTTATATAACCTTGCGATTGATCAGGGCTTACCATAGTTTGTATATGTTGGATTCTCATCCTAGAGGTGTCAATCCTAGAGGATCAGAAAATGCAAGGTAAGATTTTTTTTTATTCGCCTTACTGTGTCTAAACTTTAGGTTACTTTGTAGTCGTCAGGGATTCCAATATAACCTTAGGGTTGACCAGGGTTTGGGGGACTTGTACTGGGGAGATTCTCATCCGAACAGTGACACTTTGCGTCAACTGGTGTTAACTCATTGTGCGACTCAAGTGGGATTCAGTTTCATTCACAGATCTTGTCATGCACACATCATGGGATTCAGTTTACCTACATATCTTGTTATGAACACATCATGGCATTCAGTTTCACTCACAGATCTTCTCATACATACATCATAGGATTCAGTTTCACTCACATATCTTGTCATGCACACATCATGGGATTCAGTTTCAGTCACAGATCTTGTCATGCACACATAATGGGATTCAGTTTCAGTCACAGATCTTGTCACGCACACATCAAGGGATTCAATTTCCCTCATAGATCGTGTCATGCACACATCCTTACACACAAGGACTGCAGTTTCCCCGGGTGGTATCTCCCACCTTTTTTAAAGCCTTAATTATACCTTCTTATGAGATTAGATGGGATATCTGAAAGTGTCCCTGTTTGCCATCCAGACTGAGATTAGCAAATACCGGCGTATTGAGTAATGAGCAGGCAGTCAAATTGGTTGGATCTGCACAATGGGTAGTCAATTGATACATGACAAGGCAGATGTAGTCAAGGCACTTTGGGAACAAGCAACGGAAACATTAGAGAAACGAAATTATGGCCTGGAGAGAATGAGGCACCTGGGTGTAACCAGAGGGTCTGGCCGGCTGACTAAACTCAGAGGAAAGGCAAGACGGACATAAAACCATTTTGTGACCGTTACCATCAGTATTGGAACTCTGCGCTGGCTGCTGAAGATGAGGACGGAGCACGTAAGGAAATACCCCGAACACTGTGAATTCAGTTCTTGACTCAACTCAACTCCACTGCGCCTTAGCCACACACACACACAACGGTGTAGCTCCTGTTTGATCTTTGCCATGAAATAAATGTTTGTTGAAATAAACGAGGTAAAGTGTGCTACTAATTTGTAACTGTGACCAGAGTGACGGAAGCACAAGCTAACTTGTCACCGTAGCTAGAGTGATGGGAGCGCAAGCTAACGTATCACCGCAGCTAGAGTGACGGAAGCACATGCTAACTTGTCGTCGTAGCTAGAGTGACGGGAGCACAGAGGCAACCGTGTGTCACCGCAGCTAGAATGACGGGAGTACTAGCTAACGTATCACCGGTGCTAGAGTGACGGAAGCACAAGCTAACTTGTCACTGTAGCTAGAGTGACAGGAGCACAACCTAACGTGTCACCGTAACCAGAGTGACGGAACATTAACTTGTCTGTAGACTTAGTTTCCCTAGTGTGATGGGACTATAAATACATGCAACCATGAGAACCCCAAAATGTCAGCATACATAGAGTGACGGAAGCACAAGCTAACGTGTCATCGTAGCTAGAGTGATGAGAGCACAAGCTAACGTGTCACCGTGACTAGAGTGACGGGAACACAAGCTAACTTGTCACAGTTGCTAGAGTTACGGAACATTAACTTATCTGTAGACGTAGTTTCCCCGGTGTGATGGGACTACAAATACATCCCACCGTGAGAACCCTAAATTGGCTAATAATAAAACCAAACCCCAGGTTATGTGTCTAGACACCGCTGCGATGAAGCCTCTTGTGAGTTTAAGTGTCCCCAAATGCCATGTAGAAAGTAATTTAGCTACTTGTAGCGTCTCCCATGTCGGACATGTCAAAGGATTGTAGCCAGACTATGAGACACACAACCTTCTGCCTTACAAGCAGCGTGGAGAGCTACAGAAAGTCGGCTAAAAATCAAATATGTATCAAAATCTGATGTACCAAGCCACAGACTGACAAACGAGGGCGACGTAACTCGCGTATGTAAAAAAAGTAAAGGACCCTTTCTAAGCCATCAGGCGTCTAGGGCATATAAGGCTAGACCTATATTTTTAAAGACCAATCGGCACACGGTGGGTGATGTGGCCAGCATCACACCGGCCGCCTTTACTTTCCGGGACTGCACCCAGTACCCACTCAAGGCTGGGTCGACCTGGGAGCCAAGGTCATTTTTGAGAAAAGTCCGAACTCTTGTATGACAATGATAATAAAAAATCATTTCAATTTTCGCAAGGTACTGAACTTAACACTTGAACAGATCTGACGTGAAAGCAAAGGGGCACCCTTGGAGAAGATGGACCGAGGATATTAGAAGCATTCAACATCCGCACGGAACGATAAAAGCCAATTACCACGCCGCTTCACAACAAAAGTAGCAGTTTGTCACAGTGATGATGGTCATGATGACTGAATGTAACACAATCTAAGGTTACCTTTCGAGGTCTTAACAAGCGTTAGCGACTATCTTTAGTTCACTTTTCGAGATATGATAGCTGAGATAGAAGGAATATAGAAGGTATAGTTAGATGTGAATGGCAGCAAACAAGACCATGGATAGTCACATAAAAGGAATTTAGGAATAGATTTCTCCCACGTTATCACAAATAGTTATTGTCTCTAGTCGATTACCCTTGTGCATATTGGAAAGTCATTTGTGTAGTAAGGCATCTTCGCCTCAACTGATAAGCATTCTTTGTGATAAATTAGTGAAATAAGAGATATGTCCGGACAATCGATGATATCAACAGTTATAAGACAAGGAAAGTGGCGTTGTTTTAGGCACTTCCGGGGAAGAAGCGAGCAGAGAGTCACAAGACACTAAGTTAGTTGTACCTCACCAGGATATCACACAAAGCAATAAACACCCGGTAACACAAAGTGTCACCATTCAGATGACGATCACACTTGGAGAGGGTCCGGATACCCTGTTCAACATTTGGGTTGTATTAGGGCCCATGGCAACAGCCATGGTGGGGCTTTAAAAAGCGAAAAATTGAGGATGGCATGGAATGTAGCATACACTGAAATAGGAAACATAATAATTCATAAAATTAGGACGTCCTAGAAAAACCTTAAAGCTAACGTTGCTGGGAAAAGCTCATTGTACTGGATTGGATAAACGGGGGGGGGCTACACGGTCTCGGGGCATGACGTCCGCCTCAAGTGCTGTAGGTCCCGGATTGAAGACACGGTGAAGGCTGGGATTTTTTTCACCTGGACTTCTAGTAATTTCCCCTGGTCTCTTGGTAGTAAGATCTGACTCCCGTGTGTTGTTGCGCGTAAAAAAAAAATCCCTTGGCTGTTGGAAATAAAAAAAATAGTAGCCTAATGGCGCTGCCCGGGCAAAACTTTGAGTTAAACATCTACCCAAAGTATTTCAGGATCCTCGCCAGTGATACGGAGTTCGTGCACTGCGCTGAGATTCTTCGGACTCAGGCTTGAGTAAGAAGTAGAACGGATCACTTATGGGTTACTACCCTTGTGCCATGATGTCGATCCGTCGTCTAAAACCTAAATATCTAAACCTTTTATTATGTTGAAATGACTACACTGGATAGAAGACAAATTGCGGACTAGACTGCTAGCCTTTTGTGATATGTAACAGCCCGACAGTGTGTTTATATAGATCTGTATCTCACGGGAAACAGTGAGACTGTGTGTCTTTAATCTTGCAGCCTTCGCCGGAAAATATTTGCATGAAACGAAAGTTAACCGTAAAATTGAAACTACTATTTCTGTTTATAAGGCAAAACACGGGGGTGGTATATCGCCATCTTAAAACTGTTGACAAGTTAAAATGTCCCTAGATGGTCTGGCGGGTTTTTATTGCCAGAGAGCAGCAAGGTATATTATGAAACTGGTGGTCGTTATTTGATTTTAAGAAGAGCTTATGTAACTCTAAAATAACAGAAATGGGGTTCGATGTGCTCTTTCAGAAAGTCGGGAAATACTCAAGGGGAATTTAGGGCTTCGTAAGGTTATAAGTATTAAGAAGACCTTGGAAACATAAATGTTTAAGACACGATTGTTGCAAATATCTTACACTGCGAAAGTAAATGTCAATTAGTCTTACTTTTCTCCATCATTTCTTCAGCCATTCATTTTCATACCTGCAGATATCAGTTAGCGCCTCCAGGTGTTCGTATGTCTGCCTGGATATTATCTATCCACTGTCTTCTTGGTCTACCTCATTCAACTCTATTGTGGACACGGTTTCTATTCCTTATTATTATTATCCGCCTATCTCTCTATGTGCCACATCAATGACAGATTATTAACCCTCACAATGAAAGTAAACAGTGGTGAATGAAAGATATTATGAATTTACTTTTTTTTGCTTGTCACTCTTCATTCTCCGCTATTTGTATATTTGACTATCAGTGATGCCTGAAAAAAATAACTGAAGCAATATCTTTATCACGTGAAGAGGGGCACTGGGGAACCTCTGGCTATAGGAGAGATCAGATACAGAAGAGTGGCACTGGGGAACCTCTGGCTATAGGGGAGATCAGATACAGAAGAGGGGCACTGGGGAACCTCTGGCTATAGGGGAGATCAGATACAGAAGAGTGGCACTGGGGAACCTCTGGCTATAGGGGAGATCAGATACAGAAGAAGTAGAGACAGTCTAAGAGAAACGATATTGAGGGGACTAAAACGATGATGTGAGGGGAATATCCAGATAGCAAACTGATGCAGACTATTAGGTACCTAGATCTGGGGAAAGGCCTGAGCACTTCATCAGTTGGCAACGGAGTTATGGTAATGAAGGTTAGATAAGGACACCGATGCTGCTGTTGATGAACAACGGTGTTAATGATGATACTATCATCGTTGCATGCCTTGTTCATGTTGGTCCCACTCGTGTAGTTTATATTTTCCCTTTCAGTTTATGTATGTATTCATTATTCTGGTGAGCGTTTTTTTTTTTTTTTCTAGTTAGATTGCGTGCATTGTTTTTAAATTGGTTTCACTAGTGTAGTATAAAAATACAAATGTTTTCCTCATTAGCTTTCATCATATTTAGGACACTAGAAGTATCTAACACTGTGAAGTCTAATACGGTCTACATATATAACTATAAGTGTATGTTCTATTTTAGAGCTTATTCATAGATTTTAGTATAACGGGTCAGCTGACATTTTTAGAGTACCGGCGAGACGACCGGGACACAGCTCATCGGTACTGTTTCGGTAAAAGCGGACCTATGGTCAACCCAAAACGGACTAAAATGGCTGTCAGGTATTGGTTTGGGAAACAAAGGCGACGGCATACTGTTGACTATATCACCCATCGAGGACCATTTGGTCTGTAAATATAGATCTAGCACCATGATGCATGATTCGCTAAATGCAATAAAAGGGTCATTTACTTACATTTACTAATAGATAATTGTTTCGGTTGCCAACAGGCACGAAACCTGGCCATGCTGTCCACACCTCCCTATGGCTGGATGTTCTATGATCCGGTAGGTATCCTAGACATGTCTGATTGTTGTGTGGTAGGGCACCGTGGCGTAGAGCTATATGCAAACACATGTGAGTTTCACATCATGTCATGGAAGATCACATGTGTCAGAAATGATAGAAAGTACACGAAACAGAAGACTGTTGACAGGCACGACTACCAGCTCCACACGTCATGGGCTAGCAAAAAAAGACTAAGAAGAAGAAGAAAGAAGAAGAAGAAGAAGAAGAAGAAGAAGAAGAAGAAGAAGAAGAGAAGAAGAAAGAAGAAGAAGAAGAAGAAGAAAGAAGAAGAAGAAGAAGAAGAAGAGAGAAGAAGAAAAAAGAAGAAGAAGAAGAAGAAGAGAGAAGAAGAGAAGAAAGAAGAAGAAGAAGAAGAAGAAGAAGAAGAAGAAGAAGAAGAAGAAGAAGAAGAAGAAGAAGAAGAAGAGGAAAAGACGAAAAGAAGAAGAAGAAAAAGAGGAATGAAGAAGAAGAAGAAGAAGAAAGAAGAAGAAGAAGAAGAAAGAAGAAGAAGAAGAGAAGAAGAGAAGAAGAAGAAGAAGAAGAAGAGAAGAAGAAGAATAAGAAGAAGAAGAAGAAGAAGAAGAAGAAGAAGAAGAGAAGAAGAAGAAGAAGAAGAAGAAGAAGAAGGAAGAAGAAGAAGAAGAAGAGAAGAAGAGAGAAGAGAAGAAGAAGAAGAAGAAGAAGAAGAAGAAGAAGAGGAATAAAGAAGAAGAGGAATGAAGAAGAAATGGAAAGAATAAAAAGAGGAAAAGAAGAAGAAGAGGACAAGAAGAAGAAGATGAAGAGAAGAAGAAGAAGAAGAAGAAGAAGAAGAAGAAGAAGAAGAAGAAGAAGAAGAAGAAGAAGAAGAAGAAGAAGAAGAAGAAGAAGAAGAAGAAGAAGAAGAAGAAGAAGAAGAAGAAGAAGAAGAAGAAGAAGAAGAAGAAGAAGAAAGAAGAAGAAGAAGAAGAAGAAGAAGAAGAAGAAGAAGAAGAAGAAGAAGAAGAAGAAGAAGAAGAAGAGAAGAAGAAAGAAGAAGAAGAAGAAGAAGAAGAAGAAGAAGAAGAAGAAGAAGAAGAAGAAGAAGCGAAGAAGAAGAAGAAAGAAGAAGAAGAAGAAGAAGAAAGAAGAAGAAGAAGAAGAAGAAGAAGAAGAAGAAGAAGAAGAAGAAGAAGAAGAAGAGAGAAGAAGAAGAAGAAGAAGAAGAAGAAGAAGAAGAAGAAGAAGAAGAAGAAGAAGAAGAAGAAGAAGAAGAAGAAGAAGAAGAAGAAGAAGAAGAAGAAGAAGAAAGAAGAAGAAGAAGAAGAAGAAGAAGAAGAAGAAGAGAAGAAGAAGAAGAAGAAGAAGAAGAAGAAGAAGAAGAAGAAGAAGAAGAAGAAGAAGAAGAAGAAGAAGAAGAAGAGAAGAAGAAGAAGAAGAAGAAGAAGAAGAAGAAGAAGAGAAGAAGAAGAAGAAGAAGAAGAAGAAGAAGAAGAAAGAAGAAGAAGAAGAAGAAGAAGAAGAAGAAAGAAGAAGAAGAAGAAGAAGAAGAAGAAGAAGAAGAAGAGAAGAAGAAGAAGAAGAAGAAGAAGAAGAAGAAGAAGAAGAAGAGAAGAAGAAGAAGAAGAAGAAGAAGAAGAAGAAGAAGAAGAAGAAGAAGAAGAAGAAGAGAAGAAGAAGAAGAAGAAGAAGAAGAAGAAGAAGAAAGAAGAAGAAAGAAGAAGAAGAAGAAGAAGAAGAAGAAGAAGAAGAAGAAGAAGAAGAAAGAAGAAGAAGAAGAAGAAGAAGAAGAAGAAGAAGAAGAAGAAGAAGAAGAAGAAGAAGAAGAAGAAGAAGAAGAAGAAGAAGAAGAAGAAGAAAGAAGAAGAAGAAGAAGAAGAAGAAGCAGAAGAAGAAGAAAGAAGAAGAAGAAGACGAAGAAGAAGAAGAAGAAGAAGAAGAAGAAGAAGAAGAAGAAGAAGAAGAAGAAGAAAGAAGAAGAAGAAGAAGAAGAAGAAGAAGAAGAAGAAGAAGAAGAAGAAGAAGAAGAAGAAGAAGAAGAAGAAGAAAGAAGAAGAAGAAGAAGAAGAAGAAGAAGAAGAAGAAGAAGAAGAAGAAGAAGAAGAAGAAGAAGAAAGAAGAAGAAGAGAAGAAGAAGAAGAAGAGAAGAAGAAGAAGAAGAAGAAGAAGAAGAAGAAGAAAGAAGAAGAAGAAGAAGAAGAAGAAGAAGAAGAAGAAGAAAGAAGAAGAAGAAAAGAAGAAGAAGAAAAAGAAGAAGAAGAAGAGAGAAGAAGAAGAAGAAGAAGAAGAAGAAGAAGAAGAAGAAGAAGAAGAAGAAGAAGAAGAAGAAGAAGAAGAAGAAGAAGAAGAAGAAGAAGAAGAAGAAGAAGAAGAAGAAGAAGAAGAAGAAGAAGAAGAAAAAGAAGAAGAAGAATAAGAAAAAGAAGAAGGAAGAGGAGGAGGAGGAGGAGGAGGAGTATTAATATGTCAACATTTAAATATCGTAATTCCCATGTCCACATTTAAATAACATAATTCGTATTCCAGTATTCAAATATCGTAACTGATATGTCAACATTTAAAAATTGAAATTCAAAAGTCAACATTACTCAACCCATTAGCTAACAACTTGCTGCAAACAACTACAGATTAACTCACATATATCTGTCAACAACAGTATATCAAAACCCCCATTTTAGCTGCATGTATCAACTTTATGAGTCAGCCTAATATGTCAGCTTTATAAGACTTTATATTTTGATTGTATAAGTTAACTTCATGTGGCAACTTTAAAAGTCAACTTCATATGCGCAACTTTATTTGTCAAAAACAAGATATCAAAACCATAATCAACCTGTATATGTAAACTTCACACACACACACACACACACACACACACACACATATATATATATATATATATATATATATATATATATATATATATATATATTATATATATATGTACATTTATGAACATATATACAATTAACAACCATATATCCGTTATTGACAGCTAAATAAACATCACATTACAAGTGAGAATCGTCAAATGCTACTTATTCTCAGCCGTGCTGTGTGGAGCAGAAACTTCGACAATTAATGGGCAACAAGAAAATCCAACTAAGTCTCTGGAAATCTGGATATACATAAGAATATGTCGTATTTCATGGGGGAAAACAGTCAAATACAGAAGTTCTGGAAAGTGCGAATGAACAGAGAAGTAATATGGGGGGGGGGGGGGGGGGGGTGGGTGGGGGTGGGGGGGGGGGGGGGGGGGGGGGTGGGGGGGGGGGGGGGGTGGGGGGGGGGGGGGGGGGGGGGGGGGGGTGGGGGGGGAGGGGGGGGGGGGGGAGGGGGGGGGGGGGGGGGGGGGGGGGGGGGGGGGGGGGGGGACACAGAGAGAATTGAAATATTTTTGTGCATTAAAAGACATAATAATAAAAAGTTAGTTGCGTATCCTATACAGGACGTTGCAGAACCAACCCTAGCATTTGTTGGCAGTTGTAGTTTTCCTAGGCAAGTTTACGTCCAGTAGTTTGCCATTGCTTTTTGAACGGTTGGATTCTCGATACCTTTGTCGAAACCAACGCAAGGCGCAAGGCCCGCAGCTGGGATCGAACCCGGCACCCCGGTATTACAAAGCGCGTTCGTAACGCCTAAGCCACAGACGCCTAAAGACGTAACTGTATTTTAAAAACCATACTGGAGGGAAAGGTTGAAGACAAAAGAGCAATAGATGGACAAACAGCAGTCTTTGAGAGTGTACAGCGAAGACAAGAGATCAAGAGATGGACAAACAGCAGTCTTTGAGAGTGTACAGCGAAGACAAGAGATCAAGAGATGGTCAAACAGCAGTCTTTGAGAGTGTACAGCGAAGACAAGAGATCAAGAGATGGTCAAACAGCAGTCTTTGAGAGTGTACAGCGAAGACAAGAGATCAAGAGATGGTCAAACAGCAGTCTTTGAGAGTGTACAGCGAAGACTAGAGATCAAGAGATGGTCAAACAGCAGTCTTTGAGAGTGTACAGCGAAGACAAGAGATCAAGAGATGGTCAAACAGCAGTCTTTGAGAGTGTACAGCGAAGACAAGAGATCAAGAGATGGTCAAACAGCAGTCTTTGAGAGTGTACGGCGAAGACAAGAGATCAAGAGATGGACAAACAGCAGTCTTTGAGAGTGTACAGCGAAGACAAGAGATCAAGAGATGGACAAACAGCAGTCTTTGAGAGTGTACGGCGAAGACAAGAGACATAGCGTGTTTGGGATCTGTTGGAGACACCCTTCACCCCAAAGACGACAACTGAATGATGATGATAAATCAAAGCAGAGTTTCAACTGTATATGCACGACCGGCTCTAGCTGACGGGCCGTGCTGCTGACTTAACCTGGCCGGGCTAACGCTGCGTTAAAGCAGCGGTTCTCAAACAGGAAATAAACTATTTTTGACAGTGGCGAGGGAAGACAACTTAAATTTTAACTTTTACGTTACTACATGCCTTCTTTAATAATTTCACAATCTGTAGCTGACTTTTCTTGATTATTGCTGTGGCACCCCTGGCATACGCTCACGCCACCCCGGCGTGCCTCGGCATCCAGTATGAGAACCGCTGCGTTAACGCATCGTTGGCCCGACTCCGTGACGTCAGCAGCACGGCCCCTCTGCTGGAGCCGGAGGTGGTATATGTCAACAGCCATGTTCCATGTGTTGGGTCAACAGCTGAAACTCCATGAAAGGGCCGGATTTACATTTGATGAGGCCCTCATCTAAATAAAGCTCTGAAGCCCATGCTTCTTTATGTTAAACCAGCTAATCTAAGAAAGTTGGCGTCTATGGCTTAGGCGTTGCGAACGCTCGTCGTAATGCCTTTGTGCCGGGTTCAATCCCAGCTGCGGACGATTTGTCTTGCGTTGGTTTCGACAGTGGTACCGAGAGCTGATCGTTTAGAGGGACATTACAAAGTAATGAACGTAAAATTTGCCTAGAAAAACCACAACAGCCAGCAAATGCTAGGGTTGGTTCTACGACGTTCTGTAGAGGAAACGAAACTAACTCACCTGTCTCGGAAACTGAAATATTTTGGTCATATCAAGCGCCACGACGGACTGAAATAAAATAATGCAGAAGGCATGATACCAGGAAGGAATGGTAGGGGCCGACCAACAC
Organism: Candidula unifasciata; assembly: GCA_905116865.2. NCBI lineage: Eukaryota > Metazoa > Mollusca > Gastropoda > Stylommatophora > Geomitridae > Candidula > Candidula unifasciata. Next base: position 106,272 of record CAJHNH020004558.1, read on the forward strand.
GAAGATGGGCACAGGATATAAGTGACTCGCGGAGTATGAAAGTACATGAGGCGGGAGAGCTGGTGAGAGACCAAGTTTCTTTCAGGCAGACCGTGATGAGAGCGACGTTCTGCAAAGGACCTCTACATGATGATGATGATGACAGCTTAGTTAGCGTATTCCCACATCCGTCAATGTTCAATAACTATTGTCCACAATCTAACATTATTTGCAGGGTGACGACTTGAACCCGCTGTTCTCCAAGTACCCAGACATCGTGTGTAACTTCACAGCCATCACACTCCTGCCGTACAACAGCTCTCTGGAGTCCAACGGTCATCCCAGGATCCACTTCGCCCTGTCCAGTGACGCCCTCCAGCTGGTCGTGACCTCCTACAGCTTGGTGCTGAGAGGGGCGCAGGGCGCTAGCATCAACATCTCTGACTCAGGGCTGAGGAACGAGCTTCACCGAATGATCGTCAATGTGAGGGCAGCTTTCTGAGACAATCACAACCACGAGCTGATATCTGAACGTCTTCTCCTCTATCTAGATCTTTCTCTTTTTTGTTCTTCTTCGCGTTTATCGGCTGTAAACTCTGGGGGGTGGGGGAGTTCCGGTTGTTCGTCCACCTCCGGACTGTAGTCTTGCTCCAGAACCTGAGTTTTGCGTGCACATCCGTCTTACAGATCTGGCTTCTTTCTGTGCAGATGTTGGTTAATTACTTCTCATGCAGATGCACTCCCGACTTCGAATGCTGTCCTAAATAAGTCTACATCTAAGACATTCTTACTGGGGAGGAAGTGGGTCCATTTTTGTCTTCTCCCACAATATGGCCCCGGAACCCAGTTCTGGTGCCACCATTACATATCGTATGCTCCCAATGCTAGAACTAGTCTTGTTGCAACTACTACAACTACAACGTCAACGATTACCTATTAATAATGCTGCTTCTGACCCTTCGTCTTTTTTTTTTTAAATAACATAATTATGTGCTATTACTTTTTCTCATTATTATTTTAGCTATTATTACAACTTCTACGACGGCAGCAGCCACAGCTACTACGACGACGATGACCACTACAACTGCTGCTGCAATAGCCGCTACTACTGAAGATGCTGTGGCTACTGTTGCTTTTATTACCCCTAATGACATTGTTTCTGCTTCTATTGCTACTATCAATTTCATATGTGGATTCAGGGATCCCTTCTTTCCCCCCCCCTACCCCTACCCCCACGCCACATAAAGCTTGTCGTAGAAAGCGACTAATCGTGTGTATTTCCTTCGAAGTTCGGAGTGCATCTGCCTGAGTGACGAGGCACCTACAATTTGCGTACAAGTATGTAAGATCTGTAAAACGGGAATGTACGCAAAACTCAAGTTCTGGAACAAGACCGAAGTCCAGAAATGGTCGAATCATTACAACTTTTTGCCAGAATTTACAGCCGGTGAACGCTAAGAAAAAGCTGCTCTCAGTATCCCTATTAATTCTAAGACTACTCTTGCTTCTGCTGCTGATCCTGATTACCAGTTCGATTACACTGTTGCTGTTACTACTAGAAAGTAAAAGTAAGGGACCCTTTGTCCACGCCTTCGGGCCTTTTAGGCATATAGGGCTGGACCTAAATTATGTAGACCAATCGGCATTAAACAGATACAGAAAGTGTCTAAGACACCTTACAGGTTACAAGAGGATGTAGAAAAGCTAGAAAGAGTTAGAAAAGAAAAGTAGAAGAGTTCGTGCAGTGTTCAGCATAAGCAAGAAAGGCTAAATGGGAACATTTTCTGAGCGAAATTGGAGGCGCAGACAGATTCAAAGAAAGGATCAGCCTATCACACCAGATACACTGTTAATGGTGTGCCAATTCCAACAGACAAAGAGAAAGAGGAAGCATTTTTTTTAATGACTTGTACAGCCTAAACTAATCATAATGATAGGAAACATAGAGATTCAGTTAGAGATAATCTGTCTAATACGATAAATGATAATTATCGTCATGATATCAATGTGGTGGAGAATATAAAGTATATATTGCAAAAACCAAAAGACATTAAGCCGGAGCCATACGGAATCAGGTATGCCCACTTGAGTGATGAAGGCTTGAGTGAGATGGCTTTTACACTTCAACCAGAACACCAGAATAGCTTCAGTAACCCCGGATTGGGTACACAGCTACAAAATGCAACTTCCAAAATCAGGCAAAGATCATTCCAGACTCAGCAGTGTCATTATTATCACCCTACAATATACTTTTGGCAAGGTGCTAGAAACGATTATTGCTGCCAAAGTACACATGTTTATAATAGGGAAGAGCTCCCGTCAAAAGGTTTGGGTAGTTTTAACGGACAAGGAAAGATAAATGGTCAAATGTAGCTGCTTTTGCTTTTGATTTTAATGAGGGTTCCTGAATAGACAAGAAACGGTAGAGGCAGCATTTGATCATGAGGATGCCTACAGTAGAGTCAGATATGATATTTTGATATCTGCGCTAATGGAGTGTGTCCCTAGCTGGTGAACTGGATAACAGTTGTCCTGCATTCACATAGGTTACCGTTCACCTTGGTACATGTTGCAATGCTGAGTTAAGAATCGATATCACAGCACTCAGGACACTCCATTAGAGCTCAGTCCCAATTTTTTGCAGTAAGCGAATAGTTCCAATTTTGGTTATACCAGTAACCGTCTGAGTTCATGCTTTGTTCACAGCTCTCGCCAGCGATCAGCTATTCTGCAGCAATGGTTGGGGGGGGGGGGGGGGGGGGAACAACGTAGGCCATCTGTCTTTATTTATTAAACAATATTACTGATGCAGTATTTTCCGATGATTTTTTTTGTTTGTTTTTTTGTTTAAACACACAACTAATAGTGTCTGCTTTTTTGTCCTTAGAATGCGCAACACGGTTTGACGGGAAATCTGGAGTTCAACGGTTTGGGACAACGAAATAATTTTTCTTTCGACATCACTTCTATTACCGGAAGCGAGCACTATATGGTGAGTGCCGGATTAATCAATTATGTAATAAATTAGTTGGTATTAACTCAAATTATATCGTACGCCAGAGGGCTCTGTAATGATCACATATTTACCCAACCGCTCTCACAAGTTGCCAGAGTCGTCGATATACTACAATTTCAGATGAAGTAAATGTTTCATATCCATGCCAGGGGAACGGCAACGTAATCAAGGACAACCTCAGACTAATGAACAGGGGAACGACAAAGTAATCAAGAACAACCTTTGACTAATGAACAGGGGAACGACAAAGTAATCAAGGACAACCTTAGACTGATGAACAGGGGAACGACAAAGTAATCAAGGACAACCTTGGACTAATGAACAGGGGAACGACAAAGTAATCAAGGACAACCTTAGACTAATGAACAGGGGAACGACAAAGTAATCAAGGACAACCTTAGACCAATGAACAGGGGAACGACAAAGTAATCAAGGACAACCTTAGACTAATGAACAGGGGAACGACAAAGTAATCAAGGACAACCTTAGACTAATGAACAGGGGAACGACAAAGTAATCAAGGACAACCTTAGACTAATGAACAGGGAAACGGCAACGTTATCAAGGACAACCTTACACCAATGAAAGAAAACTTACACAGCGTATAAGAAAGAGCAGCACACGATCCTTACATCTAACCCTTCCCACATGTTCCCCTACCCTGCAGAAGAAACCATACTGAAGGCAAGAGAGCAAGAGATATACAACGGTACAAGTGGGAGGAACACAGGCCTAACAGGACGAGAAGGAAGAAACAACAACAACATATTCATTTCCAGCATTTAAGATAATAATTTCAACCTGTGTGTATTTGAATTTTACAGAAGAATCCTTGGAATTCTTGGGGGGGGGGGGGAAGCTTTATAAAGTTTTGAATAGGGCGGGGGCTATAAGATAACTGATCATAAACATCGAAAATAGACGGTCAGTAGTTTTCGGACAAGTTATGGGTGGTGGGAAACTGGATCATGTTGTGAGAAAAATCTATGGAAAAACTTGAGTTGATTCTTGACAGCCATTTTGTCAAAACACAAAACTGATACATGCTGTTGCAGATCGCAGATTGTGAAGAGGCATGATCGCCCACAGCCAGTTGGCAAGGCACTTGGTGATGGTGTTGAAATACGATTACATTTTTTATGTCATTCGCAGATCTGAAACATCTTGAAAATAACAGGTTACAAGATATGACAGTATGTTGTTACGAACATCGTGAATGCTAGATAGCTACACATACAGTTGGCCCTTGAGCTACCCCAGCCAGTAATAAAAGCAACAACAACAACAACAAAAAATTTGAAATTGAAAAATATCATGAATATGTGTAATAAGACAAGGGCGCCTGAACCTGTAGGCTCGTGCTTCTTTATTCCCCCCCCCCTCCCACGGAAACCTTTTTAGTTTGGCTCCCCCCCCCCCCCACCCACCCCATTTCCGCGCCTTTCTCCCGTTTTCCCGCACCTAGGAAAAAGCACTTATTTGTCGTTTATTATTTTCCAGCCAGCACAGTGTTGTGGGAAGGGTTACCGGATAATTTTGATTTAGAAATGGACAATAGGAATAAAACTGGACCTTCAGTCAGTCATGTTATGTTCTAAAATAAGTGAATGAACGTCTTTTCTAACGCCAACCGCTGCTATATGGCCACTTGTGCTTGTTTCTAACCCCCTGTCCACAGAGAGGGCGCTGGTACTGTGATGACGACGTCTTGGGTGCTAGAGGGCTGGTGCTCTATCCAGACAGGGTCTTCTCCAACAGGTCTTCGCAGTTTCCTCTGAGAGGTAGAACTGCCCGAGTTGTCATGATAGAGGTACTGTGCACTTGCTCAACTAAACAGCAATCCCGATTTTTTAAAGGGGGGGGGGGGGGGGCGTGGTGGGGTTATGTATGTATGTATGTATATATATATATATATATATATATATATATATATGTGTGTGTGTGTGTGTGTGTGTGTGTGTGTGTGTGTGTTAAAGCTAGTGATGTGTAATTTATCGTGATCCTCATTACCAGCTCCATTACCACGCCCTTGTTATCACTACGCAATCAGCGAGGGGGTACCATGGGATCTGACCGACGCTCAACACTCAGGGGAAGGATGAGACGGATGTACAATCAGACGGTTACTGGTGCCATCGCTATTGGAACTCTTCGCTTGCTGCTGAAGATGGGGACTGAGCACTTATCGGAGTGTCCCGAATGCTGTGATGTCGATTCTTAATTCAGTATTCAACATCCAACTACGGAATCACCAATTAAAATGTAATAACAACTGAGTGCTGGTCTCATGAGAATATTTCGACTGCACTAGTTCGAGTAGATAACAAGAATGGCAGATAACAGATAGACTATAACCAAGTACACACAAGAGTAGAATGCGTGTAGACTACGAGGCTGGCTAAAAAGACGGTGTAGGTATAATAATATCGAGCAGACCTAAAACACATGGAGTCTCCAACTGCAAAGAGAAGGCGAGTCACAAATATGCATGAAGACCTAAGGCAATGGACGTCAAAGGCTCGGCATTCTGAAGAAAAAGACTATGAATGATCCGCTTTCATCGTATAGTGAACTTTTTCATCACCAGACAAGATCCTGAAATACTTTGGGTAGTTTTTAAACTCCAAATTTTTGCCCGGATAGTGCCGTTAGCCTACTCTTTTCGATTTGCAACTGCCAGGGGATTTTTTAAGTGCCCAGCAATGCACACGGCCGTATGATCTCACTACTCAGAAACCAGGGGGAATTACTAAAGTCCCAGTCCACGTGAAAAAATCCCAGCCCTTACTGGGCATTGAACCCGGAACCTCTAGTACTCGATGCGGACATCATGCTTTGAAACCACTCAGCCTGCCCCCCCCCCCCCTTTTTTTTTTCCTCCTCCATGGATGAGAGAAAAGGGTGTTTCACGGACATAGATTATGTGAACTACATAGCTTGTGGTAGGGTATAGTCCGCTCCAAAAGTCGTACCCAGCTTTACAAATCTGAAACTCAGTTTTTGTTCGGTGTAAATTGTTGAAAATTGGCGTGCAACTGTAATCGTTGATGTATATGAAAAGAAAAATGTTTCAAACAATTTGGGACTGGCACAGTATACCTATTCCTCCTAGAGGTGTCACTCATAAGTTTTTGTTGTGAAATATTTAACTTCGAGCTTTCTCTTGGCTTGATGGCAGGGTGACGGTAGGCACAGGACAATCAATCGACCAGGCCGATATTCTCAATGCTCTCAAGGAGGTAGGGCTAGTAAATAATTCAGGAGACTATGCTGAGTCGACACCATTCAAGAGACTACAATAATTTCAGGTGAATATAGCTATCGCCTGACATAAACACTATACAGGTAGCTAAAGAAGAATAGTAAACCAACACAGAACTGGTGTTACCAGTCGCCAGACCCTGGGGGGGGGGGGGGTATACTGAAGATGGGATCCTGGTGCTTATGGACTTGTCCGAAGTGCAATGAGGATAATCTGTTGATTAACTAACTAACTAACTAGCTAACTAACTTACTAACTAACTTTCTCTTGTTGCCAGGAGCGCCCATTCACCATGAAGAGACGGGACCATATGCTGAGACGAGGCAACGACCGGTTTGAGGGGTTCGCTGTGGACCTGATTGACGACATCGCCAAAATGCTGGAGTTCGACTACGAGATCTACCTGGTGCATGACGGCAAGTTTGGCAGCAAGCTGCCCAATGGCGAGTGGAATGGAATGATTGGGGAGCTGCTTTCTGGGGTATGAACGCCTGGTTTTGGTAAATCTGTAAATGATCGGGGAATTATGTTCATGGTGTCTGAACACATTAGTGATTGGTGAATCAATATGTATAAAAGAAAAGAATATTTTTGGGGGCCGTGGATATTGGTACACGGATGTGGATACAAATGTGGATAAGTAGGAGGACCCTTTAAATAAGTGCTCCTGCACGATGACTGTTGGCTGAAATGGCATAATCTTATCTTTTACTATGTCTCCACGACTGGAGAAACGTTAATTCGTAGAAACATGTGGGTATTGAGTTTTGTATGCACCAAGAATATGACAATATGAATGTTTATTGTTGGAAAACTGTTGAGGCTACTGCAATATCAAGAGTAATAAACTCAAGATTTTTGTTGAAACAATAGTCATCGTAGACATATAATGGATCATCTCTATGGGTACTAGAGCCCTGCTTCTCCTCTTAACGCTCAGAAACTACTGGAGTAAGCAACATCACTGCTGGAATGTCATCTCTGCAAAAAAACCATGGAAACACGTTACCGACCAGGAGCCTGGCCAGTTACAAAAAAAAAAAAAAAATCAGTTTCATTCTAAATCCCAATGTATGTGTCTGAAAAGCGAGGAACCAACAGTCTGCACACAAATAAGTCAGATCTGTGAAATAAATTTTTACTCAAAACCTCAGTCCTGAAAAAGACCAAAGTCCAGAAGTGGATGGACAAACTGGACTTTCTGCCGGGGTTTGTAACCTGCAAGCGCAAAGAAGAAGAAGAAGAAAAAGAAGAAGAAGAAGAAGAAGAAGAAGAAGAAGAAGAAGAAGAAGAAGAAGAAGAAGAAGAAGAAGAAGAAGAAGAAGAAGAAGAAGAAGAAGAAGAAGAAGAAGAAGAAGAAGAAGAAGAAGAAGAAGAAGAAGAAGAAGAAGAAGAATAAGAAGAAGAAGAAGAAGAAGAAGAAGAAGAAGAAGAAGAAGAAGAAGAAGAAGAAGAAGAAGAAGAAGAATAAGAATAAGAAGAAGAAGAAGAAGAAGAAGAAGAAGAAGAAGAAGAAGAAGAAAAAGAAGAAGAAGGAAGTAGAAGAAGAAAAAGAAGGTTAAAGCCAGGTTATAATTCAGCACAACATATAAAAACTGGTCGGGATTACGTCCATATTGGTCCAGTTTACAGACTTCAGTCCCATGCCCAGAAAGATCATGGAAGAGTATATTAATACACTCTCATTTGGTATTCCTAATCTGTCTCCCACACCAGAATGCAACAATGTCAGTGGCCCCTCTGTCGATCAACGCCCAGAGAGAGGATGTTATTGACTTCACCAAACCCTTCAAGACACGGTTCATCTCGGTGCTCATGCTGATCCCCAGACGAGAGAACTCCTACTTCGAGTTCCTCAACCCCCTGTCTCCCGTGGTCTGGATCTGCACTCTGTGTGCCTTCGTTGTGGTCAGCATCGTCCTCTACACGCTGGAGAGGGTCGGGCGGGACAAAAACCAGCCGTCAGACAGCATCCAGATTACAGTCAGGGAATCGTTCTGGTTCATTTTTGGTTCATTGTTACAAGGTAATCGTCTTTAACGTCAACATCATCATCATCATCATCGGCGTCATCATCATCATCGGCGTCATCATCATAATCATTGTCAATAGCTTCATCATCATCATCATCCTTGTTATCGTCATCATCACCATCATCATTATCAATATCTCCATCATCGTCATCATCATTCATCATCATTATCAATATGTTTATCATCATCTTTGGAACTGAAATGTAGATACTGGTACACTTGCCATACGGAGCTGTTTAGTAGCAGTAGCTAGCACATGTGCCTTCGGTCCAGATGTTATAGGTTTAAATCCTCACAGGTGGCAGCTTTTAAACGTTGACACAGACTTGCGGATCGACCCAGTCTAAAATGGGTATCAAGAAATATTATGGGAAGTTATGGCGGCCGATCTAATAATGCTCATATTATTCATCGCTTTCGATAGGTTTTCACAAAATATGGTACTACTACTTTGCACTATCGCTTTGCGCATCAAACCCCCCAATGCCAAGAAATTGGCTCTCTTGTCTTCCTGTACTCGCACTCTATTACTCTTCTTATTTATGGATCTTATCTTATCTTGACTCTCTTATACCCTACGGTGTCGAAGTGTTGGTTCTTCCGCAAAAATTCTCCCCAGATGACGTCACGGGGACAGTCCAATATTTTATAGGGTGATAAGACCGGGTTTCCCAGCTTTCTGATGCTTTTCACTACCCCAGAACACCCAGAACTGGACCTAACTCCAACTCACCTACGCCCCACGAGAGAGTGCAACCTAGGTCCCACAACCGCATGCAACCTTGGTCCAACGACTGCATGAAGCCTATCTACCTCCCCCCTGAAATATTGGACTGTCTGTTTTGGGTGAATAAAACGAGAGCACTGAAGCGTTTTATATTTGACAGGAAAGTGCCTGTTTATGTGACTCGTGAATAGAATCTGTGATTCCCTCTTTTTATTGTTTCAATGGATGGCCTCTGCTTCGCTTCCCACCTTATCTGTGCATCATTAGTAAGTAAGTTTTACCCCACCACTACATCACAAAAGCCATAAACACTCTGTGACACCAAGTGCCACCATCTGGATGAGGATCACCCCGTGGAGAGGTCCCGGAAACTGCGTTCAACTTTTAGGTTATGTTAGGGCCTCCGCAAATAGCCATGGTGGTGCTTCAAAATAACAAAAAAATTGCATCACACAAGTAAAAAAAGGACCTTTTCCACTCCTTTAGGCGTATAGGGCATATAGGGCATATAGGGCTGTACCTATATTTTTTATAGACCGATCGGCACAAGATGAATGATGTTGTCAGCATCACGCCGACCGCCCTTTACTTCTCGGGACTGCACCCGGTACCCATTCAAGGCTGGGTCGACTTGGGAGCCAAGGTTATTTTTGAAAAAAGTCCGGCTCCTCGAGGGAGTAAACCCACAGTAATCCCACAAGGAGACGACTTAAATACATCATTTCTTGCTGTGGTGTACAGTTTGCTGAAATCCGCGTTATATGGCCAAACTATTTCTCTTGTTGTTTTCTATTATAATCTAGAACTTCCGCTAGGCCTATTTTCATCCGGGTTACATGGTTTCTCATCTTATCTTTTCTTGTTACTTTTAAGAGCCCTTCGCAGGAATCCCGTTTTAGTTTGCTTATGGACAGAGATGCTACATCCTTGTTAAAAGATAACATTAACACTAACTATAACTTATTTTTCAAACAACGATAAATAAATTCGTTTCAGGGAACACAGACTCGACACCCTCAACCACCCCTGGGCGTCTTCTGACCAGCGCCTGGTGGTTCTTCGCCCTCATTTTGATCTCATCTTACACGGCCAACCTGGCAGCTTTTCTCACTGTCAAGAAGATTAACACTCCAATCAAGGTGTGTACAAACAAAGGGGACTCAGACAAGACTGACTTTTTGCCACCTCCTCTTTTTGACCCATATATGATGCTACAAGAAGCTTTAAATACCCACGTGACTCAGAGATTCACATTCTAGATGTTATATTCAAACAGAAACAAAATGTTAGTTGCTTATCCTTTAAGGACGTTGCAGAACCAACTCCAGCATTTGGCGGCTGCTGTGGTTTTTCTAGACATATGTTTACGTTCAGTAGTGCATGGTCAGCTCCCTGTAGCACTGTCGAAACCAACGCAAGACAAAATCATCCGCAGCTGGGATCGAATCTGGCACCCCGTCATTACAATGCGCATTCGCAACGCCCACGCCACAGACGCCGACTGGGTGTTATATGACCAGGGCAAATTCCAGAAACCATGTTCAACCTCCTAGAAAAGTGTTATTAGGCTTCCCGATCGGCATGGTATAATTCAGTCTTGTATGGGTAGAGAATTTGGTCCAGTGGCATAGGACAACACACACCTATGCACTCCAATGGACTATAGTCCGTTCTAGAAATTATGCCCAACTTTAAAAATCTGTAACAAGTAACTGTTCGGTGTAAATTGTTGAAATTTAGCATTTAATTAAACCTGTTAATAATAATGTCTTTGTAGAAAAAAAATTATATAATTTTTTAAGTATCAATTTTTTGGTTCTACCTCACTTGTGGTATATGTAAGAGAGGGAAACAAACAGATATTGATTCCAAGCAAAAAGTTAGCGTGTTTACATTAAATGGCTTGAAGGGAGGTTGGCAAAACATCAGACTGCTCGCGTGTTGGAAGTAATCCGTACTAGAAACTAAGGCACACTTATTTTGAACAGCGAAGTGGATACGTCATGTACTGCTATAACGCCTGTTGACTGGCTCATAGAAAGTAAACGACTTGTGTCAGGTTTGGTTAGTTGCGTATCCTTTACAGGACGTTGCAGAACCCTGGCTGTTGTGTGTTGTGTCAGGTACTATATGTTTAAAATGGGTACAAAATTATTAGTTTGACCAAGATCAAAGAAATTCGCCCCTGTAAGAAAACAACTGCGCCTGTGCAATTGTCAGTCAAGAAATCGAAAAGACATAGGAAAGATAAGACCACATGCGAAAAGTTTGACGGCAAGACTTTTGGAACAAACTGTAGGACAATTCTCGCATGTCCCATCCTATTTCACTAAATGCATATGAATCAAACTGCCACTGGGTCCTCCGCCAACGGGTAGCTTCACGTGGATCTCACACTTTGTGGTGGTCATCGTTCTCGCCAAATTCAACCAACGAACTTGTCCCCACAAATTTCATGCGACTCATGTTAGACTCACGTTGGTCAACCAGATCATGAATATTAATGTACACTATCGCACACATTGACCTCTGACATACTCATTACTACTTCGCGTTGGCACACAACATAACTTCTTCTTCTTCGAATTCTTTCTTTTTGTTATCCTCTTGTTAATCCTTCTTCTTCTTCTCCTTCTTCTTCTTCTTCTTCTTCTTCTTCTTCTTCTTCTTCTTCTTCTTCTTCTTCTTCTTCTTCTTTTTCTTCTTCTTCTTCTTCTTCTTCTTCTTCTTCTTCTTCTTCTTCTTCTTCTTCTTCTTTTTCTTCGTAATTTTCTTGTTCTTCTTCTTCTTCTTCTTCTTCTTCTTCTTCTTCTTCTTCTTCTTCTTCTTCTTCTTCTTCTTCTTCTTCATTTTCTTCTTCTTCTTCTTCTTCTTCTTCTTCTTCTTCTTCTTCTTCTTCTTCTTCTTCTTCTTCTTCCTTCTTTTTCTTCTTTCTCCTTCTTCTTTCTTCTTTCTTCTTCTTCTTCTTCTTCTTCTTCTTCTTCTTCTTCTTCTTCTTCTTCTTCTTCTTCTTCTTCTTGGCGTTCACAGGCTGTAAACTCCGGCGGCAAGTTTTAGTTGTTTATCCACTTCTATCTATTTTCTTTTACCCCACAGGACATCACACAAGCATTAAACACCCAATGACACAAAAGTATGAGGATCACCCATGGAGAGGTCCCAGAAACCGTGTTCAGGCATTAGACCATATTTATGGCCGGGCTATATTGCGTCCCCTGGCAAGAACCGGAGTAGGGCTTCAAATAACGAAAATTTGCATCCCACAAGGGGATGACTAGATACTTGTAGTTAAAGTTCAGTATTTTTCATTCACTTCTGGATTTTATCCAGATTCTGAACCAGAGTTTTGAGTTCAAATCTGTATTACACATGTGGCTTATTTGTATACAGACTGTTGGCTTCTGGCCTCTCGGGCAGATGTACTCCGACTTCGAAGGAAACCGCCCTAGTTAGTCGACTTTTACGACATGTATGTGTGTGTGTGTGTGGGGGGGGGGGGCAGTAGGTGTATACTTGTTTTCCCAATTTGTACCACAGAACCTAAAGGGGAACAACATAACATGCAAACTGATATTTTATTATCTCCTTGTTTAAGTTCCGTTGGATCGTTGTGGTGAAAATAACAGATCGACTGCTTACCCAAAAGCCTGTCGTCAGAGTTAACTAATTGATAGTTTTTTTTTTTTTTTTCTCGAAGTTAGAATGCATTTGCCTGAGAGGCAAGTAACCAGCTGTCTGCATACAAGTGAGTCAGATCTGTAAAAAGGGTATGCACGCCATGCTCCTGTTCTGGAACAGGACTAGCGTCCAGAAGTGGACAAACAGCCAGAACTGTCCGCCAATAAATGCGAAGAAGAAGATATTTCCCACATCCTAATACTGGAATACAAGTGTTTTGCTGAGCTGGCCTACTCGTATGTCTCCACCAGTCAGTGACAGACTTGGCCCAACAGACTAAGATCAAGTACGGGACGGTGAAGGACAGCGGGGTGATGTCGTTCTTCAAAAACACAAATATTGAACATTTCGCCAAGATGTGGTCGCAGATGTCCGAGCTAGAACCCGATTCCATGGTGGACAATACCACAGAGGGATACAAGAAGGTAAATAAGTTTATTTGTTTGTTTTAGTATCCAGAAGCCATGAGTTGTTAACCCTTAGGCTCGGTATTATGGATATCGCAACCTTTCGGTCTTGATTCCATTGTAAATACCGTAAATCTAGGAGAAATGTGGCTTTTCTGACTACCCCCGGGAGTGAACCCGGACCACTAGGAGTTCGTCACCCGGTCACCGCGGAATCCGGTTTAACCAACTACGCTAGAGAGCCGGCAAAGGTAAGTAAGTAAAAGACCCTTTCACGCTCCTTCTGTTGTATTGGGTATTTAGAGCTAGATATATATTTTATAGACCAAACGGCATTTACCGGGTGATCTGATCAGCATCACGCCATCCGCCTTTACTTCCCAGGAATGTACACTGATGTCCACTAAACGCTGGGTCGACCTGGGAGCCAAGGTCGTTTTTGAAAAAAGTCCGGTCAGGGAACGAACGCACAAGCTTCCGATTTGCAGGCGAGCATCTAGTCGCTAGGCCACGGCAGCTCCCACGAGAAGGCAAGGTATGGCCTATACACGTTATCTAAATCTGCTAGATAAAAGGCGACCGTGCGTCTAGTTTTCGCAGGGACAGTCAAGTTTTTAGGTGTGCCCTAGCCACGCCACCGGTAGAAGGGGGAAAAGCGCAAATTTTCCCGTTTTATAAAAATCTAGGAATAAGCCTGGGAACAAAACACACACACTTATGTCAGCAGACCTTAAGAGATATTTTAGGTTTAGATAATTTTAATTAATGCATGAAATGCTGTTAATGGGAGTTCTCACTGCAGCATGTTTATTTCCACTGCATTCAAAAAGAATATTGTTTCGTTTATTTCTTGGTGGAAATAGTTCATGCAAGTAATAAACCTGTTACCCGCGGTGACCCAGGGAAGAAAAAAAAAGGTGGTGAGGGGTGGAAAGAGGGGTGAGTTTACTGAATCGCCTGGGATTACCTGTTTTTATCTTAAAATATTACACAAATGCAGCTGCGACTCGTTGCAGACGGTCAGTGTTCGAACCCGGAAATGGGTACCAGTGTTGACACTCTGGAGTAAATGGAGGAACGTCGCTGTAGCTACAGAGTTACGTGCGAAGGGCGACACAGGCGAACAGTTCTTATCAGCTGTCCGTACTGGTGAGAGCACTTATGGTTTATAACCGTGTGCAATGACGCTGGCTCACATCTCCCGACTTTACCTTTACCAATTTTAAGCTCAAAATATTAGTGGTGTGTCTCGCTTTCAGCTCAAAATATGAGTAGGATTTCCTGTTTTCTCCTCAAAATAGTGGGATGTCCCGTTTTTCAGCTCAAAATATCATTAGGATGTCCAGTTTTCAGCTCAAAGCATTAGTAGTGGGATATCCCGTTTTCAGCTCAAAGTATTAGTGGGATGTTCTGTTTTCAGTTCAAGATGTTATGACCACTTAAGCCACACTACACTACACACTCATACAGCAGCCAGGGGCGACGGGAACCACGCAGCTAAGGCTCCTTAGCCCCCCCCCCCTTTTCCACAAAAGTTCAAGATTAAAAACGGGGGATGGGGGAGAGAATACATTTGTAAGTGGGAAAAACGGCCATCCTCATCGTGCAAAGAAGTACTGTTTTTAAGAATATCTTTACATATCTCATAACATTGCAGATGCATTGTTGTATTTATTTGCAACTGAGCACATTATTATTATTATTATTATTATTACGCATTTAGGCAAAGGAGACCCTCTTCGCCCAGAAAATATGTAAGCAGACCCCTGCTAACAGTTAATGTGAAGACAGTCGTTCTCATCATGACCACCCAGAACGATTCTCTTATCATCAGTTACTGAATTCACCTTGTTAACCGTGTTTCCCAGCGACAACCAGAAGTTAGTAAACTTCCCCTTTATATGTCATTTCTTAGCTCTTAATCGACCAAGCATACAATGAATACCGGGTAACGTTCTTGAAAGTGCCGATTGATCTATAAAAAATACGTGTCTAGCAGCCCGTTGTGCCAATAGCATGAGAATGTCGTTTGCTTTACTTTATTTGCAGGGCTGTCTTACCCTAGAAATAACCCCCCCCCCCCCCCCCCCCCCAAAAAAAAAAAAATAGGTGATGATACGCAAAGTGTATACAAGAGGTACCGGTAATCATCATAAAGTATCTGTTACAGTAGCTCTGGGTACAATTATGCCTGCAGTAAGTTGCTAGTAGAGCGTACCGTTTGCGTGCCGCCATAACAAAGCCCTGATTGTAAATGATGATAATTGTTTCATCATCACAACGGTGTCATCTTTGCAATGATTGTTGGCTGCAATGGATCTCCAATAAGTTCTGTCTCTTGCTATAGTTGTAACTCTCTCCCAGACTGCTGTTCGTCCATCTCTTTATGTTGTCCTTCCATCTGTAACGTTGTCTACATTATGATCTCGTGTCTTTGACTTTTTGCTCCTGTATGGTTTTAAAAAACGTGTTATGTATTTTAAATGTGGTCAAAGAATTTCAGTTACCTTTTTTTAATTGTTTTTTTTTTAATTTTTTTTATTTCAGCAATTCTTCTTTTTTTTCATTTGTAGTCTTTCCAGAACTTCTGTATTGGATTGTTTTTGTTTCCATGAAATGTGATGAATTGTTTCATTTATGTTAGAAACGTCAGGTAAAACGATATGTGACGAACTGTTTCATTTAAATTGGAAACGTCAGGTAAAACGATATGCGATTATTTGTTTCATTTATGTTGGAAACGTCAGGTAAAACGATATGTGATTATCTGTTTCATTTATGTTGGAAACGTCAGGTAAAACGATATGTGATTATCTGTTTCATTTATGTTGGAAACGTCAGGTAAAACGATATGTGATTATCTGTTTTATTTATGTTGGAAACGTCAGGTAAAACAAGGCAACTACGCCTTTTTCTGGGACACTACAGTCAACAAGTACCAGACGATCGTAGACTGTGATGTCATGGAGATCGGGCCGGCCTTTGACCCCAAGGGTTTCGGGATCGGAGTACCTCCAGGAGCCACCTACAGAGAAGAGCTGTCCATGGCCATCCTGCGACTCAGTGACCAGGGTCGTCTTCATGAAATAGAAACAAAGTAAGCTGGAACACAAAAAGTTGTTACTTGAAATATCATCACTAGGCTGGCCATAATGTCTTGAACTGAAAATGGGACATACTACTAATATATTGAGCTGAAAACAGGACGTCCCAAGTAGGTCAGTTAACCCGGCTCCTCTTTTTTTTTTCTAGGTCACCAGACTGAAAGGGTAAATTACTTGCTCAGTAAGGGTATTAAACTCCTAAATATTGTCGCGCCAAGAAATAACGAAACAATATGCTCTTTAACGATACGGAGGGGGAAAACAGGGGTGGGAGAAGAGCGGTAGGAAATACATGCTACAATGCAACTTCCCATTAACACATCTCAGGCAATAAAAATATGTATTCTGGTATGTGTTCAATTCTCAGTCTTTTTTTAAATTTATAAAACGAGACAGTTGTGGGTTTTTTTTTCGGATGACGGACGGTACGGCCGGAGCACACCTATTAAAAAAAATCGGGACGGTGCAGGTGAAAACGGAACGTATGGTGGCCCTATTCATCACTAAAGAAAATGTCAGTCATTTTCACAAATGTATTCTCAGGTGGCTTGGTGTAGCACAGTCGTCTTCTTCGTTGCATATGTTGTCACACCCAGGTTCGTGTTTAGGTTTGCTACAGGAGGAGTCGATTGGAAGATTATAGACGAGGAAAAAGATGGTCGTGTCGATAGTGGTGGTGATGATGATGCTGTCTTGCTTGCTGCATGCTTCTCACGTAACTCTGAGGCTTGTATACAAAACGTCTGGAAACAACTGTTCTTGTCTGTAGTCTTTATTGTGACCTTCAGCAATGACACAAACAATATCAATAATATTTTGAATAGCGCTGTGTTCTCCCTATGGTTACATACTCTTAGGTTCGCGTTGTGCTCTTCATCTCTAATTACTTTGTTAACTGGTTCTAGTATCTCTAACTGCCACCTAGCTTCTAGTGCTGTTTGGTACTAACGTCTTGATCGTCGACTCTAACATCTCTATAGTGTTCCTAATATGTCTCTGTTCTCCATGGATCCATGTATCTTGTGTGTCGCCTCTGTAGCTCGATGTCTCGTTTCATGTCTGCTCTCCAGTGACTGTCTTCGAGGTTCAATATGAACGGCTGCTCTCCTTCCAGTGTTGAGCTGGCATCGATGATCACTGAGACTAGTCGCTCGTCTTCTGAGTCTCAACGACTGAAGGCTTCTAGTGTTGGGCTAACATCTTTACCACTGAAGGCTGTCTTGAGAGCCCATGTGACTGGCCTCTCCTCTCGAGTCTTGTCGACTGAAGAATTGCTCTGGGGTGCTTTGTTACTCGTTATTTATACTTGGATGCTGGAATGCTAGGTATTTGTTTTCTTCAGCTTCTAGAATATTCTAGTACATCTCCACTTGTTTACTATGTACGTTCTCACGTGGGATTTGCTAAAAATATCTAAAGTGCATCGGATTTCATCATCCTATTCTACGCAGATATAGTAGTTAAACTGATAACTGAGGTCATAGAAGCTTCTAGAAAAAACAAGGACAGTTGTGTTTGCTTTGATAGGGCACGTCAACAAGGTATTTACTGTTGGAC
The DNA here is from genome assembly GCA_905116865.2 of Candidula unifasciata. Lineage (NCBI taxonomy): Eukaryota > Metazoa > Mollusca > Gastropoda > Stylommatophora > Geomitridae > Candidula > Candidula unifasciata. The sequence goes on from CAJHNH020004558.1 coordinate 124,035, forward strand.
AAGGTTGGATCACATGATGAAAATGCATTTCAAAACTTCTAGAAAGAAGGCCAAGGCCAGACAACATCAGTTTGATGTCAACAGCTAGTTTTGGCCGGAAAAGAAGATTCTGGAAAAGGGAATGTCAAGGTTACCAAAACTTGTTGATCTCCTAATATTCTAGCTTTGTGCCTCCTAACAAACAAGCTATGAGCTCACTCTGTTACATTGGTTACACGTGGAAAATAAAAGTAAAGGGCAGGGCATGGAGTCTTCAAATATCATGTACATCAAAACTCACGAGGAAGAGAACTCCAAAAGATCCTGGTTCATTCCAAGGGCCGTATTACCAAGAAAGTCACCACATGTGTATTAATAACTGCACATATGAAATGCTTTCCTGAAATCTGCATGTAAAAAACAAACAAGTTCTTACATTAACACACAAACTCCTAGTTTAACGTTGTCTGTATAGTATGATGATTAATGTAATTATCTGAGACCCAACATGTATTTATTCCTGTCACAATAGCTAGGAGTAACTACTGTACTAAATTTAAAGGGTTAAGAACACGAAGCTCTGCAAAGGACCTGTTTATGTGATGATGATGATGATGATGATGATGATGATGATGACGATGAGCGAGTCAAGTTCACATAGATGTTACAACTGTGTTAAAGACAAAATTACATGTCATCTTGAATGTTCTCAGTTAGTTGGATACAAGGCAGTGCATGGACTTGACTAAATGTTAACGCTCTATCTAATCAACGACAAAGTTACGTTCTTGAATATACTGAGATTGTAGGATACACGGCATTGCCTTGTAAAGTAAAATAAAGGACTCTCTTGCAAGCCTTTGGGCGTCTTGGACACATAGGGCAAAACCTATATTTTATAGACAAGGCCCTGGGTGGGTAATGTGGAACGGCATTGCCTTACCCTGACTAAATGATGCGACTTATCAATCAATCACCATTATCATCATAAACCACTTCTGTCGTTAAACGACGTGGGGAGGAATAATTTGCGATCCAGTGCAGGCTGCCAGCTACTGGATATTGTCATGCAGTGAAGGCGTAGAGTGTTTTTAATGTTGTCAGTGAATATTTTCGCGGCCGTCCTCTTGCTCGGGTAGCTGATCTTCTGAGATGTAGTGCTTGTGATGGTACTTGATCTTGCTGCATTCTAACGAGATGGTCAAACCACTTGATCTGCTGCTTCCTGTTGAATCTAGTACAAGATGTCGTTTCCACAGTTTGTCTAGTGGTGATTATTGATAGTATGATTATTCCCTCGTTCTCGGATGGTTAGGCCGACGTCTTTTCTTAGGCATCTCATCTCGCAAGTGGTGATTGTGCTTACATGGGCTTTAGATAGTGTACAAGTTGGCACTGGCAGCTCAATGCTGGAATGAAGATGCTATTTGTAATCTCTTTGCACTCATAGTTAAGTTTGGATGTCTTAATAATGGTGACTAATCAACGATCACAGTTAAGGCTTGTGTTAAATATCTCCAGGTGGTGGGATACCCGAAACTGCCCTGACCTGACCAAAACCGCCACAGACGAGACGTCATCCCTGCAGATTGACAATGTGGCTGGTGTTTTCTTCATTCTCATCGGTGGCATCATCATCGCAGCCATTGTCTGTCTTGGGGAGTACTTTGCTCACGCCATGATACGTGCGTCCAATCAGGCAAGTTCTTCACTCTTTCACATCAGCATCATCATGCTGCTGTTCATCCATCACAAGTATTTGGTCATTACATCCACTAGTGTTAGTAACAGACTTCAGGGTACATAAATGGCCCATACCCCGCCTGCCGGTACAAAGATGAAGGGTTTGAAACCCGCTACGATGGAGATTTTATTTACAAAAAAGGGACTCCAGAGAAAAAAAAATATATATATATATATATATATATATATATATATATATATATATATATATATATATATATATATATATATATATACATACATATATATATATATTTGACACAACAATATAACTAGTTCCCACGTCATAACAGCATAAGCTGGCAAGAAAAGGCAGGGTATGAAACATTTGAACACCCTGTATCGGAAATTTCATAACGTAGAGAAATGGAAAGGAAAAGGGGTCTCCCAGAGGGAACTCTGAAGTTGACTCCGCCTAAAATGGATACAAGGAAATGTCATGGAAAGCAAAGAGGGCCGGCAGGATGTTTACTACATCACCCAGAGAGCACCGCTTCGAGTACCAGTTGGTGTATAAAGCTAGGTACAGCAATGTATGTCCGATGCGCTAGTGGAAAGGGGGTTTGGGGGGGGGGGGGGGTGTTGTTCGTTTACTATTCTGTTTCTTTTTTAATACGTTTATTGCATGAGATTTTAATTAGTTTATAAAGCGCATATTTCCTTGTCCTTTTCTTTATTTACTTATGTGATAAATTGTTTCCCAAATCAACATGCATGCAAATAAGTACTTTTGTACCATGCTGTGTTAACTGCCAAAAATGGTTAAGACTTTCTTGTACTAAGAAGCAACAACAAAGAAAATAAGGGGGCTGCGTGGGCGCGAGGCATGGTGTCCGCCTCGAGTACTAGAGGTTCCGGGTTTAATCCCCGGTAAGGGCTGGGTTTTTTTTTTCTCCCACATGGACTTAGACTTCTAGTAATTTCCTTTGCTCCCTGGGTAGTGAGATCGGACACCCTTGTGCATTGTTGTGCACGTAAAAAATCCTTTGGCAGTTGGGAATCGAAAAGAGTAGCCTTACGGCACTGCCGGGGCAACATTTTGAGTTAAAAATCTACCCAAAGTATTTCAAGATCCTCCCCGGTGCTAAAGAGCCTGTGCATTGTGCTGAGCTGCTTCGGACTCAGACTTGAGTTAGAAGAAGAACGGAGCACTTATGAGCACCCGTGTGCTATGATGTTGATCTGTTTTCCAACTCGAACAAAGAAAATACTGCATGAACAAACTTGGGAAGGGGAAGGGCCAGACCGTTGACACCATTTATAAAACAAGACTACACTGATATGTCCACGGAATTAAAGAGAATGGCATAAGTCAGAAAACTAAGGGATAGAATGATCAGGAAGCTAAATAGGTAAAGCTAGCGTCATAGCCAGCATTGGAAATACGATTTTTTTGTTTAAGATCTTGGATATTCATACAGAGATCACATCACATGGTAGTTTGCTGCATTATCAGCCAACACATTAGCAACTATAAACTGCTTTTAAACCTGTGAAATTATAGAAAATGCAATAGTATGGACACTTGATGACAGAATCTGCCAGACACATGAAGACAATACTACAGGGGTCTGTAGAGAAGAAAAGGCAAGCCAAGAAAGACCTGGATTCAGAACTGGGCTGAAACATGCAAATATGAAGTCCATTAAATCTGGCCACAGAGGTGGAGGCAGCTGATCATACAGTCAACAGCAACTGGTGACCCACCTGCACTCGATATTATGAGCAATGGCATATGAAGGTCAGATAGTTAAAGGTTAGTTGCGTATCCTTTACAGGACCTTGCAGAACCAACCCCATTCATTCTTCTAGACAAATTCACCTCCAGTAGTTTGGGTCAGATGGTACCTGTGCAAAAAATGTCCTGTCCCATCAACCTCTCTTTTCCCACACACACACATACATATATTTGTTTTGTTAATTTTCTTTGCTATTAAAAATTATGGAAGTTTTCTTCTTCTTCTTTTTCTTCAGCATTCTGAGCCTTTGAGGTTCATTGCTGCAGATATCACCCACCTCCATTCATCTCTTTGGTTGGCCTTCGCTTTCCAGCTGGTAACACCAAAGTGTTTCCAGGTCTGTCTGAACATTATCTCTCCCTCGTCTTCTTGGTCTGCCTCATAGTTTACAACCATTCATCTCCCTTGTGAATACAGTTTTTATATCCCTGTCATCTGACATTCTCTCAATATGCCCCAGTCATTTCAACCTATTAGCTCTCATGATGCCAGCGATCAATGGTGATTCAAAGAGATTATGAATTTCGTTGTTGCTTCTCACTCTTGGAAGTTATCTGGTACAGTTTAAGTAAACAGCAGAAAATAAATGAGTTACCAGAGGAGTTATAGTGCCGGATTCTCAGTCAGTATTGTGGAAGTTCAGAATTGACAAATGAAGCATGAGTGGATGCACGTGTCAGCAGGACAAATTACAGTGACTCCTATAGATATACTGTCTGGGACATGCAGGAATGTGAGGGAATGCATTTTTGGCCACAAAAGTGAAAGCTACTAGAACCCTCATACTGGACAAGGTAGACATTGTAAAGACCATTTGGAGATGAATGCTAAAAGAAAACAAGGGATGATATGAAATAACATGTGTAAGAATCTGTGAATGCAGAATTTGGTGTGGATCTGGCAAGGAGAGAGGCAGAGAATTATGTGTGGATAATCAGTCTACTACAGGAATAGTCAGCATCTGCACTTTAAGGTATTTGCTGTGGAAGACTGAGCTTCTGTGGGTATGCCCAGTGTGCTATGATATGGATCTTAAATCAGTCAATCGTAATGAGACTGGTTCAGTGTCAGAGCCATAGTAGTAGGGAAAAAAACTGCAATTTCTGGGGATTAAAGCTGCACCACTGTTCGTACAAACAAGGAGACAAACCACTATACCACACCAAAACAGAGTTTTAAAAAAATGGTTTCAAAAAAATATTTAAACACTTTTGTCATTTTAAAAAGGACACACAAAAAAAATTGTCAATTTAAATGACAGTTGTTTATTACTCATATTCAACATGGAAATACACAACTAATAAAGTAACTGTCAGCACAGTGTGGACAATTAGCCAATAACAACATAAAAAAATATCATGTCATAAAAATATTGAACATTTAAAAAACAAACATGGCAGCCAAAATGAGCTCCAGTAGAAAGAGTCAGTCAAGATAATGTATCAATACTGTCATTAAGTTGAACCAGGTCAGTTTTAAGTAACACTAACTTACCAAGCATAACATAAGAAGCAACTATGGGTGGCTAGCATAAAACCCTGTGACCCAGCCTGACAATAAATATCAGAAAATGTGTGGAATTAACGGTGGCCGGTTTGATATTCCCACTGCTGTCTGGTCTACAAATATGAGATTGCCATCATATAACCACTACACCACATGACTGTAAAGGTGTCCTTTACCTTCTGCTGAAAAGGGGAGGGGGTGGGGAATGATCATGAATGCCACCCAGTAAGACAGTTTACGAAGAGCAGTTCTAGTGATGCGATGCTTGTGGCTGCACTTCTGACAGCTGCCTTATGCAGTTTAATGCCTGTGTATGCTGCTAGCTGTTCTGAGACTGCAGTCTGCTTTAATTTTTCTGCAAGAGACAGTCATGGGTATCGAGTGTTATTTTTGCTGATGTATGACTAGGGCAATTATGGGGTGATCTGTCTGCTGTGAAGTTGGATCTGCAAATCTTATTCTTCTTCTTTGTCCACCGGCTGTAAGCTCTGGTATAAAGTCCTGGTTGTTCGTCCTTTTGGACTTTCGCTTTGTGCCAGGGCCAGAGTTTTGCATGTAGATCAATTTCACTGGCTTATTTGTGTGCAGTTAGTTGTTCCTCGCCTCTCAGGCGTATGCACTCAGCCTTAGAAGGAAGCTCCCAATTAGTCGACTCCTACCACATGCTTGTTGGGAAGGCAGTGGGTCTATTCTTGTTTTCCAAACAACAGGGCCCCGGAACCTACACAGGAAAATTTGCTAATAACTAACTGAATCTACATGAATGTGCTTTTTTGTAAGAAACTATACACACAATGTTCACAGGTCAACAAGAATGTAAAAGGGATCTCAAATGGCAAACATACTCCAGCCACTCTATACAGAGACAGCCGTATATGACTGACAACTGACCAAACGAAAGCAACAGCTGCATGCTGCATGGTGTGTTGTTATCTATTTTGTTATTTTTGTACATATTGATTTCCCATTTAGTTTTATCCACAAAAATGATTCTCTGTTGTGTGTTTTTTTTTTTTTTTGGCCAATTAATAAATTATTTTGTAGTAATTACTAATGTTTACTGCATGTACTAATGTTTATTGCTGCATTATTGACAAGTGGACAATTAGTGAAAAATTATTTGGAAGTGATGGAGATGTGGTTTTATAGATGAATGATGAGAAACTCTGGACAGGTAAAAAAGAGTAACAAATATGTCTTGAAAGAAACTGAAATATGAAGAGAACTGCCCACATCAGGAGACAATCTACATTCTTTGGTCATGTCATGAGAAAAAGAAAACTGGAGATTATCATGACAGTGGGAAAGCTGGAGGGGGAAAGAGGAAGTCAGAGAGAAGATAGTGGACAGTTTGACATCATGGCCTGGAAGATCATCTGTGTCAGAAGTGACTGAGAGTACATAAGACGGAAAGCTGTGGATAGACAAGACTACCAATGCCACACTGCACTGACTATCAGAAAAATGGTTACTGTAGTAAATTATAAGACGACTTGAAAGTCTGTTATTTATTAATGTCTGTGAATCCTGGACAATTGGTAGGCAGGCCAAACAATTTTTAGAGGCCTCAGAGATGTGGTTTTACAGAAGAATGCTTAGAATACCTTGGACAGCCAAAAAGAGCAACCAAGAGGTTTTGAAAGAGGCGGGAGCCCGAAGACAACTTATTACAGACATCAGAAGGAGACATCATTTTTCGGCCATGTTATGAAAAGAGGGAAAATAGAACATGTTGTGACCACTGGAAAGATCTGTGGAAGGAGGGATAGAGGAAGACAACGAGAGAAGGTGCTTGACAGTCTTGTTGCATGGCATGGAGGTGTATCGGCACACGAACTGATACATGCTGCAGGAAATCGCAGATTATGGAGAGGCATGATCGCCCACACCAGTCGGCAAGGCACCTGATGATGATGATGATGTGGTAACACTCACAGCTAGACTAAGAGCTGTCTATAGAAGCTTTTTAATTGTTTCACTTTCCCATTCACACCTAACAATACAGATTATTCTTTGATCTATTGATATGGTTATAAATTCCTTGCTTCTTGTCAGCTTTCATTTACGAATTCCCCAAGTGAATTCCGGGGGCCCCAGTGGGGCATACAATGGAAGGCAGCCAATTAACAAGCATTTCCTTCGTAAATCAGAGTGCATATGCCTGAGAGGTAAGAAACTAACAGCGTGCATATAAGTAATCCAGATCTGTAAAAAAGATGTACATGCAAAACTCAGTTGTGGAACATGCGCTTACACTATACATTATATCTTTTAATAATTACAGATACTGTATATCACAGAATATTGCTAGCACTGTTGGAAAGATAATATAGAATATCATAAAGGTGAATGTTTCCCGTGCCTTTTCATTTCATATCATTTGGGAATCACTGGTGGCACAGTATGAAAGACATGGTCTGATTGTTTCATTCAATGCAGGGCAGGGACAAGAAAGAACAGTGTCAAAATGGCAAGAAGCTGCACCCAGTCAATGATGTGGGACCACAAGAAGACTGAGACTGCAAGCCACATATTCCATAGATGCTATATCGCTTATCAAACCAGTCTCCCACTTATAAGCTTTACATTAATTGTTACATAATACATCCCATAATCTTGCTCTACATCACCTGTTAAACCAGATCTCACACACTATACATCAATTGTTTAACCATACTTCCCACAATCTTACTCTGCATTATATGTTAAACCAGATATCACAAACATGTGCACTGCATCAATTGTTTAACCATACTTTCCACAGTCTTACTCTATATTACTTGTCAAAACCAGATCTCCCATATGTGTGCTCTATATCAATTGTTTAACCATACTTCCTACAATCTTGTTCTACATTATTTGTTAAACCACATCTCTCATACGAACATGGTCTACAACAATTATTTAACCAGATCTCCCACACATATGCTGTACATTAATTGTTTAACCATACAAAACATACACAAACTTTGCACAAACATACACAAATTGTGCACAAACATACACAAACTGTCCAACATTATATTCCAATGATTTGAGTAATAAACGTATTGTGTTTTTCTGTCTTGTGTTCCTCTCCCCAGTATGTATTTGCCAGGACAAGTTTTTATTCCCTCTGCAAACGGCTAAGATTTTTGTAAGCCTCCAGAATGAGAATTACAACAACATTCTCCAGATCTGAGGCTGCCTGCTTAACTTCTTAACCAACTGTATCTCAGCAAAGTCACAACTCTTTATAAATACATAGATATATATAGACACACACAAAACAGTCAAGAAAAGAACCCTTTTCCACACTTGTATGCATTTCAGGCATATAGTAGTAAAGTAAGTAAACGATCCTTTTCTATGCCTTCAGGCATATTGGGCATATACAGCTAAACCTATATTTTATAGACCAAATAGTACTCGGTGGATGATGATGTCAACATCACGCCAGCCAACTTTATTGCCCAGGACTGTACCTGGTACCCACTTAAGGCTAGGTCAACCTGGGAGTCAAGGTCATTTTCATGTATACTGTGCTAGACCTATATTTTACAGACCAAACGGCGCTACTGAGTGATGTGGTCAACATCATACCAGCCGCCTTTACTTCCCAGGACTATATATGAGGCCCCACTGAAGGCTGGGTTGACATGGGAGTCAAGGTAATTAAAAAAAAAAATCTGGCTCTGTCAGGACTCAAACCCATGGACCTCTGGATCTGCAGGTGAGCGTCTGACCGCTACACATTGGTGGCTCCCAAAGCCACAACTTTAGTGCATAGTCAAACATTATTAATATGAATTGCAAGGGGACCAGACATCGAGTTTGTGTTAAACAATTTACTGAACATGTGTTTTCAACTATAGTCATAGCTCACAAAAACTGACATTCTTAAAATGTTAACAAGCTTGTGCTAACATTATTCATTTACATTCACAACAATGTGTGAGCTAATAATGTAATATTAAATTACTCCAGTCAGCTAACTTACAGATATAACTTCGCATTACATATATCCACACTGCCTAAGATAATTCCATACCACAGCTAGCCTTATCAGACATCCATGTATCCACACATCCCAATCTACCACTAGTGGATGAAAGCACTGGTCAACATTTTAGTTGTTGAGCAACATCAGATATTTCTTTTCATCAACAGACAAATTAAAATGTTACTTGTTTGTCTTGGTAAAAACAGCTTACTATTTTTTTCAAAGGAAAATATACCTACAAATTTAAAAAAAAAAAAAAAAAAAACTCACTGCAGTTAAGAAAGGGCATTAAAAGTACTACAGAAGGTTCTGTGTATGTCATATTTTGACAATAAGCAAAAAAAATTTTTTTTTTTTAAATGCAAAATATTTTATGGTAGCAGTCTTGTGGCTCCTGAGGGAAAAATGTTGAAAACACCATGGATGGACAGACAGACAAATGAACATTGCAGGCCCTCAAGAAGCAGACTGGATGTAGATAAATATTTTTGAGCATGTTATGAGTTATACTTTAAAAACTTTGTGACATCTTGCAAGCTTCATAGCAAAAACTAAAACAGTAACAAAATGCGAGGAAGATAAGGAGAATTTTGCCTAGGTGGCTTGGTAGATGTTTTAATTGGGGCAAAAACAGAGACCTTGCCTTAGGCAGGTGAGATGGCGAACTGGTTTAGGGGTGTCCATGTTTCACTAACATGATGTGCTATGAATATGAAGCAGAAAGGTTGTACAAACTGACATTTCATTACAGACTCGGAACCAGTGTAGGACAACTGTTCGTGGAGAAAAGTTGCTTGTGGGGACAGTTCTGAAACACCAGCTGAAACAAAGAACTGTCTTTGAGAGATTGAGCAGAAAAGTTCAGGCAGGCCACACACAAAGCTGCTGTGTATCTTGACAATTTTCTATGCTCCACACATTAGGGTAATAGTGGAGCCACACTCATCAGCATTATGCCAAAGTCAACTAGGTGACAAATCCTTGTTTCGAGAAAATCATGTTTCTGAAGTGGCAATCTTTCTTTATCAATTAAGAAGAGAAAAATAATTCTTAAATGCTAAACAAAATCTATCCTGGTATATGGAAGTGAATCACAGACTGTTGGTTGATTAGTGAAAAATTATTTAGAAGCTGTAGAGATGTGGTCATGTAGACGAATGATGATAATACCCTAGGCATACATAAAGAGTAAAGAAGATGTACTAGAAGAAACCGACTAAGGAATAGAACTGATTGCCCACATCAGAAGGAGACAATCTACATTCTTTGGTCATGTCATAAGAAGAAGAAAACGAGTACACTGTGAGAGTGGGGAAGATGGAGTGGAAGAAAGTCAGAAGGAGAATGAGAGAACAGATGCTGGTTGGTCTCACTTCATAGTATGGAGGATCATTTCTGTGTCAGAGTTGACTAAAAGTACATCAGGTTGTGGATAGACAAGGCTATCAACACCACAAGGCATGGACTTGAAGAAGTGGCAATGAAAACTAAAAGCAATAATAAAAAGTAATATTTAATTTTGACCTATGTGGAGTATGAACTCACATACAAGCTTTTGACATATTTTTAAGTGACAAACATCTGCACTGAAAATTTCCCTAGATAAAAATCACCAAAACTTAGGTGACTTTTGCTTAGTGCTACAAATATGTTAAGCATAGCTCATACGTAGCATTGAAATAACCAATGATAAACATTACAATTAATCAAGATACTAAACCAACATCTATCTCCCTAATTTCAGCTCTTCCATCAGTCTGAGAACAAGCTTCAACTATGCTGGTCAAGATACTGAACCAACAACTATCTCCCTAATTTCAGCTCTTCCATCAGTCTGAGAACAAACTTCAACTATGCTGGTCAAGATACTGAACCACTATCTCCCTACTGTCAGCTCTTCCAAAAGTCTGAGTACAAACTTCTGCTATGCTTGTCAAGATACTGAGCCATTCCATCAGTCTGAGTACAAACGTTACCTATGCTGGTCAAGATACTGAACCAACAACTATCTCCTTAATGTCAGCCATTCCATCAGTCTGAGTACAAACTTCTGCTATGCTTGTCAAGATACTGAACCAGCATCTATCTAATTACTGTCAGCCATTCCATCAGTCTGAGTACAAACTTCTGATATGCTTGTCAAGGTACTGAACCAACATCTATCTCCCTAATGTCAGCTCTTCCATCAGTTTGAGTACAAACTTCTGATATGCTTGTCAAGATACTGAACCAACATCTATCTCCCTAATGTCAGCTCTTCCATCAGTCTGAGTACAAACTTCTGCTATGCTTGTCACGATACTGAACCAACATCTATCTCCCTTATGTCAGCTCTTCCATCAGTCTGAGAACCAACTATGCTGGTCAGGATACTGAACCAACGTCTATCTCCCTACTGTTAGCTTTTCCATCAGTCTGAGTACAATCTCACAGCAGATGGTGCTATACTTGAAGTCCCAGGGTTTTCCCACTGCTGGGGACAACAGACAAGAAAATAAGTTACAAATCATCAAATTTCAACTTAAAGAAATGAGCCGATTCCTCATCTGTGACTCTTTCTTTGCCCCGCAACCTGTTACAATCTGTTGTTTAATACCCATTTCCAGCAGGCGATTCCTCATCTGTGACTCCTTTGTCTTAACGTCTCTGGAATACAACACATTCAGTATATCTGCCCTGTACATATTCCTTGCTCCATGAATCACTGCAGACACCACCAGTCTGTGGGCTACACTACTAGACTATACTATGTATCAGGAAATACTAAGGGGAAGTCAAGGTGCAGCAACATACTTCCCACAACTCCAACTGGCCTATACAATTATGAGAATAACATCATATATCCAACATTACTGAAAATGTGGAAAAGAGTTCTTGAATTGTTTTAACAGGACAGCACAGACAGTATAGTTGTCTGATTTCATGTGCACTTGATGACAGAAGAATAACAATAAACAGAACAGGAAATTTGAATAGTAATAAAACTAAAGGAAAGGACCCTGTTCTAGATGCTTTATTAATATCCTACCCCAAACAGGGGAAATCTACAGGTCACAGGACAGTATAATATTTCAGGGGGTGGTAGATAGGTTGCATGCAGTCACGGGACTTAGGCTGCATTTAGTTGTGGGACCTAGGATGCACTCTCTTGTGGGACATAGGTGGGTTGGGGTTAGGGCCAGTTGTTAAAAGCATCAGAAAGCCGGGAAACCCAGTCTCACCACCCTCTAAAATATTGGACTGTCCTGTGACGCGATCTGGGGTAGGATACTATTAAAGAACCCTTTTCTACGCCTTCAGGGATAAAGGGCTGAATTATACTTTATAGACCACTTGGTGAATAATGTGGTCAATACCCCGCCAGAGGCCTTTGCTCCGGAGAACTTTACCTGGTAATAATTTAAGACTGGGTCAACCTGGCAGCCATAGTCAATTCTCAAAAGTCCAGCTCTGTTTGGATCTGAACCTACAACCTATGGATTCACAGGCGAGCGTCTAGAGGCTACACCATGGCCACTCCAAGATAAAACTGTAGGTACCTTATATCCATTCTACAGCTTGGGTAAGAAAGTGCACAGCTGATGAGAGACAGTTCTTTCAGACAGACTGTGACGACAGTGATGTTCTGCGATGGACCTGCTATATGATGATGACGGTGATGATGATATCCATACTAATTTCTGCCTCATCTACCCAGGGGTGTTGATGTTCTATGTCATCTTGTTTATTCTGTTTGGTGCAGCTGTTCTCTACAATGTAGGATACAGAGGAATAGCCAAATGCTGGCTTCAGCTCTAATCTGTCCACTTCTATGCTAGGGGCTAGTATTCCAGAGTCAGGATTCACACTGATCATGACTTCTCTTTAGCTCCATGTGGTTTTCCAGTATAATATGACAGATAGGCAGGTAGTTTTGTTAAAACCTTCAAGTTTAAAGATTTATTCAACGGATCAACATCTTAACACAGGTGTGTGGCGCGGTGATTTATGTCACAGGCGTGAGGGGAAGTTAAGTCCAACATGATGTGTATAAGGAGATACTCCGTACGTCACTCGGGCGCCAGTCCTTCACTGTTCTGGTTTTACGGAACCTCACGCAAGACCCCTGCAGCACGTCCTCGTCGTGCGCCACGGATAAGTCTCAAATGAGCATTAACAGAGCTGTCAGGGGATCTCGGAGCTTGGCGGCCCCCAGAGGTGATGTGTCCTTGTGGCTCTCATCAGCCCGCCCCCAAACGCTTGGGTGAAAGAGGTTATCAAAACTCATTAGGAACATGAGTATGCTTGCCAAACGTACAGCTAAAAATCACAACCCTTGGTTAAAAGAATGCAGAGTGAAGAGAACATTGTTCACTGTACATCCTCTGTTAACCCTCAGTGTCGTCATCACCGCGCTGAGGTACACCACAACAGCAACCATCCAGAGGATGACCAGGTGCGAAGAAAAAAGAATGTACCTATTCGTGTGGTCACAAAAGTCCAAAACCCACGGGCTGCTCCCCGCTGACTTCCAGAGGGCGCAGCTCTTGTCGAGCGGGAAGCCTGATACGGTTGTGAGGTTAAGCAGGCATGTGCAGGACGTGACGATTCCTTGGGTGAGCCCAGAACCAGAGCGCCATGTGCCTCTGCAAACATGGAAGCCTCCTTGGATGGCGGGGAATGCCCATGATCTACCCCTGCCTTCCCTTGAGGGCTAACTGTTCCACAGGGGGCTGCCCCAAAGGGGTACTCCGGGGGCAATACCTGTGGAGAAGGAGACAAAGTGGACTCCACACAAATCAGGCAATGTCTTGACCCACACAAAACAATGGCCACAGTCAACCTAGAAATAGGCCTGACGTCTTCCTTCGAAGTCGGAGTACAGCTGCCCATGAGGCAGGGAACATTAAAACGGTTGTACACGCAAAAATCAGGTCCGGGTGAAAGCCAAAAGTCCAAGCGGACAATTAACCGTGACCTTCCGCCGGAATTCACAGCCGGTGAACGCCAAAAAAAAAAAAAAAAAAAAAAAAAAAAAAAAACAGGTGTAACCCATAAGTGCTCCCTTCTACATCTAACTCAAGCCTGAGTCTAAAGAATCTCAGCACAGGGCACAAACTCCGTTGCACTGGTGCGGATCCTGATATACTTTGGGTGGATTTTTAACTCCAAATTTTGCCCGGGCAGCGCCGCTACACTACTATTTTCGATTTCCAACTGCCAAAGGTTTTTTTTTACGTGCGTGAAATATACACGGGCATCCAGTTTTACTACTCAGAGACCAGAGGAAAGTACTAGAAGTCCACGTGCAAAAATCCCAGTCTTCACCGGGGGTCAAAACGATTTCGCTGCCTAATCTACTGAATTAGGTGCTTGATGCAAGACTGTGAGCTGTGTGCCCACAGCCATTTTGTGTTCAGCCTAGCTAAGTGCTTTATGCATAATTATTGTGTGTGTACGGCCAGCCTATCAAGCATGACTACTTCCTCAATGAAAAAATTGCAATTCTGATATTGACTGTTGGTGTTGGCACCTCTAGTAAATGCCTGATGTCTTCTTTTTAAAAAGTTTTTCCCTCCGGGAATGCAGCCTGTAGGATGAGATCAAGAAATCCCAGAAATTATGTTCAAATATGAAGCCATATAGCACTCTGAAATAGTCGCATGTTTCTGTGATTTTTTTTTTTCTGGACTTATTGTTTGCTCACTAGTTTTTAAACCAGGGAAATATCATGTGATTTTTTTTTTCTCTAGCACAACAGGTACATGGCAATTATGGGATCACCAGTTTGCAGTGAAGTTGAAACCCCTATTACAACTTTGTGGCACATTCAGGACACATTAATCTGGCTAACAAAGAAAAGACCAACCATGATCTATGATGAAAACTGTCAGGTTGCAAATGGTCTATGCTGTGAGACTGCAACTGCAGGAAAGTCACAGCACATCCCTGATGCTAGTGACTGACAATCAACACTCATGTCTTCCACTGCTGGTTGGAAAAGCTCATAAATATGTTCAGAATGAATGCGTGTGCGCGCGTGCGTGTGCGTGCGTGTGTGTGTTACTGATTACATGGGATTAAACCAGGTCATTATCCAGTCCTCAGTTTCCAAAAATCAACAAGTTCCAAAAACAGAGGGAACAACAAAATCAATAACAAAAGAACATAGAAATGGCTCATTAAGTAATTTAAAGTACAACTGCACATTGAATACATGTAATGGCACTTATAGTCCTGAAATTCCATGTAATAATTATGGAAGAATTTTCTCAACTCGAGCACGTCTTACTAGTCGCACTTGCCATTGCCACTGCCATAGGTTGCGATTCCCATACCTCCCTATAACATAATATAACACTTATCATTATCATTGTCCACTTCTGCCATTTAGCAATTGTGGAGAGGAGCAGTCTGGGGTCCATTGTTTGGTAGCAATTACTATTGTCATTTTCTGTTGATGTAGAAGCTCTTTAATGTCATCAGTCGATATTCTCCTAGGGTGAGCTCTTGCTTTCACATCAAATCTTTTCAGGGGTTAGCCCGTGTTGGTAGCTGTGGCTGCATTCTAAGAAGATGACTAAACCAAACCATTTTACCTTGACCATATAAAGCTATCATCTGAAAAGACAGTAAGGTACCAACACCTAACAAAAGTACAATCTGTATAACCTTACAAGACCTATCTGTTATACAGTGTTAGCTTCATATTTGTAAACTAATCCATTATCAATGGATGCTGTCTATATCGGGCTTGTCAAACTGAGTGTTTGCCGGGGGGGGGGCAGGCCCGGTAACGGCTTGGAGCACTTATGGGTTACTAACATTGTGCCTTGATGTAGATCCATTGTTTAAAACCTAAAAAACCTTTTTAGTTAAAGACAGTGGTTACATTATTCCTGTAGTTGTGTAATCCCACAAGCACACACAAAACTACACAACACTAGCCTAAGAAGTCAATAGACACAGCAAGAGCTTGTAACTGTAAATGTTGTGCCAGCAATGAACTAAGACAGCCAGTGTACACACAGTGAGAGCTTGTAACTGTGAATGTTGAGCCAGCAATGAACTAAGACAGCCTGTGTACACACAGTAAGAGGTTGCAACTGTGAATGTTGTGCCAGCAATGAACTAAGACTGCCAGTGTACACACAGTAGGAGGTTGCAACTGTGAATGTTGTGCCAGCAATGAACTAAGACAGCCTGTGTACACACAGCAAGAGCTTGCAAGTGTGAATGTTGTCTAGCAATAAAGTTAGACAGCCAGTGTACACAGAGTAAGAGCTTGTAACTGTGAATGTTGTGCCAGTAATGAACTTAGCAGCCTGTGTACACACAGTAAGAGGTTGCAACTGTGAATGTTGTGCCAGCAATGAACTAAGACAGCCTGTATACACACAGTAAGAGGTTGCAACTGTGAATGTTGTGCCAGCAATGAACTAAGACAGCCAGTGTACACACAGTGAGAGCTTGCAACTGTGTATGTTGTGCCAGCAATGAACTAAGACAGCCTGTGTACACACAGCAAGAGCTTGCAACTGTGAATGTTGAGCCAGCAATGAACTAAGACAGCCTGTGTACACACAGCAAGAGCTTGCAACTGTGAATGTTGTGCCAGCAATGAACTAAGACAGCCAGTGCACTCACAATAAGAGCTTATAACTATCAATGTGCTAACAATGAAGTAAGACAGTCAACACTGTGAGCGTGTAAGTATGGCTGCTGTCATAAACTCAGTGCCAACAAAAAACAGAAAACTGGAGAACACATACTCACACGCTATGTTGGTACAGTGGACCTGCGATGCCTGCAGAGCAGGGAAGGAACATGGGTTTTGCAAAACACATAACCATGAATACAACTGTAAAGGTATGACATGTCAGTTGATACAGTTAATAGTTATATGTCATGTCATCAACAACAACAAAAATGGAAAATCAGATCATGAAAAAACATTTACAAACCGTGTTTACACAGATCTAATATTAAAGATATACAAGTTCTGTAATGAAATGGCTGGGGCATATTGAGAGAGTGTCAGATGACAGAGAGGTAACAACTGTGTACTCGAGACAGCTGAATGGTTGCAGACCATGAGGCAGACCAAAACGATGACAGAGAGATAACAATCAGACAGACCCACAAACACTTTGGGTCACCAACAGGAAAGCAAAAGCCAACCGGAGAGATGAATCAAGGTAGGTGATGTCCGCAGCAATGAACCTCAATGGCTTGGAATGCTATAGAAGAAGAAGTCCATCACAAGTGATGAAGACCATCTAACCTCCAAAAGAAGTAACAATCAGTGATTGTGAGTACAAAGATGACTAATCAGTCCATTGTGAGCTAGGAACGTTTTTGAGCCATGCGGGCAGCAGATGGATGCAACATTAGAGGTGGGTTTTGTTAAAGGGTTCTCTCTAGTCTACATCCATTTCTCTAAATAAACAGAGAGGAACCCTTAAGGCCGAAGACACATTATAAATAATAAACAAGCAGACAACGTATTTATCAGCACTCATAGAAAGATGCAGAAAGACAGAAGGATACACTAAAATGCCAAACAATACACTGTCTGCTTGTTTACTCCACTTCTCTAGCAGTGCAACCTCCTCGGCCTGGCAGACTAATGTACCATGTTTAAGGACTGTCAATTGAATTACAAAGAGCAGAACAAGACAGACAATAATTTAATGATCAGAATATTCTATGAACCCCAAGTTTTGCATGAATGAATCAAGAACTGACATCACTGTACTCAGAACATTCCCACATGTGTTCTGTCCCCCTCCTTGGTGGCTAACAATGAGCTGCAATACTAATGTGCTGCAACCTGATTCAAGTCTGCTTGTCTTCCCCTCACTTTCTGAGATTCAACATTCTGGAACAGTCTCTCCAGGTATAGATTCTTTGCTCTTTTGCATGGTCCACCTAATTACAGAGAGGGAAACTTTAATCAGGTAGCATCTGAAACACATCAGTATGGGAACTCTTCATTGGAGTACAAAGGGGAATACCCAGAGTGCCGTGGTGTGAATTCTTGATTCATTCACTCACAGAGAGCCTTCATAACATCCAAGGGTTCAAACACTTGATGATGAAAGTTGCAGTCTGCAAGGTTATGATAATGAAACTGTTTTCAATTATCTATGTAATCTACTTATACCTCATAAATAAACCAACCCTCTCGGCAACCAAAGTGTGGTAACATGCGGAAGATCCATGTATACATCCTTACCCTACTGTCCGTTTCTGCTGAGCCAGCCAATTCTTGAACGGTGCTATAGTCAGACTACCGAGAATGATCTGCATGGGATTGTAGATCAATAGGGGTATAGACATGATGCTCATGGCTGGGTTGCCCTCAAAGATAATCTCAATCAGAGGGATGCCTGTAGGCAGATAAGGTGTGTTTCAGTTGAACCACACACAGAAATCAGTTATCACAAACTATTAATCTGGCTGCCTACTTGAATGTTTCACTGGCATATGCACGTCAATAATATTAGCTAATTGTAATACTTAGATTCAGGAAATAAAATTATAATAATTTTCAAAGTAGTTCAAGACTAAATATAAAAATAGAGAAGAAATAAAAGGAAGGAAGGAAGAATTAACAAGATAAAGCAGGGGAAGGAGAAGAAGGGGAAGAAGGAGGAGGAGGGTAAGAAAAGGAGAAAGAGAAGAAGAAGGAGGAAGCGAAGAAGAAAAAGGAGGAGCAGAAGAAGAAAGAGCAAAGAAAAGACCAACAAACAAACCTTATTTTTAAAGAATCATAAAGGAGGAGGAGAAGGAGGAGAGGGATATTCCAACAATCACCTCACAGAAAAGACCAGATAAACTGTAATTAAAAACACCTACACAGTCTCGTACTGACATTTAGTAGACATGTAGATATTCTTCTTTATTCACCAGCTGTAAACTCCAGTGGAAAGTCCTAGCTGTTCGTCCATCCGGACTTTGTGCTAGGCCTGAGTTTTGTGTGTACATCCGTTTTACTGGCTAATTTGTGTGCAGGTGGTTGTTCCTTGCCGCTTGGGCAGGACTTTAACTTCGAAGGAAGCCCCCCAATTAGTCGATTCTTATGACATGCTTGTGGGGAGAGGAGAGGAGGGGGGGGGGGGGGGGGCAGGTCTATTCTTGTTTTCCCCACAAAGAGGCACCTGGAACCCACACAGGAAAGACATGTGTATAACTACTGACATACAATTATCCACACTCAATTGTGCTTTCTGATGAGACAACACTCACCCAAAGTTAAGGACTTGTGGGTGGCACAGTAGGTGATTGCCACACGGTCAAGGGAATTAAAGTTGAACAAGGAGCTGGAGCTTGTGAGCAGGAGGCAAGCCATGATGCCAAGCTGCAAACAGAAAACTGAAAAACAGCAGACATCTGACATTATTCAGCCTAGAAATAGGATGATCACATAATAAAACACTCAGTCATAGACCCTCTTGCTCCGGGAACACTTAAAGACTGGGCCATGACTTTACTGGAATTCCAGAAAAACAAAATTCTTTACAATTTTTGTTTACTCGTGTCACTAATAAGTTTGTTTTACCACCAAATTTACTGTGAAGTTGATGAATAATAAAGGTCATTGATATGTTGGACATTATGTAGAAGAAGAGGAGGAGGAGAGGGAAAAAGTACACAAAGAATAGGAGATCTTTTTCTTCTTCTTCTTCTTTTTCTTTTCCTGAGCATTCACCAGCTCTGACCTCCAGTGGAAAGTTTTGGATCATCTTCTGGACTTTCGTCCTGTTCCAGAACTTGAGTTTTGCATGCACATCCATTTCACAGATCTGCCTTATTTATATGCAGCTGCTGGTTACTTGCCCCTCAGGCAGATACATTCCTTCAGAGGAAAAACCCCTACGTAGTCACCTTTAACAACAGCTTGTTAGGGAGCAATGGGTCTATTCCCTCTTCCCCCCCCCCCCCCACCAAAATGGGGAACCAGAACAAACACGGGGAGAGCAGGAGATGACCATATAGAAGATGACAGAGAAATCGGTGGGAGATGATGTGGCAAAAGAGAAAGAGGTCAAGAAAGGGGGATGAGAAGGAAGTTAATGAAGAGAATTAGAAGGAAATGTTAGATGGGAGTTTATATTGACAACTGTGATGAAGATAATATTGATGTTGATGAAAACAATGTTAATGACGACAACAATGCTGATGATTTACTTACTGAGCAAAGTTAAGGCCACCAAAGAGTATGTATCCACATCAAAATCTGTCCGGGAGAATGTTGAGCAGAATGTTGTATAAATGATGTATATAATCAGCACCCTGCCAGAAAGAAAAAAAAAGAACATAATGATGCATATAAATAGAATCTGTTAGACAAACACAACATAATAATATATATATATATATGGAATTCTACATTAAAATGGGACAAACAAAGCATAATGATCAATATGAAGAAAATCCTGATAGATAAACAGTTAACAACACCCTTACATTGTAGGGTGCAAGTCAGCTTAAACATTTTTTTACACTTACAATTCAGAAATAGGCCTATGCTTTCAGTACAGGCTGACACCCACAAGGTTGGCTATCAGTGTGTTGACACACCTTCGTGCCATGACAGAAAGCTGTCAAGAATATTCTAGCGCTGAGTTCCTCTGTCTATCTTTCCAGTGGTCACAACTTGTTACTTTTTCTCTTTTCTTATACCATGACCCCAAAATTATGACTCTCTGTCTGGTGTTTGTGATAAGTTGTCGTAGATGCACTCACCTCTTTCAAAACATTCTTCGAGCACTCACCTCTTTCAAAACATCTGGTCTGCTCTTCTTAGATGTCCAAGGAATTCTAAAGATTCTTCTGTACAACCACATCTCCGAAGCCTCAAGATACTGAAACTGTCCCAGGTAAACCCAACCTAAAATGCGTATCAAGTTAAGTTCTGGGAAGTAAAGGTGGCCAATGTGATGCTGACCACATGACCCATCGAGTGCTGATTGATTGAATAAAATACAGGTGTAGCACTATTCACCCAGTACAACCAAGGGCACAGAGAAGCGTCCTCTACTAATTTACTTTACATACTATGGGGAAAACCTTGTTTTGAATACTTCATTGTTTTCAGACTTGACACCTTTATTTGATGTTCATTCTAAAGGACACGTTTTTTTAATTGTAATTCAGAACACTGTTTCACTGTAATTCAGAACACTGTTTCACTGTAATTCAGAACACTGTTTCACTGTAATTCAGAACACTGTTTCACTGTAATTCAGAACACTGTTTCACTGTAATTCAGAACACTGTTTCACTGTAATTCAGAACACTGTTTCATTGTAATTCAGGACACTGTTTCATTGTAATTCAGGACACTGTTTCATTGTAATTCAGGACACTGTTTCATTGTAATTCAGGACACTGTTTCATTGTAATTCAGGACACTGTTTCATTGTAATTCAGGACACTGTTTCATTGTAATTCAGAACACTGTTTCACAGTAATTCAGGACACTGTTTCATTGTAATTCAGGACACTGTTTCATTGTAATTCAGAACACTGTTTCATTGTAATTCAGGACACTGTTTCATTGTAATTCATGACACTGTTTCATTGTAATTCAGGACACTGTTTCATTGTAATTCAGGACACTGTTTCATTGTAATTCAGGACACTGTTTCATTGTAATTCAGGACACTGTTTCACTGTAATTCAGAACACTGTTTCACTGTAATTCAGGACACTGTTTCACTGTAATTCAGAACACTGTTTCATTGTAATTCAGGACACTGTTTCATTGTAATTCAGGACACTGTTTCATTGTAATTCATGACACTGTTTCATTGTAATTCCTTCTATGTTTTCCAGTCCGCATAAAGGCTGTTTATCTAGTGGCTACTTACTGGCCAATTGTGGCAAATGGGACATTCTGCCGATGTAGCCATCGCTGCTGTCTGCTGCGGATAATCTGACCAATGACAAGAGGCACAAGCACAGTCATAAACAACTGCTGGAAGATTTTCTCTGCTGGCACTTCTACCTCTGATGCGCCAAACTGGCGGGAATATAAACAATTAAAGATTAATTACCAACACTGTTATTTCTACACAAAAGCAGGAACATCAGTAACAATGGTGGCAAGGAAAAAATGTAAAATACAATATAAGAATCATTAGTCTGTTGTCTGTAGATAAATAATTGGAAAAACAAGTCATAAGTCTTGTGAGTATAGATAGACAGGTGAGAAAACAAGCCATTAATCTGAGGTCTATAGATAAACAGTTAGAAAAAAAAACAAGTTATAAGTCTTGTATAGTTGTAAAAACAAGTCACTAATCCAGTGTCTATAGACAAAAAGTTGCAAAAACAAGCTATAAGTCTTGTGTCTATAAATACACATTTGGAAAAACAAGCTATTAATATGGTATCTATAGATAAAAAGTTGGACAAGCAAGCCATTAATCTGGTGTCCATAGATAAAAAGTTGGGGGGAAAAAAGTTACAATTCATGTTCGATAAACATTTGAAAAACAGGTCATTAATATGGTGTCTATAGATAACAAGTTAGAAAAATAAATCAGTAAACAATAATAAACAGTTGGAAAAACAAGTCATTAGTCTGGTGGTATAGGTAAACAATTCAACACACACACAAAACAACTAGCTATTATCTACTGTCTATAGGAAACAATATGGAAATAAAGCCACTGTTTTATTCTATAGAGATACAATTAGGAAAACCACCATCAGATAGTGTCTGCAGAGAAATTGTGTGAAAAACTCCTATTAGATAGTGCTTATAGAGAAACAATTAGAAAAAACAGCCATTATTTAATGTCTGTAGAGAAACAACTGGAGAAAAAACAAAATGTATGACAAGTAAGAAAATTACTACAGAGGATGTTGCAGTGACGGTACTTCAGACTTTCTCAATAAACAACAGTAAGAAATACAGTGATATGGTGACAACATAACAAGACCAAAAACTGAGTGTGTTATGTGAAAAAATAGTTCCACACATAACTTAAATAATCTTAACTGTGATGTACTGCCTGAATTTTAAAAAAAAACCATTTCATGTGTCCACAGACAAATCACTAGTTGAAACGCTGTCTTTTCTGCTATTATTCATTCATCGTGTGTGTGTGCGTGTTATTTTTCCCTCTATGGGTAGATGACTAATAAGATTTGTTCTGTAGCAGAATAGCTGTAGTCATGTTTTAACCCCATTGACCCAGAGAAAACAATATTTTGAAACTGTCATTTGTTACAAATCCCCGAGAAGCCATTATTTTGCCATTACCTCTCTAGCAAGTCTCCTTTAGGTCTAGTTAATGCCACTGGTTTTGTTTGCACCTGCACAGTCTTTAAGAGCTTGAATATGATTACATAGATATTTAAAAATAGCCCCCATAAATAATCGTTCATCATTTCCTGTTCATCTGGGAAGGGGTTGCTATAAACATATTTTTTTTAAACTAAGGGATTTTTCTTCTCTTCTGTCCTACTGTTTATGCCATGAAGCATTACAGAGAGGAGTTATATGTAGTTTTTTTTTACTTTTGCCAGTTGCGTAGCTTGTGTTAATGTGACAAAGAGATGGTACGTCTTTAACTCTCAGCTCTAGCTTGTTATACATCAGTTTACCACCAAGTTGTGCAGAACTGGCCAGTCTATCTGCCTGCTTGTTTCCCAACACACTGGCATAACCTGGACAAAATATGCAAACAATGCTAACCACCTGGACCTCTAAAGGGATGCTTGCCATTCTGCACAGAGCATGCCTGTCTCAATTTTTCTCAAAATGCTTTGTGAGTCAGTTACAGTTATGACATGTGTGTACGGCTGATTATTAAGCCAGCTAAGGCAGCAGTAACTACCTCCACCTCCATTCTCAAACTAGACTTTGCGATTTCATATGCCAGGCTTTGCTGCACTAAGCAACGTCCATTCGCTTTTGCTATGAACCCCTATGCACTTTGGCGATGATTCTTTTTATTTTAAAGTACAAAATCTATTGAAAATATTCTTTCAATGCAGGAAGTAAACTGTCACTCTCATATCGCCTGCTTGCTAGGGAAAAGGCAGGGGATGTTCTAAAGGAGTCCCCAGGCGTGGTGCCACCCCACTAGCTAACCAGATATTTCACATTTATGACTATATATCCCACAGTCATATAGCCAATAGGCACAAAGGTCCAACGTATGCTTACGGTTTTTTATCGAGGTTGTCTCCTCTAGATTTGTTTTGTTTTGTGCCTCTTCAGTCACGCACAACGGTCTAGACTGTAGAAGGATTTTTTTTTATCAAGAGACTTACAACCCTATAGGTACAAGTACTCATAGGACCAGACCACGCTCTCAAGGAAGAACAGCTGGTGTGCTCCTCTGTGCAAGAGATCAGACATCCACAGCCCTGGATCTCTCTGACCCTTGTGTATTCCGGTGTATAAAGAATCACGGATGGCCATATCTGCAAATAGTTCGTGATGCAGCTAAGGGCACTAAGACTGATGACATATACGGGTCGCTAAAACATCGAACAATAAATAATTACACAGTATCTAACAAACACATCAACTTCCCTGTGACACCCAGCAATGAAACACATTGCCGTCATGTGTTTGAACTGGTGAATGGTTTGTTGTGATGAAAAATAAAATAATACGTGATCTTCTGGCCTTAAAATAATCAGAACAACTAGAAGTGCCATGCTGATTGAACTCCTTCTTCAAAACAGTGAGCTTAAAGAAGTGAGGAAACAAATATGCAAAGACACAATGAGCACTTACCATTAACAAAATTAGAGCTGGAGTAATAAAAATACCCTGTTTAAAAAGAAAAGAAAAACATTCATTTACTTCTTTGTGTGTTCATATGTATTGTGATTTCAGAGAGAAAGATCAGGGTGGGGAAGTAATCAATACAAAAGAGCGCAGAACAGAGAGAGTGGAGAGAGAATACAGACAGTGAGAGGAAAGTGAGCAAGTAAGATGGAGGAGAAAAAAAAAGAGTAACTAAGAAGTTAGAGTAATGACAGTGATAATGTTAAACATTGAAAGAAAGAGATAGGGAATGGACAGAGAGCGAGGATGAAGAGAAACAGAAGCAATCAACCCTGGAGCACAGTGTTTTCTAAGAATATGAGAAGCAGGAAAAATGACTGTAGAGTTTTAAAATATATTATGAACAATTATTAACAAAAGTGAAGTGAAGATCCCTTTTCACGCCTTTAGGCGCGTCGGGCATATAGGAAGAGGACCCATATTTTTACAGACCAATCGGCACTAGGTGGGTAATGTGGTCAGTATTACGCAAGATGTCTTTACTTCCCCAGTTTATACATCCTGGTACCCATTTCAGGCTGGGTCCATCTACGACGCCCAAAACCCTGATAAAAATCCACGCAGCCAGCAGCGGGTTTCGATCGAGGTACGCTGAAATTATGAAACTATAAACAAGCACATCCATAAAAACGTGTTCTTTACCTTAATTAAAATCATCATAAACATAGTCATATAGACTGGTACTGTAGCAGTCAAATGAATGTCAAGAAAATGAAGTCAGGGATGCCATGGAAGTTTCTTTCCTTCAGTCCCAGAAGATTTCATAGCCAATACCCAAGTCTAAAAATGACAGCCACACGAAAGCATAAGCACATTTTTTGCAGGCATCCATGGTGAATTAGAGCTTAGTGTGTCTGCCAAGAAAGGTCTAGGTTCTTCTTCTTCTTCTTCATTTATTTCTTTCTTTCTTTCATTTACTCTTCTTAGTGTTCACCAGCTGTAAACTCGGCGCAAAGTTCAGGTTGTTTGTCCACTTCTCGACTTTGGCCTTGTTCCAGGATTTGAGTGTTTGGTACACATCCATTGTATAG
Source organism: Candidula unifasciata (assembly GCA_905116865.2). Classification (NCBI taxonomy): domain Eukaryota; kingdom Metazoa; phylum Mollusca; class Gastropoda; order Stylommatophora; family Geomitridae; genus Candidula; species Candidula unifasciata. Next base: position 149,814 of record CAJHNH020004558.1, read on the forward strand.
ATCTGGCTTATGTGTGTGCAGACTGCTGGTTCTGGCCTCTAAGGCAGATGCACCCTGACTTCGAAGGATACATCAATCCTATCTAGGCTGGTGAGACCTCCAACATGGAACCAGTTTCCAGGAGACCAGAAATGTGTAGATAAGTCTTGACCAGCTTCAGATCTGGTCCTAATGCATCAGATATGTGTGATTCACCACTGTGTGTGATACAGTGCCATGCATGACTCAGCACCTATGTGTGATTCACCACCGTGTGTGATATAGCACCATGTGTGATTCAGCACCTATGTGTGATTCACCACCGTGTGTGATATAGCACCATGTGTGATTCAGCCACTATGTGTGATTCACCACCGTGTGTGATACAGCACCATGCATGATTCAGCACCTATGTGTGATTCACCACTGTGTGTGATAAAGCACCAGGTATGATACAGCACCATGTGTGATTCACCACCGTGTGTGTTACAGCACCATGCGATCACTGTCACGGCGTGGCTGTTCAAATTCTTTTGAGTTTGTTGTGTGATGAGATCCTTTCAGTTAGACCTTTGTCTTACACTACTGCCCACAGAATATACAATTCCATTTTGTAGCAAGGCTTATTCCAGCATCAATGAAATGTATGGTACATAGAAAGATTTGGACTGCATGTTCACTTTTATAAAGGTTACCAGCCTCCTGACATAAATTTCTGACAGAAGATTCAAAGAAGAAGAAGAAGACGAAGAAGAAGAAAAAGAACTTAGAAAGAAAAACAATTTAGGACCAACACAGATACAAACAAACACTGACCAGAAGGCTGCCAAATGCTGAGTTGAACACAGAGGCTGCCTGTGAACAAAAACAGAAAAGGAATATGTTTAGCATGTTTATACAGCAGTTACAGCCTTTACATATGCACTCATACTGATGCACAAAGGTACACACACTGATAAACATTCTTTGCCAAACATAACACCATCCCAAACTGGTTTATATTTTTATTTTTTTTAATCATTCTTTCATTTTACACAGAATTTTGGTCTGTGAATCACTTTATATATCAGTTTTTTTTAAATCTGAGACTTAACCCATTTCGGAAAGAAAGAAAAAAACAGGCCCATAACCCCCAGACAAGCAAGTCCTAAAAGGAGTCTGCTGAAATCAGATGTGACAGGCCAAAATGTGCAGATATTGCAGGACATTACAAACATGAACTTAAATTAGACAAAGAAACTTGGAAGGGAATTATAAACTTTGGTGGGCAGTGATTACATTGTTGTTCTGCTAAAAACTTGCTTTATAACAACAGTATACATGTCATCAGAACGGTAACTTCGATACAACATCTGATATGGGAAGAATCACTTCCGAGTATGTAAATGAAGAAGTCTAGTTTGTTTAACATTTAGGTGCAATCATTTCACAGCAGTTCCAACTTCATATCACACAGGTTGCACATAATTGCTCTAGTTCTGTGCCAGCGAACACCACACATAATGCCCATCGCTGTCCCTTGTGGGGAAAAAAAACTGAAGTCTTGGCCCAGTAATAGCAGTGCTTGCACTAAATGCCTAAAGCAGCCATCAGAAGTGCCAACACAAACAGGTCAGTACCAGAATTGCAGTTCATTGTCTACATGAGTGTACCAATTAGAATGGGTTAGAATGAAACTGTGTGAACAAGAGTTGAGACTTACAACATTCCCACCCACAAGTTTGGTCAAAATGATGGCAGAGGAAACAGGTGGCGGCAATGTGCTCAGTATCATCAACCTGCGGGAACAAGAAACATCGCACCATGCATCAATCACAACAGCTATAGGCTTAATACATGAACTGTTGGAGGATAGGAGTTGGTAATATCATTAGTTAATGCAGGGTGAATACAGGTGAAATCCTCCCCCATTTTACATTCTGTGACTGTCCCCGCCATTAGATTACTGTCCTCTGCTTAATAACAAGGTTTCCACGACACAATCTATGGTTCGAATATCTTCCTTTTTTCTCTACTCCTGGAATGCCTCGTGGCATAAGGGCAGAGAGATATTTGAAACGGGCCCTTCTGTTCGCTTCATATAAAGTACTTTTCAGTGTCTCTGATATTTCTGCAGTCCATCTTCTGCATGGTTGACCTCTGGATCCGTTACCATTGTATAACAATGCTCTCTGTGGTGCCCTGTCTGATGCCGTAATTGTTGGCCAAACCATTTGATTAATCAGGGCAGGGAGAGATCTCTGGAACATGCCCTACAGTTCACTTCAGATAAAGTACTTTTCAGTGTCTCTGATATTTCTGCCATCCATCTTCTGCGTGGTTGACCTCTGGCTTTGTTACCATTGTAACTGTATAACACTACTCTCTGTGGTGCTCTGTCTGATGCCAATCTTGTTACATAGTCAAACCATTTGATTGACCAGGACAGGAAGAGATCTCTGGAAAGGGCCCTACGGTTCACTTCATATAAAGTACTTTTCAGTGTCTCGATATTTCTGTCATCCATCTTCTGTGGGGTCGACCTCTGGCTCTGTTACCACTGTATATGTATAACACTCCTCTCTGTGATGTCCTGTCTGATGCCAATCTTGTAACATGACCAAACCATTCTATTTGTTGCCTACCTATAAAGTTTAGTATCGGTTCTTTGGTGACTCTCCTCCTGATATCATCATTCCTAAGTCAATCTTTCCTCATAACACCTAGCATAGTACACAAACCTTTTATTCCTGTCATGACTATTTTCCTCCTGTATCCTGAAGACAGTGTCCATGTTTGACATTGATAGCATAACTTTGGTAAGATTACTGTGTTGAACAGTGTTCAACGCCGTGTGGCGTTAGCAGTCATGTCTGTCCACAACCTTCTGTCTCATGAACTTTCAACCAACTCTGACACAGATGCTCCTTCATGCCATGTCTGTAAACCCTAATGGCTGTGAAGCCTGTAAAGTCCAAGTTGTTCATCCATTTCTAGACTTTGGCTTGGTTCAAGCATCTGAGTTTTGCATGTGCACCTGTTTTACATATCTCGCCACGTTGGGGTTACCCTGACTACAATAGCACAGGGAAGTACATCGAAGATACTTGTGAAACAACTAACCTATTAGTGCTGCAGGACACAGAGTCTACACCTACACTGTTACACAGGGCCCACCTATCTCTCAGCAGACCAGACCTGACCATCTGCTCATCCGACTTAGCAGACGCAAGCTATCCCCAAGTCCTGGACGACATAGGAAGTGACCACAAACCTATACTCACAACTGTAAGCACCACCCCTAAATTACGCTTCAAGCAGAGAACCCGTTGGAATTTCCGAAAAGCAAACTGGAAACTATTTCAGGAAACATCTGACTGCCTCCTGGGAAGAATTGACAACAGCTGTGTGGAAACTTTTTGTGAAGGCATAACACAAGCAATCCTGAATGCAGCGTCGAAAGCCATCCCAAGGGGCAGCCGGAAGGCATATAAACCTTTTTGGAATCAAGAAATTCAAAATACTATATCTGAAAGGAATAAAGCAAGAATATTTCTTGAAACTGCACGTTCAACAGAAGCAAAGATCCAATACAATAAAGCATGTGCCAGAGTAAAGCTTGTAGTTAATAAGTCTAAAAGAGATAAATGGACAGAAACTTGCTCCAACTTAGACCTTAGACAGAATGGAAATAAAGCATGGACTTTAGTTAAAAACCTCTCCGGAGAAAGTAGAAGGGTGAACCCAAAACCAGTGACAGATGGGAGTAAGACAATCACTGAGGACAAGAAGAAAGCAGAACATTTCAATCATTATTTTGCCTCGGTTAACAGAGCAGGTAAGCTGTCAGAACTCGATAGAACACAGCTCTCTCAGTTGAAGAAACAAGAGAGAGCTCCAACAGCCAGCGACTCCCTTTTTGAAAATGAATTTAGCATGGATGAATTAGAGCAAGCCCTGAAGAAATTAAAACCTAGAAAATCTCCAGGCCCAGATAAGATCCACAACGAAATGCTGCTACATCTTGGCCGGTCTGGGAGAGAAGTAGTTCTCAGGCTTATTAATAAAACTTGGAGGTCAAGCAAACTTCCAAGGGCATGGAGGAATGCATATATCGTCCCCATCCCTTAAAACCAAAAAGCCTCCAGATGACCCCAAAAGCTACCGCCCGATATCCTTAACATCATGCTTGGGCAAAGTTGCAGAAAGAATGATAAACAGGCGCTTATATTGGTTCCTTGAGAGTTCTGGTGTTCTATGCCATGAACAGGCAGGCTTCAGAACCAACAGCTGCACAGAAGACCAGCTGTTCAGACTGACACAAAGAATACATGATGGCTTCCAGAATAAAGAAACACACAGTGGCAGTCTTTGTCGACCTCCAGCAGGCCTATGACAGAGTATGGAGAAAAGGTCTCCTGATGAAGATGATGAGCATAGGAATACATGGCAGATTGTATAACTGGGTGAAATACTTCCTGATAGATAGAACAATCCAGACTAAGATGCACAACGCAATCTCTTCTAAAGAAGTCTTGGAGGAGGGCTTGCCACAAGGCTCATCATTGAGCTGTACACTATTCCTAATCTTTATCAATGACCTGCCAGAACAAATCAAGGCCGAAAAAGCCTTGTACGCTGATGACCTAGCAATATGGCAGAGTCATGAAAATGTGGAAAGTGGAGCCCAAAGACTGAATGGAGACCTTAGAAGACTGCATGATTACTGCCAAAGATGGAAACTCAAGATTAACTGTGCAAAGACGGTCTACACAATCTTTACCAAAAGCCACCAAGTAGCAAGGAAGAATATTAACCTGAGGTTAGACAAACACCAAGTGATGAAAGAAGAGCATCCCACATACCTTGGAGTCACACTTGACCCGCAGCTCAGCCTCAAGAACCATATTGAAAACATCAGGAATAAGGCATTGAGGCGGTTACAGTTATTAAAGAGACTTGCAGGTACATCATGGGGATCAGACAAGGAAACTCTGAGGGGCTTATACCTAGGATATGTTCGCTCTGTGATAGAGTACAACAACCCACTGCTTACAACTTGTTCCAAAACTAACCTAGAGACTCTTGACAGAGTACAAAATAATGCCCTCCGATTAATCTGCGGAGCTATGCAGTCTACACTAACTGCTGCATGTGAAATCCATACAAATGTGGAACCCCTCGGGTTGCGGAGAGAAAAAGCCACTTTAGAAATTTATGAAAGATGCGTTAGGAAAAATCGTAACCATCCTAATAGATATCTTGTAGAAAACTAGGAATCCAAACAAAGAATAAAGCACAAATCGGTTTTACACTGTGTTAATGAAATTCAGGACAGATACCACCTCCCAGAAAGACGTCAAGGAATTCAGAATGTTGCAAAAAACCTACCACCACATGCTCGCTTTAAAGCTCCAGAAGTCCAAACTAAATTGGTAGGCGAGGAAACCAAACAGTCAGACCCAATCGCTCTTATGAACTCATCACTAAAGACCGTTGATTCTTACCCCCAAGAATGGATACATGTCTATACTGATGGATCAGCATTTAAAGCTACCATTAAAGCAGGTTACGGAATCTACATAGGTTATCCCGATGGATCTGTTAAAGAGATTTTTGATGCATGCGGGGAATTCTGTTCAAACTATGAAGCTGAAATAATTGCACTGGAAACAGCAGTATACCACCTAAAGACTGTAATGGATGTTTACCCCTCAAAGGTCCAAAATATTGTCATCTTCACAGATTCAATGTCTGCCCTTCAAGCTCTGGAGGGCAATGAACGCTGCAGAACTGACATAGCCAAGATAATCCTGGATGCCGATCAGCTTATTACCTCATACAACATCAGAATAGTGATGCAGTGGATTCCAGGTCACTCCGGCACACCAGGTAATGACAGAGCTGACAGATTGGCAAAGAAAGGAGCAACACAAGAACAACCACCTACAGCGACAACCCTCCAGACAGCAAAAACACTGATAAGAGCTATAAACAAAGAGACTTGGTTGAACAGATGGGCCATGGGAGACACTGGAAGAGAGGTTTATAGACATATGTCTGGCCCTGATCCTAATGACAGCATTAACCATCTAACAAGAAGGGACCAGGCCACCATCTTCAGACTTAGAACGCAACATACTCCACTCAATGGACACCTAAACAGAATACAGCCACAACACTCCCCAGAGTGCCAGCTATGTAACTACCCCTACGAAACTGTTGAACACCATCTCTTTGAGTGCGCAAAACTCAGTGAGACAAGAAGAACGCTACTCCCTCCGAGACCAGACAAGTGGAACACCTTGTACGGAGGAAAAGAACAGCTTGTGAAAACATGCAAATTCCACTACATGGCATTGGGCCAAAGGGCGAAAGCTCATGCGCCGCTGGATCGATAACAACAACAACATATCTGGCATAACTGTATGCACACTGTTGGTTCCTTGTCTTGGGGCAGATACACTCAGATTCTTTTTATCGTTCTCCATTTAACAGATCTGGCTATTTGCAGACTGTTGGTTCCTTGCCTTTCAGGCAGGTCCAACCCGACTTTGAAGAAAGCTCCCAGTTAGTCAACTCTTACGGCATATTTTTGTGTAGGCAGTGGGTCTTTTCTTGTTCTCCCCATAAGTAGGCGCTGGAACCAACACGGGGAGCTCAGATTTGTATCTCTTTGAGATCCGAGCAACACTATGTGTGTTGACTGAGAAGTTTCGATTTGCCCAAACAACACTTTCTGCATCGATCATGTGTCCCGTACATATTGATATTGATTTTTGTTTCTAACATTCAGAACTACCATTAAAGTATCCAGGGAAGGTTACTACAACATTTTTTCTTCGTAAACAAGTGTATGTTCTGGGGGAAAAAATGGGTGCAAACTGATCCAGTTCACTGCTACTAAGATTTTTAGACAATTCATTTTCCAATTTCGTGTTCAAATTACCATTGTTACCAATGTTCCGAGCACAAGCACAGGCAAAAAATGCACTTCTCCCTGGCTGAAGCTCTAAAATTGTTTCAGTCAGATATTTTCTAATAAAGAAACGTTGAAATTTTTCATAAAAGTGATTCCGACTGTGACTTTACTCCAGCGGTAGCTCTGACGTTCTGATGAGGTAAATCCAGGAGGACCCATTTCATTTATGAACAATGTTGCATCAAAAGGACTGTTTCAGACAGTACTATACTCATACAATGGCTAAGATGCAGTGAAATCATTGAAGCTACAGTCTCTGAAAAACTACAAAGTTAATATTTTGTGTGAATAGGTAGGACTATGGGTCAAATTTTCTGCACTGTTTTCTTTTAAATTTTGTTCAGCACTCTTTGAGAACCTGGGGCCTCTGGGTGATAAACTAATCCAAATCTGAATGAGTTAGGAAACTGAACAAACTTTAAAGTGTTATTCAAAATTTTGATATTCTCTGCTTTTTTGCTGCAAAAAAATGGTAAGTGAAGATTTATTTGGTACAATTTTGTCTATGTAAACACAACAACTGCTAAATTAGATTTTTTTTTTAATCGGCGTGTCAAATTCAGAATTACCAAACCTGGCTGCGGGTCATATAGAAAGAATCAATTATAAACACAACACCCAGATTTCCTCATAACACTAGACTTTTGTGGAATAATCTGGGATTATAATTCCTTGCTATGCCACTGACCAGACACACTCATCCACTGACACACTTCAGTGTATTCCTAAATGAAAAAGAACAGGTGTCACCTTATATTTTATTACTGAAGTCCACTGTCTGAAGACACTGTCTCCTACTGTCTGAGTTTGTCCGCAAGATATGTGTTAAGATTATATAGTAATTTTACACCAGCCTCTGGGGCCGGTTTTGACCTTGGGCCAAATTTTGCACACCCCCCATTTAAACCGAACTACATACCCAAAAGAGTTGAATGGGAGTTGACAATGAGGCAGACCAAGAAGACAGTGTAGAGATAATCTAGATAATCTACAATCAGTCATACACATTTGTGGTCACCAAGTGGAAAAAGAACACCTATCATAGACATGTATGGAGGCGGGTGGTATCTGCAGCAATGTACCCCAGGTGCTTGGAATGCTGATGAAGAAAACATATATTCTACTAACAACATATAGCAACGATCGTTTTGTTTAAATCTATTCTACAAGGCAACATATAAAAAATATGATCTCACCCACTCCAACTCACCCATCAAGTAATGCAGGATGAAAGGATGTATGTTGCAGTATAAAAACCAGCATGTACATAATGCATGGGAAGACAATGAAAGTGAATGCCTGAATAAACAAATGCAGGTGCCATCGCAGGATGGCAACTTTCAGTTCCTGTAAGGGGAAACAAAGGTGATAATTAACAATGACAGAAGAGACCAATAATTACAATATCATCATCATCACTATCATCAAGTGCACTGCCCACTGATTTGGGCATTCATGCCTCGCCACAGTCTGTGATCTCAAACAGCAGGTATCAGTTTTTGTGCTGATACTCCTCTCAATGGACAAAAAGGCTGTTAAGAATCTTCTTGCCATGTCTCCCTCTGTTTCTAAAAATTTCTTCAGCTGTCACAACATGTTCCTGTTTCTTTCTTCTCACACTGTGGCCAAAAAAAAGACACTTTTTTCACAGTATACAGGAATACAAGTAAAGTCAATAGGAATGGCAAAAATATTATCAACAGTATTAACATATTAACCTCAAGTGAGATTTGTCTTCCATTTTTTTAAAGCACTACAAATGACAATTGTCAACAATCTGACACCACTTCTGGTGCGAGAAAACTGGACATAAAAAAGGTAATTACAAAGTTGAGTTGAGGCTTTGGAGTGGATAAACAGAAGAATAAGATAGATTTCGTAGCGTGGAGTGGGGGAGAGGTGGGAAAAGGGCCAAAAAAAGGGGGAAGGTGGGTCAGATACATAAGTTCTAGAGACAGAGAATGACAAGAAAACTGAAGAGAGAAGTAAAAAACACAAAAGACAAGTGATATATTTTTTAGTTTCATTAACATACATCATTGTCAGTTCTCGTTATGCCTAGTGGCAAATGAGGCTTCATTGAGGACTTTCCATGCCTTCCTGTTGTCGCGTGCGAATGTGCACCAGAACGCACCAGTACGGAGTGAGCAAATAAGACGTCAAAACAATACGTAACGTTGTTATGATTTATTGTTGTAAAAGCAGTTGATGTTTATAGTCCGAAGGAGACGGACGTGGGGATCCTTGAGGACGCTTTACCCCGGGATCCCACGGAAGCAAACGTTATATAAAGTTGGATCCTTGAGGACGTTTTACCCCGGGACTCCAAGACCTCAGCAGGAAGCTGGTGAGCACTACATTCTCGGCAGCAAGCCGGTATACTTTCATTGCTTAATTCGGACTTGTCCGAGGAGAAAGTAAATCGTCTGGATCTCAAGGTCGGACTGCGACCTATCGTAAGGACATAACCGTCCACGGATGTACGAGTGAGCTTTGGTTGAACGAGTTGATTATTGATTGCATATGTATTTCTCCTTGTATTGCTGATCGTATATATCAATACAACCATTGGAACTTAACGCATAGCGTTCGAGCTCTACATTCTGAAAGCATTGAAGTAACTACTGTTTTACCCCTACTTGGCCTAATTCATCTTGGTACCACACACATCAGCATGAAGCTCTGCACGTCACAATGAAGGTCCGCACGTATCAATGGGGGCCAGCCTTTAAAGAATGAGGGACCTCTCGTCACAAGTGTGATACGACATTTTGTCGCATTGTTGTGCCTCAAGTTGTACACGAAGCACATTCCAATTGTCACAGTCTTTACCAATCTCTAGCTGTGGATATCGTTCAATGTATCAAGTCGCCGCCGCCGGTCTGTTCTAGCCATCGTTGGATCTTCATCGGGACCATATCATTCTTCGTTCGTTGGATCTTCATCGGGACCGTATCATTCTTCTTCGTTGGATCTTCATCGGGACAGTAGCACTCTTCGTTGGATCTCCGTATCATACTTCGCTAGATCTTCATCATAATCAAGTCACCGTTACTGACTGTGCCACTCTCCGTGGGATTGAATCGGATCAAGTCGTCCTTTTGGCTGTACATTGATCTGCTACTTGCCGTTGTACCGGTCGTTATTTTAGCGATTTTTCATCGCTAACATTGCAGTGTGTTGTTTGTCTGCCACCCAATTGGTAAGTCAATTGTGGTTGTTGTGGTTTCTGTTGCGCTGACAATTTAACTCTTTCCTCCAGAGAACCTGGTTGTCCGTGCGCAAGTGGAGAGCGACATTAATTGTACGTGTGTGACAGTACGCAGTATTCGTTGTCCTGTAGCGTCACTTCACCACACACTATCATATATATCATATATTGTATATTGATTGTCATATTATTTAAATATGTCTACATTTGCTGAGTTTTTGGAGTTAGGTCGAAGTATAGGCCTAGAAAATGGACAACTCTTAGCTTTCGCCGAAGCCAGAATGAAAGAGTTGTCGGACAGAGATAACCAGTTACGCGATGAGAGAACAGCGGAACGCGCATGGAAAAAAGAAATGGAGTTCGAGAAGTTACGCATGGAAAAAGAAGCTGAGGCTGAGAAACTACGCTGGGAAAAAGAAGCTATGGCGGAGAGACTGCGTTTCGAAATGGAGACTAATTTGGAAAGGTTACGTTTGGAGAACGAATTAGAACTAGCGCGTATAGATAGAGACAAGGTTGTTGCTGTGTCAGAATCAGAGAGCCGTCGTCTTGTGACTAGTAGCCGTTCGGGTTCCGAACAAGGGGCATGTGTTTACATACCCAAATTACCATTTCTTACACCTACAGAAGATGTTCATAATTTTTTGGATCGCTTCACGTTAGCGATGAATACAGCTAAGATACCAGAGGAACAATGGGTATCTCGTTTAAGGGATTTGCTAACGGGACCAGTTTTGAACACGTTCACGAACTTATCAGAAGACGAACGCGCGTCGTTCGAAATAGTCAAACAAAAACTGTTGGCGTCGAAGTGCATGACCGAAGAAGGTTACCGTGTGCAGTTTAAATCTGTGGTGCCATCCGTCGATGGAAGTTTCGCTGATTTTGTGGCCCGCGTTAGAACGTTGTTTACGCGTTGGGTGACATTGGCAGATGTTAAAAATTCTTATGATAAGTTGGCTGATCTCATTATTCGAGATAAAATTTTGTCTTCATGTAGTTCGGAGATGTTCTCATTTTTTCAAGAAAGGAAACCGAAGTCAGTTGAGGAGATGACAACATTGGGAGAACAGTATGTCACTGCAGATCCTGGTAAACCATTGCACAACCCCAGGTTCGAGGACATACTCCCAGCTGCATCCAGTATTAGGGTGCACCACAACGCCTCGTCAAATCGGCCCAGGTGGAACAAATGCCATAATTGGCAGGGGCGCTATCGCAGCCACAGCGAACAGAGACAACCACCCCATAGAGATCAAACGTCCAAAAAGCAGGGTGAACATTATCAACCCCGTTCATCTGCTTGTTCAATCTGTCTTTCGTGGAGACACAAAAGTCCCGATTGTCCCCACAAGCGACACAGGAAAGATGATGACGATGGTCCATCTTCACGAGGTAGGTTTCAACGCAACACAGGTCCTATAAGGTGCTATGTATGCTATGTATGCCGTGGTTTCCATAAACGTTCTGAGTGCCCAAGGGTTATGAACAGTCATGCTAATTCCGCGCAAACAGTAAACGCAGCGATGTCACAAAAAGTGACAAATTTAGCGGACGGTCAGGTTCGAATCCATCCAGAAATTGTTTACCCAGCGTTGTCAGCTGTACCACTGGAGGCTGGTTTGCCTTTGCATAATGGTTATGTTGGAAACATAAAATCTAAAGTATTACGTGACACGGGTGCCAATGTTATAGGAGTGGCTAGATACCTAATCCCCAAATCAGCATACTTAGGTCGGTATTGCAAGTGTCGTACTTTTGGTGGTCGTTTAGAAAGATTTCCTTTAGCAAAAGTCTATTTAAATAACCCGTATTTTCAAGGGGTTGCCGAAGTGTGTGTTTTGGAGAGACCATCAGCAGACGTACTCCTTGGATCAGTTCCAGGAGCAAAGATGCCCTCGCGTGAGGAAATCGAACGCTGGTATAATGAAAATGAGGGTGTGACTGAAGCTAATGCTGCAGTTACACGCGCTCAACAGAGAGTAAGTAACGAGGAAGCCACACCTCCGTTACAGTCAGCTACTTCGAACGAAAACCAAATAGCTATCACATGTGGGATAGCTAGCGAAGAAGCAGTAAAGAATGAACCAGAACGACCAAAAGAGCCTGGAAACGAACCACACGCACCGAAAACAAACAGTTTTGCGATACAACAACGGGCGGATCCTACCCTCACTAAATGCTTTTCTAGGGCAGAAGTAACCGGTGTTAGAACATGTAAGCAAGGTACATGGCATTTTTATGTGAAGAATGGAATTTTAATGAGATATTTTAAATCACCTGTTATGCAATGTAAACAATTAGTCGTTCCTTTATGTTATAGAACCGATGTTCTGAGAGTTGCACATGACACTCCTTTTGCTGCACATTTAGGTATAGGTAAAACGTCCTCAAGGATCCAACTTTATATAACGTTTGCTTCCGTGGGATCCCGGGGTAAAGCGTCCTCAAGGATCCCCACGTCCGTCTCCTTCGGACTATAAACATCAACTGCTTTTACAACAATAAATCATAACAACGTTACGTATTGTTTTGACGTCTTATTTGCTCACTCCGTACTGGTGCGTTCTGGTGCACATTCGCACGCGACACCTGTCCTGTGCAATCTTCAGTGCAGTTTTCCATGTCAGAGATGCATCACTCAGGTCACTTTCATTGTTTGTCTCCATGTTGTTTTTCAGCGCCCCTTTTTTCTCTTTCCCTTTGGTGTGCAAGTGAGAGCTGTTTTAGCAGGTATATAAGGATTCATTCTCATAATGTAGCCCGGCCATTTCCATCTTCTCTTTGCTATCATACTGTCTATAGTTTTTTGGTCTGTATCTTGAAGTAGTTAAGAGTTTGAAATTGTATCTAGCCAGAAAATGTTTATTATTCTACGTAAACATGTGTGGTGGAAGATAGATAGCTTGAGTGCATTTCTTTTTGTCATTCTCCAAAATTCTGCTCCATACAAAAAGAACTGGCAAAATGATGCTCGGGTAGAGTCAGAGTTTTGTTCCTCTGCAGTAACATACATGGTGCTTCAATTTTTAAAAAAATTTCAAAGATAATAGTTGAATTCATGTGAGCAAGAGATAGACAGCGATATATGTTGGAAGAAGACATAAGAACATGGGAAAACACATGCAGGTATAAGCATAAAATATATATTATTCTGTCCTCCTTTATTTTTCTACCTAAGTATTTTCCCACATAAGTTTAATTTGTCAGTGTCTGTGGCTTAGGTGCTGTGAAAGCTCTTCGTAATTCTGGGCTGCCGGGTTTAATCCCAGTTGCAGGTTATTTGGTAGGAGATCACCATGCGCTGATTTTGACAGTGGTAAAGAGAGCCGACTGTTCAGTAAGCAATGCCAAACAACTACTGAATGTAAAAATTGCCAAGTAAATCCACAAACATCCCAAAACTGCTGGATTGGTTCTGCAACATCCGGTATAGCAGGCATGTCAAACTTGAAGCCCAGGGCGGCATGAGGCTCTTTGCAAGCACACCTGAAGCTACATAAAGGAAATATTCTGCAATAATTGTTATTAAATGACTCCAATTAGATGTCATGTATGGCTTTCATGATGACACAATTATGACCTGTATTGCCCTTGGGGGATTAGATGACATGCATGTGTCTCACGATGACACAAATATTACCTGTATCGCCCTTGGGGGATTAACTGTCATGTGTGGCCCCATGATGACACAAACATGACCTGTATTGCCCTTGGGGGATTAGATGTCATGTATGGCCCTCATGATGACACAAATGTGACCTGTATTGCCCTTGGGGGACCCTCAGTTTTACAAGTCTGCTGTATAGGATATGTAAATAATGTTTGTAAAAGTCTAATTCTCTTAATTCAATTCTTGTGTTGGTAAACCCCACAAATTACTTGTATCTTGTGTCTATATACTTCACAAATTACATGTGTCTTGTGTTGGTATACCCCACAAAGTACATATGTCTTGTACACCCCAGAAATTACATGTGTCTTTTGCTGTTATACTCCATACATTACATATATCTTGGGTTCATGTTTCTCCACTTTCTGTTTGAACATACCTCAGTGGGAAGAGAGAGTCCAGTGTTGAGAAACACCAGGGAAACTGTAATGTACTTGACTGTAATCTCTGGCTTCAGTAACCCTGAAATATGTCAAAACAGTGTACACTTACACAACAAACACACACACATCAGAGTCATGACACCCTGGCTGGCTGTGCGACTATCATGAATGGGCTATCTATAGACAGGAGAGACATCATTAATGCCATACAACAGACTAAATGCTGTGAGGCTTTCAATTTTATGGAAGGATTTTTCGCTGAATAGACTGCATACCCTGAGTGTACCTATTGGAGCAGCAAGACAGGAAAACCAGGCGGGAGCCATCCATCGTCACATCAGCCAGAAAAGAATGGGAGTTGTTAGCCTAAAATCACCTGTAGACATACTCAGGAGGAGATTAGAGCCCTTATGGTCATATTCGATATGCGATGAAGATGATCTTTAAGTGAACAATGAACACAACAGGGTCAAGGGTATTGAGAAGGGTCAACATTCATGGGAAGGAAAAGTTGCTGGGACCAATGTTTGATGTATGACTGGCTTCTGCCATTTCATATGAATGCCTCTAAATTTAACATTGTGTGCCATCTCTACAATCAATAATAGTCCACAGCAAGAAACTGTATTTAGAGTTAAACTGTAAGAAAACAGAAATTATGGTGATTACCAATAAGAAAAAAATACTAAAATGTAAACTAAATACGCATAAAGGGCAAATTCTTAAGCAAGCCAATAGATATGACATAACATTTGATGAAAGACATTTTTAGAAATGAGAACAAGAATCATCATGGGAAAAAGTGGCCTACAGAAAGATGTAAACTGCAGTTAGAAAAAAAAAAAAAAAAAGAGTGTTAAAAGTGCTATGAGAACCTGTGTTATTATATGCATTTGAGACATGGAGAATAAGCAGACAAGCTGGGGGGAAAAAAACATTTATTTGCGGCAGAGATGTGGTTTTTGAGAAGAATGCAAATATCAAGGATTGATAGACAAACAAATAAAGCAGTTCTCATCGAGACAGACGCAAATCTTAAACTTTTTAGAACAGTTTTATACATACAGCTTTTTGAGCATTTATGAGTAGTAATGACCTTGAAAACTGGTAAGACTGATAGAAAGAGAGCAGGAGGAAGGCCAGAAGGATGGGGTGAGACAAAAACATTAAAATGACTCATGATTGTGGTGATCTTGTGAAATGGTGAAACATGACAGTCTATGCCATGGCTTTTCAACTAAGTTACTGCAGGGGCCAAAATTATGACAATGGGGATTCCGGGCCAGTGGTCTAAGCCCCAGCATAGAAAGATCATTAATATATTACAAGTAGCAGTGATTCGCGAGCCACTTATTATGCTTCAGCAGGCCAAATGTGGCCCACGAACTGCCAGTTGAATAGCACTGGTTACCACCATGGTGCATGATGCTGATGACCCACTGCTGCCTTTGAAAATAATATGTGCTGAGTTCCCAGTTTCTTCAACGGTACTATTCTTGTGCAATGTCCAAATGCTATGTGTACAATTGTGCAGTTCCGTCGTCTTAAAATGCGAGCTTCCGCCGACTTCCGCCACAGCCGAATTGCAAACTTTCAAAAACTTCCATCTCCTGCAGCTTCCTTCATTTTATTTGCTCGTGAGTCCTAGCCATCTAGTTTAGCCCCAATCCACGGCGCGTGAGCGGCGTGGGGGATAGTCTCGGCGGTGGCGAAAGTTGCAGGAAGTTCGCAATTGACACGTGAATGAGGCCCTGTTAGGGTATATTTTCCGCCTAGATAATTTACGACCGTTAATCGTAGGCTAGCCAAAAAACGGGCACATATTATATCGGCCAAAAACACACCCTAACAGGGCCTCAGTCACATGTAAATTGTGGACTTCCGGCGACTACTGCCACCGCCGAGAGTATCTCCCACGCCGCTACGCTACACATAGCATGGAGCGGGGCTAAACTAGATGGCTGGGACTCACGAACTGCAGCTATCGCATCTCCTTCCGATTCCTTCATTTTAATTGCTCGTGAGTCCCAGACATCTAGTTTAGCCACGCGTAGAGTAGTGGCGTGGGAGATACTCTTGGCGGTGGCGGTAGTCGCCGGAAGTTCGCAATTTACATATGACTTAGGCCCTATTAGGGTGTGTTGGCCGCCATAATATGTGCCCGTTATTTCGAGGATAGCCGAAAAATGTCTCCTAATTTGATAAATACTAGAAAAGAGATGCAGCTAAAAGAAGCGAAAGAATTATACAGAAAGCTTACGCAGCTGAGTCAAGAGGGAGATAATATAAGTATGCGCACAAAAAACTTTATGGGTTGGTTTGGAGTTGGATATGGAACTGAACATGATCGCAGATGATAGATGATAAAGACAGTAACAAGTTACATCTGCTTCAGACAAGGATATAAGTTAGCGATACCTCCTGTACTTCCGATATCTGGGTTCAACTTGGCAATGACGATTGATAAAAATATAGCAAGAACAAAATGACTAGTCTTCATGGTGATGCAAAACAGATCCGTGTAAAATACAGAAATGTTGGGAGTGATTACAGTATAGCCATGGTCTCAGGGGACATCACTACCACAGACATTTAGCGGACGGCAACTGGAAACTGGCCGCAACAAAGAATCCCTAACACTTTACTGCTCATTTCTTCAAAAACATAATACGACTGTGTATTTCCTGCAATAAGTAATAAATATTTTTATTTAAAAAAGAAATACCTGTTAAAATTTATTGCAACATCTTGAAAGCGATAGTGAATGGGTTGAGATATCTTTGCGCTGTCGGCACACAGTGATTGTTTACAAAATGGCGAGCGAGGGGAAGGCCAAATCTAACAAGCAGATGACTATCACGTTTACCCTGCCTATTTCTTGTCAAATTTGTTTGGGCAAGGTAACGAACAGCCGTGACTCTATTTCATTACATTTCTACATGCTTCTTTGTCCATCTTTGGTAGCTTTATAATTTTACAAACTTTTTTTACTTTCTCAGGTCCTTTGCATAGGTACTTCAGTCAAATTTTTAAAATGCCCTCTACACCAATAAAACCAGCACAGTTAGATAGCTGTAAACAATCTCTTTCCAATGGTACCTCATTTAGGCTTCTATGTCATTTCTGAGTTGAGATATGTAGGTTTTTGTGGAGATGAGATGTAAGAAACAGCCGCTAAAACTTGTGACCCAGAAACAAGAAGTTTTTTGACTGCGCAACCTACTGCGCAGTTCTGTATCAGCTTTGTTGACATTGGACTGTCATTGGACAAGATGGCAGGCAGTGAGACTCAGCTCACTCAGCCGCATGCGATTGCCTAAAAAATGTCACTGTAAATCTAAACAGCCAGAGTCGGTAAAAAAAATTTAATATGCAAATGTAAAATTGGACGGAGAATTCAACTGTAACTAGCATTACCACAACTGGTAATGTTTAAGGCCTAAAGCCAACCTCGAATTTACCGCTATTTTTTAATCAAACTGATGACTAACAGAAAAACAGAGGAGTCCGGCTGTCGTAGACATGCTCTGTTAATCGGGTTCCCCCACGCTGTTTTCAGCTATTTATAGCTGGTCCAAATTCCCACCAATGGCAAAATTTCATGAGAGATTTGGACCCATACGGAAACCAGCCGAGATTTCCCGAACAAGTTCTGAACGGTTTCCGGGTAACGGAACTTGCCGAAAAGACCGCAAATTGTCGAAACTGTAGTCCCTAACTGATGACTAACAGAAAAACAGAGGAGTCCGGCTGTCGTAGACATGCGCTGTTAATCGGGTTCCCCCACGCTGTTTTCAGCTATTTATAGCTGGTCCAAATTCCTACCAATGGCAAAATTTCATGAGAGATTTGGACCCATACGGAAACCAGCCGAGATTTCCCGAACAAGTTCTGAACGGTTTCCGGGTAACGGAACTTGCCGAAAAGACCGCAAATTGTCGAAACTGTAGTCCCTACTTTGCAGAACAGAACGTCGCTCTCATCACAGTCTGCCTGTAAGAAACTCGGTCTCTTGCCAGTTCTCCCGCCTCATGAACTTTCACACTCAAAGAGTCACTTATATCCTGTGCCCATCTTCATGTTGGTCGGCCTCTGCCCCTCCTTCCTGGTACCATGCCTTCTGCTATAATTTTTTCCTATCCGTCGTGGCGCTTGATATGACCAAAATATTTCAGCTTTCGAGAAAGGATGCTGTTTATTAGCCAATCTTCCTTGATGTTCAGATCTTTTAAGATGTCAATATTTATCATCTTCTTTTAATGCCACACACTAACAGGCTATCCTCCGAATAACGGGCACAAAAGATAGTGACAAAAAACAGGGCCTCAGCCATGTGTCAAATGCGCACTTCCAGCGACCTAATTTGCGGTTTTCTGGCAACTACCGCCACCGCCGAGAGTATCCCCCCTCATGGGGCATAGATTGGGGCTAAACTAGATGGCTGGGACTCACGAGCAGCAGCTTCCGCATCTCTTGCAGCTTTGCTCGTGAGTCCTAGCCATCGGTCTTTGGGTGAAAGGCGCAGATATCGCAGCCTAGCTGTAACCCACAACACAGCGTGGCAACCACCCTTTTAAGGGAAAAAAAAACAATTATCACCCAGCGGGGAATCGAACACCAGTCACCCGCGTGAAGGTTGAAATACTTACAACTATACTACCGAAGACTGAAGAGTTTAGGTCAGATATCGCAGCCTAGCTGTAAACCACAACACAATATGCTAACGGCCCTCTCGAGGGCGAACCAAGATTACCCGTGACATGACCAGTGAGCATCACGTCGCTGCTGTCGCAGGCTAGCTGTAAACCCCAAAACCAAAAAAAGGCCTAGATATTGCAGCCTAGCCATAAACCACAACACAACGTGCCAGCCGCCCAGTTAAAAATTATATAACCTAGCGGGGAATCGAACGCGGGTCAACCGCATGATAGGCAGAATAGTTACAACTGCGCTACCAAACACTCAAGCAGAGTGGAAATGAAATTATATAGTAATGCAAAGTTCAAAACAGAGCTCAGCAGTCAAAAATGGCCAATCAACTAAAAACAAATCCGGGCTGGCAAGGAAACAAATAATGATTTGACCGTTGCTGGAGCTACGTCATTCGTGGTGTGTGCGATTTTCTGACAAAAAATCACGCTTTGAGTCAAAGGCAACATTTTGTGAAATTTTGAAAGCAATCAATTCAGTAGTTTCCGAGTCTATAGTTAACAAACTCAGAAAATTTAAATTTTTATTAATATAGATTTGTCTCCTGCAACAATGCCCAGGGATCTGTGATTCACTTCAGAAACATCTTAAATACCAGGTACTTGTGAAAGGGAACAATGAAGTCTGAAGCCACATCGATAAACTTAAGAATGCTGGGCAACAGGCTTAATCATGGCGATTCAGAGGAAAAGCTAGACATACATATAAATAATCAAACTATTAATGGTACCATTGAAATTTGAACGGAGAGGATGGAGCAAATATAGGAATGTCCTGAGAGCTATGATGTTATTTCTGGACTTTGCTCAACTCACGGAGATTCCCTAATCTCACATAATTTTATGCACGGAATTGTTTATATATATATATATATATATATATATATATATATATATATATATATATATATATATATATATATATATATATATATATATATATTATTAACTTAATATTGAAGTGTTTGGACAGCATACATCGGAATTTTTCAATTTTTATTTTATAAAACATGTATTTAAAATGTTGTCATTACACACTGAAGGATATGCTAAGAGGAACTGCGCCTTCGTGGACTGAATGATTCATTGCGCCATGAGAATGATTGTCAATTGACTTTTAAAAAATATAGTAACTGGCAGCATAATAAACAGAAATAGTAAAAATAGGGGTGACTGCAGTCAAGCTAATAACAAAGAATTAATCCAGTGAACTGTGGCTAAAAACACAAATCGATGTTTCGGCTGGTGGCCTTTCTCGGCATGAACTGAACTACACAACAGTAACCCAGTTATAGTAACCTGCTACTCTGTTTTGTGCAAATTTTTTGGCTTCCTCAATTCATTAAGCCTTATAGTTCACTGGATTAAACAGAAATAGAATGTAACACTTACATTTTACATATTTTGGGCTACCTTATCATGGATGTCACTAGAAATGGCTCATATTGACACACATGTATTTATGCTTACATCCCATGTCTAGTATTGTCACAAACATATGTATGTTTACATCCCATGTTTAGTATTGTTACAAACATATGTATGCTTACATCCTATGTCTGATATTGTCACAAACATATGTATGCTTACATCCCATATTTAGTATTGTTACAAACATATGTATGCTTTCATCCCATGTCTAGTATTGTCACAGACATATGTATGCTTACATCCCATGTCAAGTATTGACACAAACATGTATGCTTACACCCCATGTCAAGTATTATCACAGACATATGTATGCTTACATCCCATGTCAAGTATTGTCACAGACATATGTATGCTTACATCCCATGTCATGTATTGTCACTGACATATGTATGCTTACAGCCCATGTCTAATATTGTCACAAACAAATGTATGTGCAGGTGAAGCAGCCAGTGCTGTGCCCCAATCATCATGTTTTCTGCAGTCTGTGCCTGGAGATTTGGCTCAATAGAAATCAGCAGTGTCCTGCCTGTAGAGTGGACATTGGACCTGATAATCCTGTCAGACATATTATAGGTGACATATTGTCTCTTGTGTTTATCATGTTTTTTTTTTTTTTTCAACATGCCCTAGTCTTCTAGCAACATATAATTAGCACTTCTCTAAATGTCCCAGCTATTGTGCCTTGTGCAATCTTTTGTTTATTCAGTGAATAGTATTATGCCCTTAATTTTTTGTTTAGAAGCCTGCTTAAAATTCCATTTGCAGAGGTAAACACGAGTAATTTAAATGTTTTGAAATGCATTAAGACATCTTCTTCTTCTTTATGTTCTGTAAACTCTTTCACTTCTGGTCTGCAGTCCTGTTCGAGAACCTGAATGTTGTGTGTGCATCTGTTTGACAGATCTGACCCATTTGTGTGCAGACTGTTGGTTCCTTGAGTCTTAGGCAGATGCACTCTGACTTCGAAGTAAGCTCCCAATGAGTCAACTCTTATGAATTGCTTTTTTTGGTAGGCAGTGGGTCTGTTCTTGATTTCCCTATAATAGGGCCCTGGAACCTGCACGGGGAACACACTAAGACATTTTATCACCAATATCAGAGAAAGGGGGCGAGATAGAGAGAGTTGTCATTGCCCAACCTTAATTACACTTGTTCATGATTAGCTGGATTTTGAGGCTAAGTTTTTCCATGATTCAAAGTTGCCATCCTCAGCTTATTGCAGCAAAGCCTTTCATATGTTGAGACAGCATCTAGTTTGAGAGTGGAGATGGAGAATCAGCTGTACCTACATATGGGGATTGTAACTGATTCTGTTAGCATATTGAGCAAGGAGTGGCAAGCATCATTTCAGAAGCCGTAGGTAGTTAACTCCCATTGGATATTTTTTTTTTGTCAGTGTGTTGGGAAATGAACAGTCATATATTTTAGCTGGCTGCACCACTTGGTGATAAATTGATACATGACAAGCTGGATGTTGTAAGGGCTGTTTAGGACATTGCAGAAGCACAAATAGATCATCCTGGTCTGAAGAAAAAAGTGCAATGAGGACTTACCAGGGGATCTGACCAGTGCTGAACACTCAGGGAAGGATTGAAACAGACATATAGTCAGACTGTTACTGGTACCATCAGAATTGGAACTTTTACACTTGCAGCTGAAGATAGGGACGGAGCGCTTATAGGAATTTCCTGAGTGCTATGATGTCAGTTCTTTGCTCATAACTTCCAGCCTCATACCACTCCATCATCATTATGTAGCAGGTGCTTTACAGAAAGACACTCCTATCACTCAAATCACTTGATGCAGCTAAAGTATTTCTTTCTGAGCCAGTGTGCTATTTTCGAGCCAATTTTTCTTGATATTTACATCTTTTAGGATGTCAGTATTCCATTTTTCTGTTTGGTCTATGGTATACTGAGAATGTTTCTGAAGCACTTAAGCTCTGCTGCCACTATTTTCTTCTTTAATGATTGCAGAATAGTCTATGACCATCACTCATATGTCATAGGAACTCACCTTAGTTATTTCTTGTGACTTGCATGTTAGACTACCATGTTACCATGTTTTTTGTCTCTTGTGAAACTGGGAACTAAGTGTCAGTAGTAGTAATCAGTGTCTCATTTTATCAGCAAGGATTTCAAAGCACAACAGGAGGGTCTGAAACGTGGGGCCATGACCTTGGTAGGCGCATCCCTGGGGAGCGTTTGAAAGGCATATCAAAGTAAAACTTCTCTGGAGGCTGGAAGATTTCTGTTGATTTTTTGCTCCTTCAGGAATACTTTGTACTCTTTTAATCTTTGATTTTAATATATATATACTGTTCTATCATGGTAACTCTTTAAGTCCCAGGGGGGTTAGGATCAGAGGCCCAAGGGGTAATCAAGAGAGACATAAAATTGTTCATTGGGCTTTCAGGTGGGAACCTATGAAAGTATGACAAGTTCCTTGGGACTCAAAGAGTTAAGTGTATTGATTAATAACAGCTGCTTTTTAGAGTACATCCCTTGTTGACTTTGCCTGTTCATCTTCTCCAGGTAATCAGCTAGAAGAGGAGATTTCAGAGACTAGAAGCACACCTGAGTTTAGACGTGCCAGATTTGATCTCTTGTACAGAGAGTATGAAGATGAGCTGGAGAAGTTGCAGAAGGACAATGTCATTCTGAAAATGCAGAACAGTATTCTCACCAGTCAGCTCCAGGATGCAGAGCACAAGAATATGGTTTCCGAAGACAAGAGGGGCTCGATTTCAAGTGCTTCACCTCAAACACCTGATGGTCTTAGGCTACTCCAGATTAGCAGGAACTTGCAGGAGGTGCAGAAACTCTACCAAGGCATCAGAGTTGAAATGGCTGAGCTGAAACAGGTGAGTATTGACTACTTATGCTTGTACAAGCTGGTTTTCTTCTGTCTGGTTTTCTTAGTACACTAGCTATATCTTGTCTTTGTGAATTGCTTTTCTAAAACTTACGTACTTAATGACAGCAAAATCACTATCACCTGTGGTCTATGCTAGAGGTGTAATGAGCTCCTGTGGTACATCATCATCTTCATCATCAAGGGCCTTGCCAACTGGCCTGGGTAATTGTGCCTTTCCACAACCTGTGATCTTCAGTAGCATGTGTTCTTGTGCTGAAACTCCTCCATGCCATGATAGGAAGCTATCAAGAATCTTCTCATATTGTCTTCCTCTGATTTTTTTCCCCCGGATCTTTCCAGTGGTCACAGCGTATTCCAGTTTCTTTATTTTCATAACATGACCAAAAACGATGACTGCCTATTTCTGTTTGTGATTAGTTGTCTTTAGGCTCCCACCTCTTTCAAAACATCTCAGTTTTTTTTTTCTGCAAGAAATTTTTAAGTTTTCTGTAAAGCCTAATTTCTAAGACCTCAAACAATCATTTAGCTTTTTATAAATTGTCCGGTATTTACAGTCACATGTTAAAGTGGGCTGTATATTCCCTATGGTACATTCTTTCTAAGTCCATAGCCAGCTTAATTAGGTCATAACTGTTCAACTTCATAATCTGTGTCTCCCTGTTCACAGTTTAGTTATTCATGACTGCTGTCTCTCTCTCTCTCTCCCTCTCCCTCTCTCTGATGCTTTTACCACTTTCTCCCCCTCCCTCTCTCTGATGCTTTTACCACTTTCTCCCCCTCCCTCTCTCTGATGCTTTTAACACCTACCTTATTCCATTTCTTTCTTCTTCTTTGTCACTGCAGCTAACATTGCGATAAAAACACACATCTATGTTTCTTCTGTATTTCTTCTTCTGTGTTCACCCAAAAATGTGAGTGGGTTGCGCACGTTTCCAGCATGGCGGCAATGTGTGCGCCTTTTGGCAGACAAATCTCATTTCTGCAAGCATGTTCACCTGGTTAGTATTCCCATTTTCTTCGATTAATCCATACTAAGTCACCTTTATTCAAGTAATTTATTTAAGTTCCTTTGAAATACAACCTCCTCTGTACACATTACTTTACTTTATGAAGCGGCAGTCTGAATCAATTTTGTGCTTGTTTTTTTTTTTCATTCAAAGTAATTTTTAGAATTTTTTCCTTGATACTTATTCTTTTCTGATTTCCTCACCAGAGTTTAAACACAAATATATTTACTTCTTCATATTGATGATGCTTGACTGATAAATTATTTCCTAAAATGTATGTTAAAATAATTTTCAATATTAATTATTTCCTAAAATGTAACATAAAATAATGTTCCATATTAATTTGTTTTACTCACACAGGAAAATTGCAGATTAAAAGAAGAGAGTGTGAACTTGACGAGGGAAAATGAGAACCTTCGTTTAGAGATTGCTCAGAGGTCACCCAAAAAGTAAGTCACAAGAGATGTGGCTTTAGAAATGTTGATTAAAATAACAATTTTATGGAGGTTTCAACATCCTGAACTGACATTTGTGTGGCTGTGAATATAGATCAGGCCATTAATTTTGTAAAATTTTTAGAAATTTTTTTAAGAATAGTAAAATCTACTGCATGCATGAATCAGTGGTTCAGGAGAAGACAGATATAAGAGATGTGTGCCAGTACGCAAGCTGCTCACAAGTAACATCGCAAATTACCAGAGTAGGCTCAAAATCAGCAATAACAGTTTACTGTACGCTGTTTTACCACAATTTCAGCAGTCCATTACCGACTTGCTTATGACAGTGGTAAGCTATCCACTGTGTACTGCCCTGCCACAGCGGTAAAACTATTCCACTCTGCATTATCTTACCACAGTAATAAACTACTCCACTTTCTACTATCTTGCCACAGCTGCAAGATAAATATATACAATGCAGCTGCAGTTTAGCCAATCAAATATTATTATTCAGACTGTTTCTTCTTCACCATTCCGAACCTTTGAAGTTCATTGCTGCAGATATTATCCTGCAAAATTCATCTCTGTGACTAGCCTTCTCTTTCCTGATGGTAACTCTCTCTCCACTATTTTCTTGGTCTGCCTCATGATCTAGTCCCTTCCAACTCTTAGTTATCTCCCATTCTCCCCAAATTCCTCAGCCATTGCAGTCTTTTAGCACTCTTGATGCCAGTAGTAAGTGAGAATTTCAACAGATTATGAATATTATTGTTGTTTCTGTATTCTTCATTAACAGCCACACTCTAGCTCATTTTGCACTAATATTTAGCTACTACCATAAATTAGCTCAACGTATACAACTAGTCTAGCTACCAACATACTACCTACTAGTATTGCTACAAACTAAGCCATTTCTCAAAACAAATGTACTGCCTTTATTGACTATTTTCTTCTGCTTCTTCTTCTTCACATTCACCGGCTGTAAACTCTGGCAGAACATCCTGGTTATCTGTCCACTTCTGGACTTTTTTGTTCCAGGACGAATGTTGCCTGCATATTCATTTTACAGATCTGGCTTGCTAGCTAAGCTCGATAAACCAGCTGCACAGCGACCGGGTGACAAACTCTGCTCAGGGTAGGCAGAAAAGCCACATATTTCCCAGATTTATGGTATCTATCATGGATAGAATGCGCAGGGGTGTAAACTGGCTCTCTGGCAACGGAGAGTCGTCTGAGGACCGGGCTGTTTCCCCCTAACTCAGTATAATCAACTTAGCGCAAAAGCTACTTGTAACAGAATATGCCCTCTGGGTTCTCCGAAATAGAGGGCAAATGAAGGACCCATTTCTATTTATGCCAATAATAACAACCCGCCAGTTCCCGGATCAGGATTTCTTCCCAACGACCGGGCTGGATGTATAAATGTGGAAGAAGGTTCACTGGGAAGCATGGTCTGAAAACGCATGCCAGATGAATGAATGCAAAGGTGCGCCATGTAGTAAGCACCGGCGCAAAGCTACTTCTGTAGTTAATAAGTCGTTAGGAAAAGACGGGCAAGGTGAAACCCACTCATCCGGAGAGACCCATGACGTCTATCACGGAGGCGCACTTTTGCTGATCTCTGATAAAGTGCGGACGAAGATCAAGTTTCCACACGCAAGTGATAAGGTGACTTGGTGCAAGCTGGAAGATACTCTATGTGAGATTGTTAATGGTGAACTTAAGAAAAAGTCGCTGTGTTTGGCGACATAATTCACACTCACTGTGCCCGCGAGTTCAGGACAGTCGAAAAGACTCAGCCTGCCATGAAAAAATCTGAAGGCAGAGAGATATTGAAAAGTGCCAAACAGACAAAAGTGCACTCAGAAAATAATTCAAAGCTACAACGCGCAGCGAACGGGAGGGACTGTACGAGGTTTGGTTGCACCTGAAGACCTGACACAGTGCCCTCTGTCTTATTGAGCGTTTTTGTAAGATCAGACGAGTACCGAAAGGGAATGAGAAAAGTTCTTTAGGGGCCTGTTCCAATTTGCCCGAGGTCTGTTCGAGCAACCAAAGTCTGGGACTCTGGTGTTCAATAAAGAGGAACTGGAGTCACATCTACTGAACATGTACTCTGACAGGACAAGAAATGAACCTCTCGATGACAACCCAGAGACCTGAAGTGGCCTGAGTTGCTGAAAGCAAAATTTAAAATCATGCCTCCCTCTTGGTGAGAGGTTGAAGAAGTTGTGAAAAGACCCAGTGGCAAATCTGCCCGAGGACACAACAGTGTCTTGTACATGGTGTACAAACACTGTCCGAAAGTTCTTTGAATACTTCATTGCTTGCTAAGGATAGGGGAGTTGAAAGTACATATGTATTGAGTGGCAGAAAGCCAACGGAGTCTACATTCCCGAAAAACGAGACTCCTCTAATTTATCCCAATTCAGACCTGTCTCTCTGTTGAACGATGTGGGCAAGATATTCTTCTTGGTTATGGCACGCAGACACATTATTTGATGGAGAATAAATTAAATACATTGACACAATGGTGCAAAAAGGTGGCCTCCCCGGGTGTCTTTAGCATTTATAGGTGATATGGCTATCATCACAGGCTGTGAAGATCATGCCGTGTTATTATAGAAAGGCTGAATTTCCTGGTTGAATGGTGCAGCATGCAGCAAGCCAAAGAAGTCCAGAATCTGTCTATCCAGAAAGATAAGGTGGCAGCAACCAGTTTCACAGTGGCAAGGAACCAGTGAAGAGCCTTGGACATGTCAACGATTTGAAGTTATCAGCTAGAGCGGAAGTCTGGTGTATACATGAGTCACTGGCAACAGGCCTGCTTTCTGTCGAGCAGTGCAGGCTGATTGGGAAGTTCAAGGTTAAGTTTCTCCAGTTCATGTTGATTCTCAAACTTCTCTGGCCCCTGCCTGTGTACGAGGTAAGCATGACTGCAGTGGAGACGATGGAGAAAAAACCAACACTGCCATGTGGAAGTGGCTTGGAGCACTACCTTGTCTGACCGATGTGGCTTCATATTGTGAGCAGGCTGAGGTGGTACTTCCGTTCAAATCAGTAGCTGAAGTGTTTAAAGTCAGCAAAGTAAAAACTCAGGATGATGCTGCGTGAGTCTTCAGATCCCACAGTGGTAACTATCCAGCCCGCTCTAAAGACAGGTACGAAATGGAAGGTCCAAGATGCGATAGAATCTGCTCAGAAGGCACTGAAATTGAAGGAAGTCATTGATTACACATAAATCTACTGACGCTGCCTGGGTCATGGAAAAGTCACTAGGTGGTCCAAAGCCTCGGCCAAAGAACCAGAGATAAGGTAATATAGCAGATAAGGGACACCAAAATTGAGGCTTGGGTCCAAAGAGCAGCCCAACAGTCACAGCAAGGCTAGGGGATTGGCCACGAGAGTGCCTTGCCACAAATACTCACATGGGGTGAGATCTGGTGAATGGCCCCCTGAGGCTGAGCTTTGTCATAAGATCTGCCTATGATGTGTTGCCCTCTGGTGCAGACATGGCCACCGCCGACCCGACATGTCCTCTATGCAGAGTGAAGCAGGCGCTCGAACACGTATTGCCCGCATGCAGAAAAGCCCTAGGCCAGGGACGATATACAAGGCGCCATAATAAAGTCGTGAAATAGTTAGCTGACATTGTGTATCAAGCCAGTATGAGGGCCAATGCAAGGGCCAGTCTCACCACCCCCCCCCCCCCCCTTTTTTTTTTGCGCTTCTTTAAGGCTGGGCTGATCTCTAAAGCTAAAGTCAACAACGTTGATTATGCTCCATCAATACTTGACTGTGCAAGGGACTGGTTACTGGTAGTCAACCTGCCTGGTTTCGAAAAGTACTCAGAATCAGTCCGAAAGACTGGCCTGAGACCAGACATGGTCCTTCACTCTGTGGAAAAACGCCAGCTTATCCTAATAGAGCTGACCTTATCGTATGAGTCCTAGATGGAAGAAACTCACCCGTACAAGCTCGAAAAATACGGTGATCTGATGACCGGTCTATGGTGAGATGGGGCATACACAGTAAAAAAATCTTTGCCATTGAGGTAGGTGCAAGAGAACTTATCTCCATTTCCACATACCATGTACTAAAGTACCTGAGCTTGCTAGGAAAAGATCATAAAAGGTCGCTAAAACAACTCTGCGACGCAGCTGAAAGAGCTTTGAGCTGGCTGTGGACACAACGGAACATTGTGGGGGATGAGCCTCGGTAGACTGGTCTGAGTCCCTAGTGGAGAAGAGCTTTACATCCCTAAAAGCCAAAGTGTCCAGTAAAGGTCTACCAGTGCCTCTCTGCCAATCGCCAAATTCTTACAACTGTTCGATGAACCAACCGTAACCTTGTCACTCTGGTCATGAAGGTAGTCGGCTAATTTGCTACCGCAGCTACAATATATTAAACCAAATCTCACAATACCTGTTACAAAGTTGCCATTTTGTCTTGTCCCAGTCCAGATGTCCGATAAAGTGCAGCAGGGAATGTTCAAGACTTGGCGTCATTAACCAGGTCGGCCCACCTTCTGAGATTGTGTAGGAAGATAATGGGCTGAAATAATCATCGACGAGGGACCTTTTTACTGAGGATTACCCAATCTCTGTTGGTTAGGTTGGCAGCTTTTCTCAGGAATCTCATTTCGCAAGTGCTGATTTTTCATACATCATCGGCTTTAGATAGTGTCTATGTTTGCCGCTGGTATTAATGTATTGTGTTTAACCTTTAGAATAATAGAGTGAGAATTGTTGTGTTTCATACTCTTAAATAATGTATACCCAATTTCTCTTCCTTTAGATTCGGCAGGTACACAGTTGCAACCCTAGAGACAAAGCTTGCAGAGCAAGAGAAAGAAATTCGGCAGCTAAAGAAGGCATTAGAGCGAAGTGATGCTTACATTGAGGAGCTGCAGCAGCAAGACAGACGTGGGCTGCCCAGATATGACA
Organism: Candidula unifasciata; assembly: GCA_905116865.2. NCBI lineage: Eukaryota > Metazoa > Mollusca > Gastropoda > Stylommatophora > Geomitridae > Candidula > Candidula unifasciata. The sequence continues at coordinate 179,428 of CAJHNH020004558.1, forward strand.
CAGACACTCCAGGAGGCAAGGCCAGGTTCCACATTAATCTAGAACCAAAAGGATTAGAAGCAGGGGCTCATAGTTCTACAGATGGTGGCGGGCCACGCAAAGTTCTCTTTGGCAAAGTGATTCCTGAAGAAGCAGTTAAACCAGACACTAAAGCTAATGTGTTTTCTACATTAGGGTCTGATAAATCATCTCAGAAGTACCACAGGAGCCTAGTATTCAGCAAGAATTGTGAGAACTTAGCGGGGGGTGAGTTTGATTCCCTTCATCTTCAGAAAAGTGCTGATGTTAGAAATGTACCTGAGACATCTAGTCATTCTGAAGCTGCTTATAAAAAATCACATGATCTTGAAGAATCTATTCAAGTTTCAAGTCAAGCATCTCTACAGAGTCAGCCTGATTTTGAAGAGACAGCCAAAGGAATCATCCCAGATAAAACTATGAAAAAGGTTCATTTCAAAGATTCTGAAAAGGCTAGTGATACTGCATCCTTTGACCTGGAGGTACCCAGTCCTATTTCTTCATTAATTAGTGAGTCATATTCATCATTCAGCAAGGATTTATCATCCCCAGGGCAAAAGTTGTCTCTGGAGGCTAAACCTTTTTCAGGGTACCACTGTCAAGTTAAATTGGAAGCTCTGGAAGGAGAAGAGGAATATGGCAGAAGCTCTGCTGACAATAATGTTCTCTCTTCAAGAGATCAGAAGGCTTTTAAAAAACCAAAACCAACATTAAGGAAAAATCGGAAAATTCCTGTTGCTAAAAAGATAAAACAGGAACCAGTGGAGGAATCAATGGAAGACAGCAGCCATTTGAGTGTCCCAGATATAACTCCAACAGACACAGTAGATAATGTGAGCCACATTGCTGATTATACAGAAACCAGCGATGACTTTGACATGTCCATGACCCCAGAAATGACAGACTGTCTTAGACTGTTTGACCAGGCAGAGAAGAAAGTCTCCTCCATGGCTAGCACTTCTAGTGGAATTGTTCCAAAACCAGATTCTGTAGTAACCCATGCCCACCAGACTCCATGGTCATCTGGTCCTCCAAACAGCTCAGCATTCATTCTGCAGTCATCATCGGGAAGTTTTCCCCCAGCAAATATCAATAGTGGGCACAGATTTGCTTCAACAGGCAACAACATCAGGGGCTGGCAGCAGCAGTTTTACAACGCACTCAAAGTTAACCCTGACAGAGTCGGCACTGTCTACCATCCTCCAGATGTTGCATTTGGGTCAAGTCACTATCCTCGTAGCAATGACCATCTGGAATCTGGAAACAAAAGTAAAATGAATTCTTTCATGAACAATAACCCCTCCAAGAATGCAGCCAGCGCTAAGGATTTTACATTTAGTGAACCTCTTAGAGTGACCGCACCGTTCCTTGACCTCCCAGATAGTGCCACAGGCAGAAAACAGTCCAGTCTGACCAACCCATTCACCTCAGGCCTAAGCTTCCCAGGCCCATCCACTTCCTCCTCTACATTTCCGTCTTCTTTCACTTTCATGACTCCGCCTGACATTCGTAAAGACAGCTATCATCATTCCTCATCAACATTATCCTTGGTTGCACCCTCAGCTTTTTCACACACAAACTCATATGTTACTCACACTGGAAGACAAACCGGATTATAGGCTCCTTCTTTTTTCAGCATCATCGAACCCCAGACATCTCTGACACTAGGCTACCTTTACATCTGTAGAGATGAAAATGTATGTACAGAAATGGTTGGTTGGTTGGAAATCCTTTGCATGATTGAACTAACGAATGTCAATGGTTAACTCATTAAGTCCTGAAAAGATTATCAAGAGTCGGAGTCCATAAAATGGTACAAAAGTGTAATTTGTATAAGGATTGTGTTGCTAAATTATGTTACCCCTCTGCAGGCAGTAGGAAGGGTGGTCTCAAACTTGACATCTAAGAAGGGGCATGACAATCCCTGCAATGTTACCCAGACAGGGAAACCCATTTTATGGATAGGCCACACCAAGAAGAGATTATTCAAAACCATGATCAGTGGGAAACCTGTTCCTAGCTTGTACACACAGTTATAAACATTCAGCCTTACCTGTACAGGGATACATTCAGAATGAAAACTGCAGGTATGAATCAAAAACTGAAGTGTAAAGGGATATACATACATAGAGAACATCATTAATCCTTTGGCGCCATGAATACAAAGGGTTATGAACTATGGGAATTCCCTGAAAAAATCCTTTAAGAACTGATTTACATAATTTAACTGTTTTTTTATATTTTTTTTTAATTTTATACAATCAGTAATCAATCAACCTGAACAGAGTGTAAGAATCAATTGACATAATTTAACTGTTTGTTGTTTTTTTTTTTAAATTTATTATTAAACTATGAGTAAAAGATCTGAACATCAAGGAAGATTGGCTAATAAACAGCATCCTGTCTTGGAAGCTGAAATATTTTGATCAAATCAAGCGCCACGACGGATTGGAAAAAATTATAGCAAAAGACATGGTACCAGGAAAGAGGGGCAGGGGCCGACCAACACAAAGATGGGCACAGGATAAAAGTGACTCCTTGAGTTTGAAAGTGCATGAGGCAGGAGAGCTGGTGAGAGTTTTTTTCAGGCAGACTGTGATGAGAGTGACATTTTGCAAAGGACCTGCTACATGAAGATGAGTCATATCCTGCCCAGGTCTACAAACAACTGGTGCAATTTAACTATGTTTTCTGAAAACAGGTCACTGCAGACGGGTCGATATTTCAGCATTCGCTATACTTTCTTAACCAGAAATTACTAGATTTAGTCATCTTCAGATGACAGGCTTAAGTGTACACTTACATTGTTTGTTCATCTATCACAAGTGATGAGGACCACTCCTTTTTTTCATCCGTCATGAAACTGCAGTTGAATGTTTGTGAGTCCAGAGGTGACTTATATGTACAGCACGTGCCCAAAAGAGTCTAGGACAATGAATGCAGGGCACAGTGTATGTAGACAAAAGACCTGATAGACGGTTTTTTTCTGGCCTGTCTTCACTGTTCAGCTGCCCATGTTATAGATGCCTCGAAGATCGTTGAAACCATTGCGGATATATGTGCGCCACAAAGTCCAGTCTTGTTCTGCAGCTGTGTCAGGGTTTATACTGAAGGCTTTCAGTGATGCCTTTAGTGTGTCCTTGAAGCGCTTTTTCTGGCCCCCATGAGAATGTCGACCTTCACGTATCTCACCATAGAAGATTATTTTTGTGAGCCAGTGGTCAGGCATTCAAACAATATGACTAGCCTATTGAATCTGTGACTGCATCAGGATGGTATTGATGCTGGGAATGCCAGTACGACAGTGTCCGGGACCATGTCTTGCCACCTTATGTTCATTATCTTTCTCAGACAAACTGCATGGAAGTGATTTTTTTTTTGACCTGACGTCTGTATACAGTTTAAGTTTCATAGGCATACAGCAGCACTGGAAGCACTGCAGCTCTGTATACCTTCAGTTTGGTTTGCAGACTGATGCCGCTATGATGTGTATAACCTGCCAAATGTGCAGCTGGCTTTTGAGATCCTGGTGCTCACCTCATCATTGGCGGTGACATTCTGAGACAATGTACTACTGAGGTTTCTGAATCTATCCACAACCTTTAATTTCTTTCTATTTACCAGAATGGTTGTTTCAGTATACACAGATTGAAAAGTTTTCCATTGATGTGATAATAAATATAAATTCCTTTATCTCGATCTCAAAAAGTGTCAAACAGTACAGCTGAGAACATAACTGAATAGAGTAGGTGCGAGTACACATCCTTGTTTGATACCATTTGTAACATGGAAAGTCTCAGAAAATTCAGCAGGATTCAAAGAAGAAGAAAACTCCAAAATGTGACAGAAATAGAAGGGGAAGTGCTTAACCATGTCAATGAATTCAAGTATTTAGGAACTTTCTCATAACATCAGGTGGATGATGTGTGACAGAAATTAAGAGCAGAATTGACCAGGCAAAGGCAGCTTTTCAGAAGATGAAAAGTATTTTATGTAATAAATCACTCGCATTAAACATGAGAAAACGGGTATTGAAATGTTATATTGAGCCTGTTCTGTTGTATGGAAGTGAATCTTGGAATGTGAGCAAACAAATTAGGAAGAGTTTAGAGGCTAGTGAGATGTGGTTCTTGAGAAGAATGTTGAGAATACCTTGGACTGCCAAAATAATTAACACTGAATACCTGGAAAGGGCTAATGAAATTAGAACATTATATACAACAATGAGAAAGAGACTAAAGTTCTTTGGTCATGTAATGAAAGAAAGGAGCTTGGACTGCCAAATATATATCATCAGTAAAACTAATCCTGAACGCCATAGACCAAGATATGTGGCGACACATTAACTCCTATGCCAGCTGGCAAGGCCCTTGATGCTGATTATTTATTAGTGAACAAACCTGCGATAAAAGTTGCACATGCAGTGTAATACTTAACGAATTGTTTGTTTATAACATTATTAGTTGTTAAATCTGAAAAATTATATTTCTTTGAAATTAAACATTTACCATTCTGTTTGTCCTATGTGTTCTTCTTCTTAGCGTTCACTGTCTGTAAACTCCAGCAAAAAGTTATGGTTGTTCATCCATTTCTGGTCTTTAGTCTTCGTACAGAACTTAAATTTTGGGCACATCCATTTTACAGATTTGGCCTATTTGTATGCAGACTGTTGGTTTCTTCCAACTCGGGCAGATGCATTCCAACTTTAAAGGAAAAAATCCCTAGTTAGCTGCCTTTTACAACATGCTACATCCCCCTTTGAAAAGGGGGAGGGGGGGGGGAGTAAACAAACACGGGATGTTCTGTGTTTGTATTTGCATGAATATTTAAATACTTCTGGGTGCACAGCCGTCGTCATCGATCATCCTTTCACTTTAACTTTGCTATTGAGTGGTAAGCGGATCGGAAAGTCGTGGGTTCACTCCCTGGCGGAGCCGAACGTTTTTCAAAAATGACCTCGTCTCCCAGGTCGATCCAGCCTTGAGTGGGTACCGGGTTCAGTCCCGGGAAGTAAAGACGACCGGCGTGATGCTGACCACATCACCATCTTGTGCCGATTGGTGTATAAAAATTTAGGTCTAGCCCTACATTCCGTATACGCCCAAAGGCGAGGAAAATGGTCCTTTACTTTTTTTTTTTATTATTGAGTGGTAAATTGTGGGCTTCAGATAATTCATTCAGTTACCTTTGTCAAGTGCTTTGTGTGAGCAGTCGTGCTTGTCACGATCTTGTGAAATGATCAGATCAGATACTTCCAGTGTTGAGACTCTCAACCTGATGACAGTTGAGCAGTAGTAGGGTGTCAGTGTTAGACAACTACAACACCAAGAAGTGCTAAATATAGTGTAACATGTGACTCCAAAGTTCAGGGGGGGGGGGGGGGGGGGGGGGGGGGGGTGGGGGGGTGGAAAAGACTGTAACAAATGGAACCGAACGTTTCGACCAGTCTTTATCATTGGAATATTACATTTTTTTTTGGGGGGGGGGGGGGGGGGGGACAGATAATGAAGTTTATTTCTCAAAAATGATACACCATAGCTTGATGTAATACAACCGCTGATTACTTCTTCTCCTTGTCAAAACCGACTTTGGTCTTGGCAGTCCTCTAACTTTCTTTTGCCTGTTCTTTCTTTCTTTCCTCTGTTTTCTGCCTGTTCTCTTGATTTCTAGCAATCCATGTCTCGCCAGTCTGTATTTAGGCTCAAACTTCTTGGCCTTGTCCAAGGTGTCATAAATCAATGCAAATCCAGTAGTTTTACCACCTCCAAAATGTGTCCTGAACCCAAAGCAAAAGACAACATCAGCGGTGACTTTGTACAAGTTGGCGAGCTTTTCCCTGATTTCTGTCTTAGGGAGAGTGGCCCTGCCAGGGTGAAGTACATCAACCACCATCTGCCTCCTGCTAAGCAGCCTGTTAATACAGCATGAACGGTGACTGGAAAACTAAAACGGACAAGATAATAGAGCTTCTAAAAAATTATGGTCAACATGAAACCAAGAAGTATTTAATGGGTTTAAAATACGAATATTAATGGCTAAACATCTAATACAAAACAAGATAAGTAGGTAAAAAGAGGGCGAGAAATGTGAATAATTTAAATAAATGAACAAGTTAATCTTCTTTACATCCTGTTTTACCGCTTCTGTGTCAAGGGAGATACAAGGACTTACTTCGTGCTATTCTGGCTGCTTCGACCATAGACTCAGCGTAGTGCTGTTGAGTTTCTCTGATGTTATCTTCCCATCTTGTTCTTGGCCTATCCCTTGCTCTACGTCCCTCTCCTCTTTTGGTGTATTGCATAGCATCAGAAGGAATTCTCTCCAAGTAAGCAAACCGTTTGATTTAGTGTCTTTGTATGTAATTTAGAATTGGTTCTGTGCCGACTTGATCTCGTATGACCTAATTCCTGATTTTATCTCTTCTGGTCATACCTAATCTTTCTGAGACATCTCATTTCGATGATCACTAATTTTCTTTTATTTTGTGTTGTGATTGGCAACGTCTGGCAATGATAGCATAGGGTGTGAATGAATATGCTCTGTATTAGATGTTTTTGTCTTTGTGCTGATTGGGATTGCCTTATGCTGAAAAAAATGGGGGGGGGGGCGGGCGGGGGGGGGGGGCGGGGGGGGGGGGGGGCAGACAAACCACCAGCAGCAAGTTCATTGAGAAGCAGACTATCAAATGGTTCTGTCTTACAGTTAGAACGCAGTCAGAACAACCACCAAAGCAGGCACTACACTTGAAAAGATCTGAAGAGAAATCCAGTATCCGCTATAGGGGAAAATGGATTTAGGACATTATGGTTTATACAAAGGATCAACATCATGGCACAAGGGTAGTAACACATAAGTGCTCCGTTCTACTTCCAACTTAAGACTGAGCCTGAAGGTTTTTAGCACAGTGCACGAACTCCATAGCACTGAAGGAGCATCCTTAAATATTTTGGGTAGATTTTAAACTCAAAATTTTGCCTGAGCAGCACCGTTAAGCTACTCTTTTTGACTTCCAACTGCTAAGAGATTTCTTTTTAAGTACGCAACAATACACACGGTGGTCCAATCTTAATACCTAGGGACCCGGGGAGATAAATTACTAGACGACTTCGTGAAAAAATCCCAGCCTTCACCTAGGCCTGAACCCGGGACCTCCAGTACTCGAAACGGACGTCATACCTCGAAACCACTCAGCCCCCTTTTATGACATTAAAGAACTTCTACATCGACAATATCTATTGCTACCCCATCAAGCATTGGATCAAAAAGGGTTCCTTCCCACAAACGCTTAACGGCAAAAGTGGTACTTGATGATAACACCGATCTTCTGACATAATCACTATTTAATCAGTCTTCCTCCCCTTTATACTGCTGCATCCATACGTTCTGCCACAAAGATATATATTTGTATTTTTTTTTATTTTTTGCTCAGCACCCTAAAAATTTTATAAGAGTGGTCAAAGGGATTTATGCCTTGTTTCAGTGCGCAGTAACATTAATATAGATTATTATATTATTATTAAGTGCTGAATGGCAAAAAAAATGTAATTGAAATAATATGAAATGTGGAAATGAAAACAGTTTGTTGTGCATCCTTTTCTGAACGTTGCAGTACCAACACCAGTATTTTGGGGCTGTTTGTGATGTTACTTCAGTAGTTTGCCATTGCTTACTTAAAAGTCGACTCTCGATGCCAGTGTCAAAAACAATTGAAGTTAGTCTTCTGGTAGATAGCTCGCAGCTGGGATCGCACGCAGCATTTTGGGGTTATGAAGTGTGTTCATACACGACCGGCTCCAGCTGACGGGCCGTGCTGCTGACATCACCAGGTCGGGCTAACGATGCGTTAAAGCAGCGGTTCTCGAACTGGTTGTCGAGGCACGCTGGGGTGCCATGAGCGTTTGCCAGTGGTAACACGGCAATAATCAAGAAATCTCGGCTAAAAATTGTGAAATTATTAAAGAAGGCATATGAATACCTTCAAGTTAGAATTTAAGTAGCCTTCCCTCGCCATGGTCGGAAATAGTTTATTTCTTGTTGGAGAACTGACGCGTTAACGCATCGCTTGCCCGACCCGGTGACGTCAGCAGCACGGCCCGTCAGCTGGAGCCGGTCATGGTTCGTAATTCCCAGTTCACAGACAAAAACACTTAAAAAGAGAACGTTTATGCAATTAGGTAGATCTTTTAGCTCTCTTGCCAGTTTTCTAGGGACTGGGTGTGTATTACCACGCCCTGTGCAGAGTTCCGAGCATCGCTTCAGAGGTCCCGGGTAGTTAGCGTCCTTTGAATATGTTCTCCAGATATGCCGTTGTCTTATGAAACGAGCAGGCAGATAGACTGGCCTGTTCTGCACCACTTGGTGGTAAACTGATGTATGACAAGCTTGATAATGTCAGGACCCTTAGGGAGCGAGTGAACAGTGAGGAGGCACAAATAGATTATTACGGTCTGAGGAGAATGGCGCTGCGAGGTGTTACCAGGGGATCTGGCTGCACTCAACACTCAAGGGAAAGGCGACACGGATGTACAATCAGACAGTTACTGGTGCCATAGGAATGGGAACTCTTCGCTTGCTGCTAAAGATGGGGGCGGAGAGCGAATGGGTGTGCCCCAAGTGGTGTGGTGTCGATTCTTAATACAACATTCCCATGCTAGATCGTCATATCCAGCAACCAGCAAAGAGTTACGACGGTACCATTAGCAGTTTTATTATCGGTCTATTTTGCATTTGCTCCGAGTCTAGAGTCTCGGGCACATTCCCTGGTTTCTCCGAGCTATACCATTATACTCATACATCAATTATTTATTCGCACAACTACAGAATGTTGACCTAACTTGTATGTCATGCATCAAGTCACCACCTAGTGGTGCCGTATCAACCAATCTGCATGCCTGTTAATTTACCAACACACAAGCGTTTTCTGGAGAAAACATCCATCGAACGGTAAACACGAGGGACGGAGGCGATGCTAGCCACTCTGAACGAAGCACGCCTCTTAATGGTCTTCCCTTGCTTTTTCTGCCCATCTAACCTTTATGCTGTGACAACGCATTTAAGTTTTCCTTTAATAAAACGTGCCCACAGAGTATGCATTACGGATTCGAACAGATGAGCACGAGGTAGGCATGTTGCCTACAGACAGCACTACAAGAACTCCTCCTATCCACAGATATGCAAGAACTCTGTAATAAATTATAAGCATGAGAAATCAATAAACGACGTCATGTACCATCAGCAGGTCGACTTCCGGGGTTGGGCTGGCGCATATTTTATCTTGATGATCTGATCTAGCTGATGGTAAGTTCTTCGTTTTTATGTCCACAACCACAGATATCCTCAGTTTTCCTGATTTTTGCGAGTCTGTTTGTAATAATAATTCAAAACCGCCTCTTGATGGTATCATGTCTTCGCGTTAAACATGAATTTCCATACATCCTTTTTGTGGTTGGATCTAGTATCTAGTCATTGATTTCTGCTAATTATTTATTATGATAGAATGGAACCATCGATCACTAACGCTATTTGAGGAATGTTATCTCACTTTTTGCGTTGGAGCAGATTCTCAGCTATCAGTTTTAGTTTGAGAACACAAGATATATAGGTTGCCTAAATAGTTGCAGTTTTACAGTAATAGAGTACTAGCTAAGTAAGTACTACTGTATTAGTATTGTGCTAGTACTACACTAAGTAGTACATAATCAATGTATTATTTATTGCACATATTTTGAAATATTGTGTAATTTTGTATCAGAAAACGTCAAAAGTAGTACTCTTGATAAGTTTGATGTAGGAGCCTTATATTTATTTAAGTTAGAAGCTTGGTGGTGTTTGTTTCCTGTGTATTACCTATGATGTACATAACTATTCTAACATACTCTGTTGCTCAGTGGTTCTACATTATTAACTATTAGAGCATTAGTTCTTCTTACCAACGTTCATGGGTTCTCATATACCATAGTCTTGTGTCAATGTTGAAATTAGGCTTCTCAGTGGCCGTGCTCAATTGCTGCAAGTGCACCTACTACCATCTTGTCATGGTATATATTGCCATCTTGTGATGCTGTGATATATTGTCATCTTGTTTTTCTCTGATAAACTGCTATCTTGTTATGTTATGACATATTGTCATGCTGTAATATACTGCCATATTGTTGTATTGTGACATACTGCCATCCTGTGATTCTATGATATTCTGCCATCTTGTCATGTTATGATATATTGCCATCTTGCCATTTTATGATATACTGCCATCTTGTCATGCTATGTTTTACTGCCATCTTGTTATATTATGATTTACTGCCATCTTGTTATGCTATGATATACTGCCATCTTGTTATGCTATGATATACTGCCATCTTGTTATGCTATGATATATTGCCATTTTGTAATGCTGTGATAAACTGCCATTTTGTCATACTAGATTCATGACTGTCCATAATCAAGTATCCTATCTTTTCTATTACCCTCTCCTTTTTATTTCAGTTTCACCAGTTGTCACTATATATATGAAAGGTTTTACCAGTTGTGACTATCTTCCAAATGTCACAAACTTTGAATGTCTACCTCTATTATAAATAGCAATGGAGATGTTTGACATAAATCGAAAGGAGGATGGCCATAACAATGCAAAGATTAAACAGCACTAATGAAAAGTCTATGGTTGAGCACCAGCAAGGAAGTTAAAATTAAATTTGTGAGAGCATGAATCGTTTCTGTAGCAACATATGGATGTGAGTGGTGGGCTGTCTTTCAGTCCTTAAGAAAGAGAATAGAGGCTTTTGAGCTGAAATGCCTAGAGAGATTCTCAAAATACCATGGACACAGAAGAGAAGAAATACTCTGATTTTAAAAGATCAAGGAAGACTGTCTAATAAACAGCATCTTGTTTTGGATGCTGAAATATTTTGGTCATATCAAGCGCCATGACCAATTGGAAAAAGTAATAGCAGAAGGCATGGTACCCAGAAGGAGGGGCAGGGGCTGACCAGCATGAAGATTCACACAGGATATAAGTGACTCCTTGAATATGAAAGTACATGAGGCGGGAGAGCTGGCGAGAGACCGAGTTTCTTTCATGCAGTCTGTGGTGAGAGCAAAATTCTGCAAAAGACCTGCTACATGATGATGATGACCTTCTTCCCGCTATCACAGTCAGTATGTAAACAACACAGTATGCCAGCTGTCCTTTGAAGAGCAAACACAGAAGAAGAATGACTCTTCTTGGATTCCCTAAGGGTTCAGGTAGCATACCAAAACAAGCCTGTGCCAAGTCATCGTATTCCTTGCCATCTTGTGCAATTGTCTATGTTTTCTGATGTGACTTTATATAGACCTGCAAGGATAAAAACAGATAAGAAAAGAAAGATAATGAACAAAGACTATATAGGAATATAAAACCTGCTATGGTGTTGCAGCTAAACCAGGGCTATTCAACTTAGTTTACTCGGGGGCTAACATTTTGAAAATGTGGATTGCCGCAGGCCACACACCTGAGCTCCAGCATAGAAAGATCATTAATACAATACAACTGGCAGTAATCCATGGGTCACTTGCTAGGTCTTTGGGGGCCACACTTGGCCTGCGGGCCGCCAGTTGAAAAGCCCTGAGCTAGACGTTCGCCTGCTGATCCAATGGTCATGCGTTTAATTCCGCATGGAGCCAGATTTCTTTTTTTAACATCACCTTGGCTTTTAGTTTAACTCAGCCTCAAATTGGTACCAGGTAGAGTCCTGAAAAGTAAAGATGACCGGCATAACGTTGACCACATCACCAGGTGAGCGCGGATTGGTTTATAAAAATATTAGTCCAGCCTCCTATACCCGATGTGCCACTGGCATATAAAGAAACCTTTACTTTACTTAAGTAACAACATTTTCTGTAATATTTTTTCTCCAGAATTTGAGATCACACACAGTATAAGGCTACTGACTTTAGAGCAGATCAGCCATGAGTACAATCATTAGAAACTCTTCACCCATTCCCATCAAGTCAGCTATTGAGACCACATCTGCCGTGTCTCCAGTAGACAGTGAGTACTTTGTCTTTATGTTTGTGTGCACGCATGGGTGTTTTTGTGTGTAAAGGTGCATTAATTATCCTCTTCTCTTAAATATGATTTGGTCAAGGGCCACTTTCATTACCTTTTCTCAGGTAATGTTGAATTTATGTTCTGGTAATGCTGAATTTATGTGATGTATACCACACCTGACACCCCCATATTATATCATTTGCTTTGCACAGAAGGGCTCAGACTGTACTGTACTGCACAGACTGTGGGCCATAAAGAAGAGGAGCTTTATCCCTGGTCTTAATTGGTATTGCCATGGGCTGTGATATCCATGCCTACCTATAATATATAATATAACACTGCTCTGGCAGAGTGTAAAGGCGCTATAAATAACTTTCGCTTCACACACATATTTCCATACATGCTTCAGTCTGCTCCCTCAATCTTGAATGTAGCACTTAACCATGTGGTTTCTGGGGCCCCATTGTAGGGAAAACAAGAATGGACTTCCTGCCACTGCTAACAAGCATGTCGTGGGTGTCAACTGATTGAGGGCTACCTTTGAATTTAAATGCATTTGCCTGAGAGGCAAGGAGCCAGCAGTCTGCATACATATAAATCAGATCTGTAAATCATGTGTGCACACAACACTCGAGTTCTGGAACAAGACTAAAGTCCAGAGTTGGAAAAAACAAACAGAACTTTCCACCATAGTGTATAGCCGGTCCAAGCGAAAATAGAAGAAGAAAAATGTTGCACTGATGAAGATTCGATTGTGACTATACCCAGAAGGACACACTCAGCTCAGTACTCCAGGACGATCCAGCCTAAAATTGGTACCAGGCAGCATCCTGGGAAGTGAAGATGGCCGATATAATGTTGAACACATCACTCGTTGAGGGCCTATTGGATCTAGCATCATATGCTGGCATGAAAAGGATCCTTTCCTATACTTTTACATACGTTTTGCCCCATATGGATTCTAGGACCCCAATTCGGCCAGGGGTGGGGTGGGGGGGGGGGGGTGGGTGGCAAAATACCCACTTGTCTCCTAATAGTTGTGACAGGTGACTAATTAAGAGTTTGCTGGGACTTGATCCACAATATAATGTTCCTGTTGCCCCTTTAATGGCAAATGCAGAAGAAGAAGAAGAAGAAGACTTACATTCTATACTCTTTTGTGTGTGTCTGCTTCCTCATTTTAAAATTTAGCCTGAACACCTGTCTGTGTGACCTGCTTACTTAAATTGGTTTTCAACTAAAGAAGAGTGTTTAGCCAGAGTGAGGGACACATGAATGCTCCAAGTTTTGGTTTTGCCCTTGTTCCAAAACGCTAGACCTTTGATCATTACTGAAGGATCATGGGGAGTTTACTGTTCTTTCATTTTACATAAAAATTTCTACAGTTTAAACTGACAACAGTCAGCTCTGCATGAGTAACTCTGCCATGCTTCTCTTTCCTATATTTCTGCTTCTTTTAGTTAATGTATCAATAGTAGTATCTCCTTTCTCTTGTTATTACTGTCTTCTCTTTTTTTTTCTTCAGTCTCTGTATCTTTTCTTCTTTATTTTTCCATGGCGAAGTGGTCCAGCCATTTGCCTCACACCCTGAAGGTCATGGGTTCAATTCACAGCTGAGTTTTTCAGTTCAGGAGTGCAATTTTTACTGAGATCCCTGGGGATCATCACCGGAAATACAGAGTTCATGCTTTGTGCAATGCTACCGCAGGCAGCTAGCAGTTCTGAGGAGGGAGACGAGCTATATGGGTCAAAACCCAGTGCAATGAAGTCGATCCTCTCAACTTTAACCTTTAACCTTCATTTCTCAGGCACTTTCTCACTTTCTCTCCTTCAGGTGCATCTCCTTACCTTCCCCCTGTCTCTTTCTCTCTTTATATATATATATATATATATATATATAAACACACTCACACACACATACATATACATACACATCTTAACTCCTTGAGAACCAGAAGGTGTGACTAGAGATGCCATATGTATAAATAACCAGTAGGAAATACCCTGAGAGTACTGCTTTCAAAGACGCTAAATGCTGGGGAAGCCAGATTTCTTACTTTGCTGTGAAAAACTATGGAAAGCACTAGAACATAATACATGTTGGGTTGAGTGGGTTTCACAAATGTGCTAATTACACATCACACGTTGTTGGGACTAAAAAAAAGTAATTCTCTGTGTATGTGTGTTTTAAAAATTACATTTCTTTCTCTTTCTCAGTGTGTTTATTCTGCCCCCACCCCCTTTTTCTTCTCTTTACCGTGATCTATCTGTTTTTACCTCAGAAGGTTATTGCATATTTTATATTCCCTTGGGTCCCTGTCAGTGTTTCATATAAGCTGTGTTAGCTCATGTAGACACTTAAATTGTAATCTCTAGTTTTTGGCTCAGTGAACAAGCACACAGTAGGTTGCATTAAATCTGTCATCATCAGTATGTGGCTTGCTAGGAATAGGCATTTACCATCATTTTTTTTTTTTTAAAATCAGTTTTGCCACAGTCTTAGACCATCCAGTGTGATTTGTCTCTCTCTGCCTTGTTTGCCATGGATCTTACCTGACAGGATGTTCTCAGATCCCTCTTTTCTCACCACATGACCAAAGAACACTTTGTTTCTTCCTTGAAGCTGTATATAATGTTTTACTTTTACAAGCCTTTTTGAAGCAGTTGTTGTGAGGTGTCTCTGACTGGACAAGGTGTTTACAACATGCTTGTCAGAAAATTTGTTATGGGTAACTGGATGTTTGTTATTACCTGGATTGTTTCCCCTGGTGCAGTTAATTCCTATAAAGTTTTCGCAGTCACTAAATAAGTCCAGTCCTTACCCACACAGAATTGCGGCCTGGTGTAGCTGTTTTAGGTGCCCTAATTATAACTTCATTGGAGGTTGAAGGGGGTATCTAGAATCTGCCTTATTGGTTTGCCTGCTGATCAAGATTGGGGAGGAAATAGGGGGGGGGGTGGCAGGGGTGTGTGTGTGTAAAATTTCTGGGTGGTAAACTTTAAGGTGGCATCCGGTAGGGGGGGGGGGGGATGATTTGAATGGAAGAGCAAGAGAGGTTGAGACAGGGAAGAACAGGATTGGTAGAGAGTGCAATTGAGACAGAAGATCAAGAGTGGTAGAGAGATGTTGAGACAGGATTGGTAGAGAGAGAGAGTGGTTGAGGCAAGGAAGAACATGAATGGTTTTGAGATTGGGAAGAACAGGAGTGATTAAGACAAATGGAATGAATGAGAGTGGTAGAAGTAGAGTGTGAGACAGAAAAGAACATGAGTGGTTGAGATAGACATTGAGACAGGGAATAACAGGAGTGGTGAAAACAAATGGAAGGAATGAAATTTGTGGAAACAGGCTGAGATGGGGGAGAATGATAGTGGTAGAAATAGAGGTTGATACATGACAAAACAGGAGTGATTAAAAGAGAAGTGACAGGGAAGAACACAGTGGTAAAGACAGAGATTGAGACAGGAAAGCACAAGAGTGGTTGAGACAAATGGAACGAATGAGAGTGGAAGAAGTAGAGTGTGAGACATGGAAGAAGCGTAAGTGGTTGAGATAGACATTGAGACAGGAAAGAACAGGAGTAGTGGAAACAAATGGAAGAATGGTAGAAACAGAGGCTGAGATAGGGGAGAAGGATATTGGTAGAGACAGGAAAAAAAACAGGTTGAAGATCACAAGTGGTAAAGACAGAGATTGAGACAGGAAAGCACAGGAGTGGTTGAGACCAAAGGAATGAAGGAGAGTAGTTGAGACAGGGGAGAATGATAGTGGCAGAGACAGAGGTTGAGACAGGAAAAAAAACAGGTTGAAAGAGAGGTTGAGACAGGGAAATTGAGAGTTGGAGAGATAAAGGTTTAGATAGGGAAGATCGAGAGTGGGAGAGATAAAGGTTGAGACAGGGAAGAGTTAGTGTGGTAAAGGCAGAGATTCACACAGGGAAGAACAGGAATAGTTGAGAAAGTGGTTGAGACAGGAAAGGGCAAGAATGATAGAAACAGTGAAGAACGGGAGTAGTTGAGAAAGGGGTGAGCAAGAATTGTAGAGACAGATTGGAAGATGAGACCAGTTCACTCAGAATTGATTACTGAGATCAGGAACATACACTCATCATGTGTGGGTCACTTCTGAAGGAGGTTGAGGCAAACAGGAAGAACGAGAGTGGTGAAGACAGCAGTTGAAAGTGGGAGAACATGCTGGATGTATCGACACAGTGGACAGAAAAGCTGGATTTAGTGACACAGTGGAAGGAAATGGTGAATATGGTAATACAGTGAAAGAAGAAACTGGATTTGGTAACACAGGGAAAGGAAAAGCTGTATGTGTTGATACAGTGATAAGGAAAAGCTGTATATGTTGATACAGTGGAAGGAAAAGCTGGATGTATTGACACAGTGAAAAGAAAAGCTGGATTTGGTGACACAGTGGAAGAAAAAGCTGGAGGTGGTGACACAGTGGAGGGAAAAGCAGGATGTGGTGAAACAGTGGAAGGAAAAACTGGATGTGTCGATACAAAGGAAGGGGAGAACATGCTGGATGTATTTACAAAGTGGAATGGGAGAACAGGCTGGATCTATTTACACAGTGGAAGGGGAAAACAAGCTGGATGTATTGACACCTTGCAAGGAAAAGCTGGATCTGTTGCTACAGTTGAAGGAAAAGCTGGATTTGTTGACACACTTGAAGGGGAGAACTTGCTGGATGTGTTAATACAGTGGAAGGAAAAGCAAAAACAACAAACAAAACAGTCAGAGATGATGATGATGGCATTTGAAACAAATGTGTGTTGACTGAAGGGGCGTTTGTCAGACTTAGAAATAGAAAGCAATCGCAAACCACTGGACGTAAATTTGCCTACAAAAACCACAACAGCCCTAAATTGCTGGGGTTGGTTCTGCAATGTCCTGCAAAGGATACGCAACTAACTTGTTTGGGATACATAATGGAAGTGGGCGGGAAAATGAGAACGTGAAAAGACATATAATATTTGTGAAAGATATCGTCCCGCGGACAAGAGGGGACATTTAAGTCAATCTCCTACCAGATTCAGCTGAAGTGGTCTCCAGAATGTGGACTTTCCGTCCGCCTGTGGGACATTCACCGGCTGTGTGTATAAGCTGGACGGACATTCCTGCCACTACACGGGTTTTGATGTAGTCTTCTCGGCGACTTTCTTTGACAAGGAAATGAAACTGCCGCTTCAAAATGTCGGCCCATAAATGGGCGCCGAGCTAACACGGTTAGCGCCCGACAAGTTGCCATCTTGATTCGACCAGCGCCATGTCTCAGGAGGCTCTCAGTGCTAGACCTGTTTATGTTCCTAGTCTGATGTCATCACGTGGGTCCTTCTCCCTTTCTCGGTTTACTCTTTAGATTTTCTCGCGAGGTAAACTTTAGGGGCGGATTGGATTAGAAAAGTGGTTACATTTAATAGAATTTACACTGTCATCTCCTTCTTCTTCTCGTCCACCTTGTCCATCGAAGTGTCCACTGTCGTCTTTAGGGGTATAAATCGAAAACGGGTAGCAGCAATGGTGTGGTAGTACCAGTCCCTTCACCTATCTGTCTGTCTGCATAATCTATCTATCTATCTATCTATCTATCTATCTATCTATCTATCTATCTATCTATCTATCTATCTATCTATCTATCTATCTATCTATCTATCTATCTATCTATCTATCTATCTATCTATCTATCTATCTATCTATCTATCTATCTATCTATCTATCTATCTATCTATCTATCTATCTATCTATCTATCTATCTATCTATCTCTCTCTCTCTCTCTCTCTCTCTCTCTCTGTCTGTCTGTCTGTCTGTCTGTCTGTCTGTCTGTCTGTCTGTCTGTCTGTCTGTCTGTCTGTCTGTCTGTCTGTCTGTCTATCTATCTATCTATCTATCTATCTATCCATCCATCCATCCATCCATCCATCCATCCATTCATCTATCTCTGTCTCTTGTCTGTCTGGATGTCTGCATACTTTATGTTTTCATCGTTATTATTTTTTTTTATCCGCCTGTCTGCCCCTTGTTCAGATATGACTGTCAATGTCTGTTCCCAGTTTTTCAAACGAAGCTGGACGTTTTTCAGAAATGATCTTGGCTCCCAGGTCCACCCAGATGGGCATCAGTTAAAGTCCTGGGAAAGTAAAGGCGGCCAGCTTGATATTGACCACATCGCCCATCGAGTGCCGACTGTTGTGTCAAATATAGGTCTAATACTATACACACTAATGCCGGGATGCCGGGTTCGATCCCAGCCGCGGGCCATGTGCCTTGCGTTATTTTCGACAGTGGTATCAAGAAAGCCGACCGTCCAGAGCAATAACAAACCACTGGACAAAAATTTGCCTAGAAAAACCGCACAACAGCCAAGGTCTGTTAGGGTTGGTTCTGCAACGTCCTGTAAAGGATGCGCAACTAACCTAACTATACGCCCTACATGCTTGAAAGCATGGTAAAGGGTCCTTTACTTTACTTAACAGCTGTTGCTCTTATTTCGCAAAGTATCGGGGAAGGATGAAAAACCGAACGAAACGTATATCAGCGAGCTTCACAGTATAACAAACACAAACAAAACGTGAACGTTGCGGCTATGGGGCCTTCTTCAGCACATAATATATATGACAAAACTACACAATTACACAATATCAATTATCTTTGTATCTCATGGCAGCCAGGTCGATGTCAAAACAATAGTCTCATGTTTCACGAAGTGAAGTGGGGTGATGTACACTGTGGGAGGATCAACTTTACCTATATTAATTTCTCTACATTTCTCTCTTTTTTTTCCCCCACACATACGTCACGCCCCCCCCCCCACCCTCTTTCACACACACATACGCTCCACATAACAGAGAGAGAGAGAGAGAGAGAGAGAGAGAGAGAGAGTTATATCTTTTCCCTTTTCACCATAAGTTAGAAGAGAAACGATAACGAAATGGTAAAAAAGGGGGGGGGGGGTGTGTGGTAGGGGCGTCTGAATCTGTTTCGAAACTGTAATTCTGAGCAGTTCACGAGAACAGAATCTCCATAACTAGTTTATAGCTGCCTTTTCCTGGAATGTCTTTGCTAAAAAATTGGAATCATCTCCCCTGCATATCTCGCGCTTGCTTTAATGTGTGGCATTAGTTTGATTTTCATTCCGGGCAAAAACTGCCGGAATATCTCTTCAAAGACACTTGCAGATCGTGTGTCCCTGAGACAAGCGGGTCTGCCGGTGCGTGCTGTTTGCCGCCGCGGCCACATTCTGGCGGGGAAATCTGGAGGACGAGCACAATCAGACTTGATTGTGTTTTGATTGCGTCAGCGCGGGCACAAATGTTGTTAGATCCTATCTGTGGCTCTTCCGTTTTAAATTTCCGTCTTCTCGTTATCGTTCATTGTCCAAGGGGTCAATTTTTGTTGAGGTCACCTGGTTATTTTAAAAAGAAACACAAAATGGTTCTAAAAGCATATTTATTGTTTCATAACCTCCCCCACGTGGGTTCCGGGACCCCATTATAGGGGAAGAAAGAATGAGTCTACTGCTTTCCCAACAAGCATGCCGTAGGAGTCAGCTGAGGGGCATCATTCGTTGTCGGGGTGCATCTGCCTGAGAGGTGAGGAACTAGCAGTCTGCATACAAATAAGCCAGATCTGTACAACGGGTGTGCACGCAACACTAAGGTTCTGAAACAAGAATTAAGTCCGAAAGTGGACGAGCGGACGGAACTTTCCGTCGGGGTTTACAGCCGGTGAACGCGAAGAAGACGTTTCACAACTTCTGTCACATTGAGTTGAAATAAATAAGCAAGTAAAGGACCTTGTTTCTTGCTACTGGCACATCGGGCAAAAAAATACTAGACTCACATTGGTAAAGACTTATGGGGGTACTTCATTTATAATTCACCACCAAACGAAAAGCAATCCGGGAATTTCCGGTAACGTCCTTTATTCTAGAGGTGTTACGGGTTACGGCTAGTTGGTCTCCTTGACGCGGTCGGGGCTGGCAGAGATCTGTTTCATTTTCATGCTAGGGCACGCAGGCATTCTCTTGAGATTGTCCCACCAAATTCATTTAAAACCATAACACCCCGAGAATATTGGACTTTCCCTGGTATTTCCGGGTTTGCTTTGTTTGGGTGAATTAAAATTACAGTACCCTTATGGGCTCTAAACAGGGGATGTGGTCAACATTATACCAGCCTCCCTGACTTTCCAGGACTTTGCCTGATTCTATTTAAAGGTTGGATCAACACCAGCGCCAAGGCCAGTTTTGAAAAATATCCGGCTCGATTAGGATTTGAGCCCCGAGTTTTCGGACCGACATACGAGAGTCTAGCTAGCTACTACGCCACCATTGCTACCTACATATTGAGTTTACGTTGTAGCAGGTGAAGTCTCGTTAGCTCAGTGACTAGCACAGTCGTGCAATAGTCCAGATGCCTTGTGTTCGAAAGCATTTCAAAATAGGAACGATGTTCCTAAAATTGTTATGGTTATCAGTGCGGCCTAGTCTAAAATTATAACAAGACAATGCCGTCGTACACAAGATCGTTAAATGGGAGTATACCACGAAGCAGGCCAAGAATTTGATTGTTGCAACAAAAAAAAAAGTAAATAAAGGAACCCTTTGCCCCGCCTTAGGCACATAGAACTAGAAATGCATTTTATAGACCGATCGACACTAGGTGGGTGATGTGGGCAACATCTCGGCTTCAACACAGCTGCCTCAGCCTAAAAGTATACATACTTCAATATGTATTGTCTTTTTTGACGCGCATTATTTTTTTTAAATGCGAAATTGAAGAACGCAGTTAAAAAAAAAAGTTCGAGTTGAGTTTTAAGAACCGACATCATAGCGTTCGGAACATTCCTAAAAGCAATCCATCCCCATCTTCAGCAGCAAGCGAAGAGTCCCAACTCCGATGGTACCTATAACAGTCTGACTGTAAGTTCGCCTTGCCTTTCCTCTTAGTGTGTGATGTAGGCCAGATCCCCTAGTCACTCTCCGTTCTTTTCAGTCTGTGATAATCTAAGTGTGTCTCCACAATGTTCACTCTCTCCCAAAGAGACTTGACATCTAGCTTGTCGTGCGTAAATTTGCCATCAAGTGGTGCAGAGTCAGCAGGTCTGTCTGTCTGTCTGTTCGTTTCCTATCACACCTGCATTGCCTGGAGGAAAAAAAAAACTTACTGTTTTTCCCCCTTCGCGGTTGTGCCTTGTCTGTCGTTTACCTATCTGGTATGTTTGTCAGTGTATTTGTCTTTCATAAGAGCGTCCACACTGCCCGCCCTTTCCCACACATTTGCGTTTTCTGGATTTTGTATTAGCAAACTGAAGCCTTTAGCGATCCCTGAAACCACACTACTTGCGTGTCATATTTGCTTTTACCTAGTCTTTAGAAAACATAGGCCTCTTTGTTTAAAACGAGTGGACTAGAATCTGTCCTTAATTGCGTTCTGTTCATCTGCTTTTTCTTGTTTAAAACAAAAAGCGTTTACGAGTTTCATTGGTACAGTACTCAGCAGTGGCCATGTTGGTTAGCACGGTTTCCATAGATACTAGAACGCTAACAGGATCCCTAGGAACTGTTTACTTGCGCGGGGTGATTTCGCCAGCTTTGTCTTGTTGAATAATGAATATGTGGAACCATCTTGTAAGTGAGTGGGCGAGAACAGTTGTGCTAATTTTTTGACGTCGAGAAAGCCTGATAGTATTAATTAGGGCTGTACCGAATAGTGATTTTCACTATTCGGTCGAAAACGAATATTTGGACCAACTATTCGGCCGAATACGAATAGTGTATCATCATCATCAGGTGCCTAGCCGACTGGCGTGGGCAAATATGCCTCGCCACAATCTGCGATCTCCTGCAGCATGTATTTGTTCGTGTGGTGACACACCTACATACCATGCAACAAGACTCAAGAATCTTCTCTCGTTGTCTTCCTCTGTCCCTCCTTCCACAGATCTTTCCAGTGGTCACCAAATGTTCCATTTCCCCCCTTCTCATAACATGGCCAAAAAAATGATGACTGTCTCCTTCTGATGTCTGTGATTAGTTGTCTTCAGGCTCCCGCAACTTTTAAAACCTGTCCATGGTATTTTAAGCATGGTTCCGTAAAACCACATCTCTGAGGCCTCAAGAAATTGTTTGGCCTGCCTCCCGATTGTCCAGGACTCACAACGCATTGCCTTTAAATATAAGTGCTTACTTGACGAGGCTAACAGTGACTATTGTACAGACCACATTTTCCACTTTAAAATTTCAGCCAAAATGTAATCACAACCTTACTTATCCGCTGCACCTTCATGAATACAGATGGAGGATCAGTCGCACCTCGAGATAAATACAAAGAAAATTTTTAGCACGACGCGGTTGGCATATTATGCAGTATGATACACTTTGAGTGTGAAACAAGGAAAAAAAAATCTTTTTGACAGTGGCGAGAAAAGACAATTTAAATTTTAACTGTTAATATCTTCATGCTTCTTTACTAATGTCACAATTTATAGTCGACCTTTCTTTATTTTCGCCGCGGCACCCCTGGCATACGCACTCAGTTTGAGAACTTCTGCTGTAATGCCTCGGTCGAGTCAGCAGGCAAAGACGTTGCCAGCTGCTGTACCAAGCAACCGGGTCGCGGTTTCCCCCGCTATGACAGATGTAGACAACAGCAACTATTGTGTTAATTAGAGAGTTATTGCAGTCCATCGCATTGTATGCAAAACGGGTGTAAGGTAACCACTATTCGTATTTGGTCCGACCGCAAGTATTCGGCCGAATACCGAATAGTTATTTAGTCCACTATTCGGCCCGGAAGCGAATATTCGGTACAGTCCTAGTAATAATAGAATATCATTTCACTGGAACCCACAAATAAAGGCAGGCGGGCAAGAAATGTGTTAGAAAGTGAAATGGGATAGGGAAAAAAAAAACACTGATGAGCACATGTTGTGAGCTGTAGTGATTAGCAAAGGATGGAACAGCTTGGCTTGGGTTGGTTGAGGGGCAGTGCTCCGTTGGGGGCGAAGGGCAGAAGAAGGATAAGGTGAAGAAGGAGGTGCGATATGAGGAAGAAGAAATCCAAGAGAAAGAGGAGCACGAAATGAGGAGAAGGAAGAAGAAATGGAGCATAAGAAGGGAGAGGATGGAATGGGTATAGCAAGAGAAAGAAAGAGAAAAGGACGAAGAAAATGGCTAAAAAATAGAAGAACCTCTAGATTAATCCCGCCTTCCCATCTCTCCACCTCTGACTCACATTATTGCCTATCTAGTTTTAGCAGCAATTTCAGCGGCAAATGAAACGGGTTTGGTCGGGCGAAAGTTGACTTTCCTCGACACGACCACCTAATTTCATGGCCGGCTGCAGATGTTATTAACTTGCCCCTGGGTCCCAGAGGTGCGGCCCCGTAAGAACCTCCCATGGATTCGAACTAAGTGGGTTGATTGAGCCTTCATTGAAACGATTCTTTTGGTTGATGAAAAATCGAATGAATTGTACTCAGATTGGAGGGAAAGACGCAGTAGAAGTAATAGAACGAGAGAGGAGGGGAGAGTTACACAGAAACTTTCCCGCTCTAATGTATTATGTTACGAGAGAGGAGGGGAGAGTTACACATAGAGACTTTTCCGTTCTAATGTATTATGTTACGAGAGAGGAGGATAGAGTTACACAGAGAGACTTTCCCGTTCTAATGTATTAAGTTTTATTGTGGCGAAAACGAAATCGAAATCGGAAATAAATGTTAAAAATAATTAAATTTACGCATGCGTTTGAATTGATTGATTCGTGTAGGGTTGTTAAATGTGTGTGGCCTTTATGCTTATTCAGTTGGGGGGGGGGGGGGAGGGGAGAGAAGCAGTGTGAAATAGAACAGTATATAGGAGACAAATCTAGATAGACGGAAGATTGGGAAAGTCAGTGGGAAAGGTGTGTTCGTGCGGTATGTGTGTGTTTATATATATATATATATATATATATATATATATATATATATATATATATATATATATATAATATTTATTTATATATATATTTATATACAGATATATAGTAAGAGAGATGTGGTACGGTATTTATAAAACTCTTATGAGTTGATGCAACAGGATTAAATAAGTAGCATGGAAAATGAAATTTAAACTTTGCTTGAAGCGTAGTCCTGATTGGGGGAGTAGGAGTTTTCCGAGTTAATTGTCTGTCCTCCACCCCTCCCCCTCCCCCTTTTACCACACGATCCTGCCATTACACATCAAGCGATCGCCAACGTCATATTTCTGTTCATATGCTCCCTCTCTTCCGTAGCATGGTGTCGCCTCGATTGCTAAAGGTCACGGGTTCAATCCCCGTTAAGGGCTGGGATTTTTTAACGTGGGCTTGGACTGCTAGTAATTCACACTGGGGTCTGGGTAGTGAGATCGGACGCCTGTGTGCATTGTTGCGCACGTAAAAAAAAAAAAATTCCTTGGCAGATGGAAATCGAAAAGAGAATCATTACGGCGCTTTCCGTTCTAGATTTGGAGTTTAAAATCTACCCAAGTATTTCAGGATCCTCGCCGGTGCTACAGAGCCTGTGAGCTGTGCTGAGCTTCCTGGGACTCATACTTGAGTTATAACAAAGAACGGAGCACTTATGGGTTCTGCCCGTGTGTCATGATGTTGATCCGTTGTTCAAACCTCAAACCGCTTTTCCGTGCCGTGACGAAAGACTGCCAGTGATCTTCGTATCAGGTTTCTTATAATGTGGCCAACACAATTATGACTGCTTCTTTCTGATGTTTGTGATAAGCTGTCTGCTGCGTATCTTTGGCTTTTCCCTAACACATGTTTTGCTCATTTTGGCTACATACGAAAATAATATGGGAATACTATTTTTAAAATAAAAATTCGCAGTGTCTAGTACATATATTTTCTCCACTTGATCACACTGTCAGCGAGATGCAAAGGGGGAAAAAAACGATGATTTAGCAACACTATCATCAATAGTTGGGCTGTAAATAATGTATAAAAAGACTATATATATCTCCCTGTATGGGTTCCGGGGCCATACTATGGGAAAAACAAGAATAGACCCACTGCCTACCCAAAAGCATGTCGTAAGAGTCGATTAATTGGGAGCTTCCTTTAAAGTCGGAGTGCACCTGCCTGAGAGACAAGGAACCAACAGTCTGCATACAGATCTGTCAAACGGATGCACACGAAACACTCAGATTCTAGAACAGGACTGCAGTCCAGAAGTGGACGAACAACCAGAACTTTCCGCCGAAGTTTACAGCCGGTGAACGAGATGAAGAAGAAGAATATATATATATATATATATATATATATATATATATATATATATATATATATATATATATATATATATATATATATATAGCTAAACATTCCCACATGATAGATCTAGCAGATGTAACACTAAAGACAAAAAAGAATTAAAATAGGAGATCACTTTACTGATTTAGGTAGTTGTAACAAGTGGTATGTGTTTCTTCTCGTTGTCTAGGTAGTGTTCATGCGTGTGTGGTGGATGATATTCTCACACGCTCCACGTTACACAACTGGCACAAGCCGACACAGATGTGAGCTTACGAGACATGAGTTTATTGACGTATTTACACTTACATAAAAGAGAGGTTCAGTTGTTGTCCTAGTAAACAGCTCTCGTACCCAAACTCACGCAGCCTTCAACGAACAGTCTTCTTCAAGCATTCACTGACCAAAGTCGGATCCCATGGATTCACGTTGAGGTTCTGGCCATCTCACACACTGGCATGGTCGATCTCGGCTTCACACTTCGTCGGCAGGGTCTCCTTTCTCCACAAGCACTCTCACGTTGACATTCTCACTTTCAGTCGCACGTCCTCTCACTCCAACAGGTCGACACAAACTAAACTTGACCAAAGTCAAGTCTGACTTATACCACGGGTTAGTTTCACGTGATAACACGTGATGGTCCTTTACTTTTCACGTGGCGACCTTTGGTCGCGTTCCCGTGGGATCCGTGATAACTAGCGGTCATCACCTATCTCAAGATTCTCGTTTAATCCGAGTATTCGGACTATCTCGGTGTTTTAGGTCAGCTTTGGGCCTTCCCCCCAACCATCCTAAACTGGGTGAAAATATCCCCAATTGCAGTAGTGAAGCACAAAGAATGAAATTAGGACACGCATTGGCAAGGCATCAACAGCTTTCAAAATAATGAACTCTAAATTATATATTTTTTCGAACCAAGTTACGTATTTTCAATTCTGATGTAATTTCACTTTTAACATAAGCAGGTGCAAATTAGAGAACATTTACACGCATGGAACGAAAATTAGATGCATTCGTAAACAAATGTCTGAGGAAAGTGATGATCATAATAGGGAATGAATTCAAGAGGAGTGAAGAAATATGAGAAATGTAAGGGCAGCCACTGGTATTAACATTAATAAGTAAAACAGAGAAGAAGATGGCACTATATTGATCACACTTTGAGAAGAAGCAAACATGCATTGCAATGTGAAAGAGAAACCATCTGGTGAACGTTGATGAGAGAAGGTAAAGCGTATTGTCAACCTTAGACTCCAATGGTACTTGGAAAGTGAAAACATTTTCACGCCGCAGCAGGCAGGATTTAGACAGTGCTACTCCACAGAAGACCAGACAACTTACCTTTCACAAGAAATTGAGGATGCCTTCCAGGAAAAGAAGCTAGTGCTAACGGCATGGATAGATCTGAAGAAAGCCTTTGACAAGGTCTGGAAAGAAGGTCTACTGAAGAAACTGAGAGACTGCAGGGTGAATGGGAGTAAGTACAAATGGGTCAAAGCATACTTGTATAACAGAAGATCCCGAGTACAGATAGATGGACTTAAGAGCAAGAAAGTTTTGCTGCGCCATGGCGTCCCACAAGGAGGTGTCCTGTCCCCCACACTCTTCCTAGTCTATATCAACGACCTGCTTTCTGAACTACCCCATGGAATTAAAGCTGCAATGTATGCTGATGACTTGGTACTCTGGTGTACAAATGAAAATGCGACAGTGGCCACCAGACTGCTACAAAGAGCCATAGATGCAATGGCTAAATGGGCCGACATATGGTGTGTCAGCATCAACATAGGCAAATGCAGCACCACTCTCTTTACCCTTTCTCCTAAACAAAAATCAGGCGCCATGCACATAAATGGAGTACCCCTGAGAGAGGATAAGGAGCCCACATACCTCGGCGTAACGTTTGATGATAGATTAACATGGAGAAAACACATCAACAAGGCAGCAACCAAAGCCAGAAGGAGGGTAGCCATTCTGAGAAAACTAAGTGGAACCACATGGGGTGCTAGCGGGAAAATACTTAGAAAAGTTTACCAACAAAGTGTTCGACCACATCTTGAATACGGATCAACAGCATGGAGTTCGGCATCAAAAACCACATTGCAAGAATTAGACAAAGTGCAAAATCAAGCACTCAGAGTTACCACAGGCAGTATGAAATCAACACCTATAGCTGTGATGGAGAAAATGGGGATGACCCAAGCACTAAGTGAACGCAGAGACACCAAGATGCTTTTACAAGCAGAAAAGTTTCTTAGTATGCCCAGTCACCCTATGAATGAAAGATTCAAAAATTTAGCTTTGAGAAGTAGTTTTATCCACCAGGCCAAACGGCTCGGCAGACAAACCACTGATTTACCTGCAACTGATAGATCCTTAAATGCTGTCCCAGAACGGACCCCCTGGAGAGAGGAGTATAAGTTTCCAATACACATCAAGACTGAAGTGAAAGGGGTATTTGACAAGGAAGAACAAAACAGTGTGCAGCGCAAAACAGCCACCCTCAGTTTACTTGATGATGAATACCCGCAGAACCTTTGGGTCCGTGTTTACACAGATGGGTCAGCAGAAAGCGCAGTCAGAAACGGAGGTGCGGGAGTGTACATTGAGTATCCTAATAATACCAGGGATACAGCCAAATTACCAACGGGAAAGCACTGTCACAACTATGATGCAGAAGTTCAAGCCATCAAGATAGCGGTAGAGAAACTACTAAATACAGGGTATTTTTCACAACCAGTGGTATTCTTGACAGATGCAAAAGCAGTACTTCAGTCACTCCAGTCTGGAAAATTACCAAGCATACGGACACTATTATCCGAACTAGGCAACCGCTGTAAATTAGTAATGAAGTGGATACCTTCCCACTGTGGAGTTCCCGGAAACGAAAAAGCTGATAAACTAGCTAAGGAAGGTGCAACTGAAGAACAACCTGACATACCAGTCTCTTATCAACAGAAGAAGAGAATGATCAAATCAATCAGAATGCCACCGAAACTGGCACAAGATGATTACCATATTATGGACAGACCAGAGCAAGTTATTATCCTTCGCCTTAGAACAGGGCACAATAGACTTCGCTCCCACATGTACAACAAATTTAAGATTGGCCAAACGGCCATGTGTACTTGTGGACTGGCACCTGAAACAACAGATCACATCCTTCAAGACTGTCCCATATTCAACGCTTTCAGACAAAACATTTGGCCAAAAGAGACACTTGTGGAAGTCAAACTTTACGGGCCGCTTAGTGAATTACAAAAGACAGTGAAATTCATACAAGAGACGGCTTTGCAGATATAGACAATTTATTTCATGCGAACGAAAGAAGAAGAAGAAGAAGGTAAAGGTGCTTGACTGGATTCCATGTTTATCAGAGTGATTGCACAGGATAGAAGGCAAGGGAGATATAGATGAGAACCCTGTATTGCACAACAGGCTGAACGCGGTTTCTGGGACCTCTCAATGGGTGATCCTCATCCACAAGGTGGCACTTTGTGTCATCGGGTATTTATAACTTGTGTGATGTCCTAGTGGGGTAAAATCTACTACTACTACTACTACTACTACTACTACTACTACTACTACTACTACTACTACTACTACTACTACTACTACTACTACTACTACTACCACCACCACTACTACTACTACTGCTGCTGCTGCTACTAATACTACTACTACTACTGCTACTACTACTACTACTACTACTACTACTACTACTACTACTACTACTACTACTACTACTACTACTACTACTACTACTACTACTACTACTACTACTACTACTACTGCTGCTGCTGCTACTACTACAACTAAAACAACAAGACAATGAATGAATGAGCGATGCCATTGTGCGTATACTTTCGTTTTTGAGCAAGGACCGACGTTCCTCTGCTATCCCCCAGAGGAAGTTGGGTGCTTGGGCGCCTTGAGAACCCCTACCCCGAAGATTTGCAAGGGGACTCAGTCCCCCGCCCCACTGTATATGGATGATTTCTTTTTTAAAGTATTTGTTTATACAATGAGGGCAATATTAAACACCCTAATCTGCATATTTCTTAGCGACAGCACTAGCTATGCGGCCCTAAAACCCCAAGCTCACAATCCCCCCTGTCTACACCGCCCTAAAAAAATGGTAAACAGACCGTAGTGACTTTTTTGTTGTTGTTGACAGTTTATATATTTCCTATCATTTCATATATATATATATATATATATATATATATATATATATATATATATATATATATATATATATATATATATATATATATATATATATATATATATATATATATATATATATATATATATATATATATATTATTTATTATATATATATATATATATATATATATATATATATATATATATATATATATATATATATATATATATATATATATATATATATTTATATTATTTTTTTGCACACTTAAAAAAGACATCCCTTTTAAAAAGTATAAGGGGACTGAAGCCCGATGATTTCTTTGCCATATTCCATTGGGACTGCGACCCACAGTTTGAGAATCACTGCCCAAAATTGATTTATTCGTCTGCTGGTGCCAAACACTAACAGCAGTGTGATTCACTGAGATTTACGTAACAGTGGAGCCGAGTTTCCCTGGCCTGCAGACCCTGTCCCGACTAAGAAAATACATTAAACTATTGCAGCATCCACTCTGCTTTCTTGTTGGGTAGTAAATGAGAGCGCACTTTGAAGTACTCGCTAGTGGGCGTGTCAGGCCCAATCCGACAGAAGTCTTGTTGTGTGCTGTGTCAAGCCACTTTAGGTAATCACATTATATCGGTTTTGAATTTGGTTTAATGATTGGTTTCGTTTCACAACTATATTTCAGTAAGTGTTACGTTGTTGTTGTTTTTTTTTTATCCACCTATAGATCATACAATGATAATCTTGGCTCGGAACATGACCAGCATTTACCGAGGTTTTTTTTTTCTGATATGGGTAACCAGCTGTTGTGTGTCTTTTTAAAGTCTGTGCCGTGTGACGTTGGTAATGAAGTCTGTCCACGGCCTTCTCTCTCGTGTACTTTCAGTCAGCTCTTGACACAGATGATCTTCCATGCCATAATGTCAAACTGTCCAGCATTTTTTTCTCTGGGTCTCCCTCTGCCTCTCTACCCCTTCACCTTTCCTACTGTCACTGTGTACTTCAGTTTCCCCCTTTTCATTACATGGCCAAAGAATGTAGATTGTCTCTTTTTCTGATGTGGGCAATCAGTTCTCTTTGTGAGTCAGTTTCTTTCAAGACATCTTTATTACTCTTTTCTATCTGTCAAGGGTATTCTCATCATTTATCCTATAGTCTGACGGAGTGTACCGTGTGTTCAATTGCCACGGAATCTAAGAGTTTATACATTTCTGAATCAATATTGAAAAAAAAAAAAAAGTCTTTTTGGTTTATTGCACGATTTCTGTTGTCTTTTACTAGAAAACGAATGAACATTGGAGAAAGTCTCACTGTTCTTGTAGTAAGACACGGTTATGAATTATGAAACATCCAGTAGCAGCAAATCAACGAAGAACTAAATGCAACACAAACTATGACTTGAAAACCGGACGAACAAGATAATAATGCTTGAAACAGCCATGGTTAACATGAAACCAGAAATACGTAATAACAGAAAATCGGGGAATAAATAAAGGTATACTGAATATTGATTACTGTGGGAGTAATAACGCTAAAACGTCGAATGAAGCGGTAAAAAAAAAAAAATAAAGCTGTTTTGATGACAGGAGCAAGATTTAATGGCAGTAGCTGAGACTTTAGGACAAGATGTTGACCAAATCACCCATCGAGTACCGATTGGTATATATAAAAATTAGGTTAAGCACTGTCTGATTCACCAAATGCATGAATTGGGTCCTTTACTTCATTTTTTCCTCCTTTTACTTGAAACGTCTGTTTCGCCAAGGTGGATGTAACTATTAAAACAAAGAAAGACTGGTTTAAAAGCCTCATGGTGAATATCCCTAAGATGTTCACGGAACCGATCTCTTCACTTCCCACATGCCATACACCTCCGTGTCCTTCAAAGCTCACCTCCTTAACGACGGAACTTACTGCCAGGAAATGTCCCCCTGAGCATCACATGAAATTTCCCGTCAGGTTTCCCCTGATCATTTGATAGAAAGCGAAAAAGCCAAACTGCAGTTTTCAACCCACTCCCGATGTCCCGCTGATCGATCTGTAATCTTTATCTTCGACTTGAACCGTCTTCCCCAGCTTCTGTTTATTCCCTGGCCAAGAACTGGGGCAGTTTGTTTCAGCCTCGGCACGTCCTGTACTCATCCCCCGGGTGTCGTTTCCATTCATCTTCATTTTAGTTTTGTCGCTGACATCCTCTGTTTAATGAGTTTCTGAAACAGTAAGAAAAACACCAATGTGCTTGTGAGATGGCTACTCGTTAACTCGAAGGAGTTGAGTTTGGCCAAGAGATGACATCGCAGCACTCGTAACATTTCCATACGCGCTCCGTCCTCATCTTCGGCAGTCATTGAGAGGTTCAGTTTTCGATGGTACCAACATATGTGAAGAAACGCGTTGAGAGCCATGTCTATCCACCGCCTTTTTTCTCGTGTATTTTCAGTGACGTCTGACACAGGCAGTCTTGCATGCTATGATGCGAAACTGTTTAGTATCTTTTATCTTGGTCTCCCCCCCCCCTACCCCCCCCCCCCCCTCTTCCACCCTCATGATGTATCCATCTTTCTTCGCATAAAGTGACCACAGAATTGTCTCTTTCTGATGTGGGTAACCAGCTATTCTGTGACTTCTTATTAAAGTCTGTGCCGTGTGGCGTTGATGGTCGAGTCTATCAACAGCCTTCTGTCTCGTGCATTTTCAGTCAACTCTGAAACAGATGATCTTCCCTGCCATGATGTCAGACTGTCCAGCATCTTTTCTTTCTGTCACTCTCTGCCTTTCCTCTTCTCCAGCCTATCTTGTTGTACGGAAGTGAGTCATGGACAGCTGGTAGATTAGCGAAACACTTTTTGGAAGCTGCTGAGATGTGGTTTTATAGACGAGTGGACCTGAACCTAAAATATGTAGCAGGGTGTATGTCCTGGGAAAGTAAAAACTGCCGTCCTAATGCTGACCATTTTACCCCCAATAGCGCAGATTAGTCTGTAAAAATATGAGTGCTCCTCCCATATGCCCGATGTGCCTAAAGGCGTGAAAAGGGATCTTTACTTTACTCTTAGGCCATGATGCTGACTGACAGACTGTTACCGTCCTCCTCATCACGGGGGGGGGGGGAAAGGGGGGAGGGGGAGGGCTGAGGGCGTCCGCCTCGAGTGCTGGAGGTCCCGGTGAAGGCTAGGATTTTTTTTCACGCGGACTTCTAGTAAATTCTCCAGGTCTCTGGGTAGTAAGATCATACGCCCATGTTTGTTGTTGCGCGTGTTAAAAATCCCCTGGCAGTTGGAAATAAACAAAAAGTAGCCTAACGGCGCTGCCTGGGCAAAATTGGTAGTTAAAATCTACCCAAAATAGTTCAGGATTCTCGCCGGTGCTACGGAGTTCATGCACTGAGATTCTTCGGACTCAGGCTTGAGTTAGAAGTTGAACGGAGCATTTATGTGTTACTACTCTTGGGCCATGCGGCGTCCGTGGCTTCAGCGTTGCGAGTCCCACTCGTAGTTCCAACGTACCGCGATCGAAACTCACTTCTGACCGCGTGGATTTTTATCAAGGTATGGGGCGTCGCAGGTGGACCCAGCCTTAAATAGGTAGCAGAATGTATGTCCTGGGAAAGTAAACACGGCCGTCCTAATGCTGACCATATTACCCACCAAGCGCTGATTGGTCTGTAAAAATATGAGTGCTCCTCCCATATGCCCAATGTGCCTAAAGGCGCGAGAAGGGATCATTACTTTACTACCTGCTTTACTCTTGGGCCATGATGCTGATCCGTTGTTCAAACCATGAGACCTTCTTATCACAAACCATAGAATGTAGATTGTCTTTTTCTGATGTGGGCAATCAGTTCTCTTCGTGAGTCAGTTTCTTTCAAGACATCTATCTGCATTACTCTTTTTATTTGTTCAGGATAATTGCATCACTCGTTCATAAACCACATCTCCGCAGCTTCCAAAAAGTGTTTCACTAATCTACCAGCTGTCCATGACTCACTTCCGTACATCAAGATAGGATTTATTTAGCTTTTAAGAATTCTCTTTCTCGTCTAAATTTACAAAGAAAGATTGCATACATTAGTCTTCATTTGGTAAAATGCTGCCTTTCCTTGAGCTATTCGACATTTAACTTCTCTAATAATATATCTTCCATCTGATGTTATAAGTACTAAGTACTTAAATAGATCAACTTGCTTGATGATTGTCCCATTTACTTTGATGTTGCATTTTGGAGGGACAGTTTTCTTTGTAATTACCATTAGTTCTATTTGTCTGCTGTTCAAGCTCAGACCGTTGTTTTCTCTTTCCTTCACAATCATATCCAAGATTTCTTGCAGTTGCGTTTCATTTTCAACGATCAAAAATATATCGTTAGCATATCGCAGGTTGTAAACAATATGCACACCAACCGATATTCCTGGCATACCATGGGAAATGTGAAAAATGCTTCTGCCTTCTGTTCAGGATGTTTCAGAAATGTGACCTTGTCTGGTTATTCCAGACAAAGGTGTGAGCCTTTTTTGGAGGTGGTACTTCTCTGCAGAGTCATTTACTTCTATCGGTAGCTTTTCCTCGAGAGAGGTGAACAAATATAGCGTACGGTGACGTGGCTAATTTTGACTCATGCAAGGTCGTATTCCAAACAAAGGTCGTATACCAATCAAAGTTTTCACTTCTAAACAGGACGTATACCGAGGCACCACTGTCTTTGTTTATACATGTCATATTTCAAGTATATTATTTATTAATTTTGTTTTTGTTATTAGCTACCTCTCACACACAGACCCGACAGTAGCTTTCAGGTAGGCTGATATCGCTCTTTACTCTATTTGAAGTCAGGCGAAGTCGCTGTATTGATGTGTAAAAGAAGATCCTGTGTAAAAGAAGATCCTTCAACAAAGAGCTTCACTGATTTTTAACTTAGGGGTTCCTCAAAGGACCCGAGCCCCAGGTTTCGGCGCCTATACAACACACCAACCATTCTCCTACTGTCCTAATCATGCAAAAAACAAGTCTTCTGCTGCTCTGACCAATCAATCAATAAACCATTCTCCTGATACTCTAAAAATACAACCAGTCAACCATTCTCATGCTACTCTAACCATACAACCAACCATTCTCCTGATACTCTAACTATACAACCATTCTCCTACTATCCCAACCATACAACCAGTCAACCATTCTCCTACTATCTCAACCATACAACCAAATAACCATTCTCCTACTATCCTAACCATACAACCAGTCAACCATTCTCCCGCTACTCTAACCATACAACCAACCATTCTCCTGATATTCTAACTATACAACCATTCTCCTACTATCCCAACCATACAACCAAATAACCATTCTCCTATTATCCCAACCATACAACCAGTCAACCATTCTCGTACTATCCCAACCATACAAACAGTCAATAATTCTCCCGCTACTCTAACCACACAATCAACTAACCATTCTCCTGCTACTCAAACCATACAACCAATCAACCATTCTCGTACTATCCTAACCATACAACCATTCTCCTACTATCCTAACCATACAACCAGTCAACCATTCTCCTACTATCCTAACCATACAACCAGTCAACCATTCTCCTACTATCCTAACCATACAACCATTCTCCTACTATCCTAACCATACAACCATTCTCCTACTATCCTAACCATACAACCATTCTCCTACTATCCTAACCATACAACCAGTCAACCATTCTCCTACTATCCTAACCATACAACCAGTCAACCATTCTCCTACTATCCTAACCATACAACCAGTCAACCATTCTCCTACTATCCTAACCATACAACCATTCTCCTACTATCCTAACCATACAACCATTCTCCTACTATCCTAACCATACAACCAGTCAACCATTCTCCTACTATCCTAACCATACAACCATTCTCCTACTATCCTAACCATACAACCATTCTCCTACTATCCTAACCATACAACCAGTCAACCATTCTCCTACTATCCTAACCATACAACCAATCAACCATTCTCCTACTATCCTAACCATACAACCAGTCAACCATTCTCCTACTATCCTAACCATACAACCATTCTCCTACTATCCTAACCATACAACCATTCTCCTACTATCCTAACCATACAACCAGTCAACCATTCTCCTACTATCCCAACCATACAACCAGTCAACCATTCTCCTACTATCCTAACCATACAACCAGTCAACCATTCTCCTACTATCCTAACCATACAACCATTCTCCTACTATCCTAACCATACAACCAATCAACAATTCTCCTACTATCCTAACCATACAACCATTCTCCTACTATCCTAACCATACAACCAGTCAACCATTCTCCTACTATCCTAACCATACAACCAATCAACCATTCTCCTACTATCCTAACCATACAACCAGTCAACCATTCTCCTACTATCCTAACCATACAACCAATCAACCATTCTCCTACTATCCTAACCATACAACCAGTCAACCATTCTCCTACTATCCTAACCATACAACCAGTCAACCATTCTCCTACTATCCTAACCATACAACCAGTCAACCATTCTCCTACTATCCTAACCATACAACCAATCAACCATTCTCCTACTATCCTAACCATACAACCAGTCAACCATTCTCCTACTATCCTAACCATACAACCAGTCAACCATTCTCCTACTATCCTAACCATACAACCAGTCTCCTACTATCCTAACCATACAACCATTCGCCTACTATCCTAACCATACAACCAGTCAACCATTCTCGTACTATCCTAACCATACAACCATTCTCCTACTACCCTAAACATACAACCAACCATTCTAATTTTACACAGGATATTTAGAAAACGACAGCAACCATTCTCCCACTACCCAATGGCCACGAATCCTGTATCAGCCTCGGACCTGTTGCTCCTGACCTGTCTCTTTCTCTTTAACCCGATCCCTCCTGCTGTCGTGAGATTTTCATTGCTGTCGTCAGCTCCCCGTCTGCTAGCGACTTGCGCGGGAAATTACGGAGCTGCTTACGCCATCACAGAAACTGCTGGCCGCTTCTTGCCTCCCTGCAACATGTATTTATTGGGGCGCTTCCTTCAATGTCTTGTCTTGTTTTTTGTTTTTGTTTGTGGAAACATTTCCCACTGTTGGAAACTATTGCACCCGTCTGTACTCGACTGGTGTGTTTGAGCAGTGACAATATTTCAGTTTGTCTGAGGATTTGACTATCTGCGTGTGTTTCATTGAGGTTTTCTTATTACATTTGTAGCGGTTCTTGAGTTTTTATTTGTGCTAATTTGATTATGACAACTTATAATGCATCTTTGACGTTTAATTATACATATAATAGTTTAGTAAAATTAAACACACTTGATGTCAGGTCGCAACACTTAGATATGACAATTAATAACAGAGGCAAAGATAATTAGTAAAATTCAAACGATAACCAATCGTCATTAGTGAAACATCACTTTAAGAGGTGAAGTTATATATATATATATATTTCAATTCAAGTGTAGTCAGAGGTGAACAAACAGAATAGAGTTAGTACAGCATGAACATAACATGCGAGAAGAATTTTCCTGATACTAGAATATTTATGAGGTAAATTGTTAGTTATGTATCAAAAGAAGTTAAGTGTTAGTTGTGTATCAAGTGAGGTCTTTTTCTTCACATTCACTGGAGACTGCGGCGGAAATTTCTGGTTGTTCGTCCACTTCTGGACTCTCCTATTCCAGAAACTGAGTGTTGCATGCACATCCGTTTTACAGATCTGACTCATTTGCATGCAGGCTGTCGGTTCCTTGCCTCTCATGCAGATGTACTCTGGGCCGGCATTGGGTCTATTCTTGTGTTGCCCCAACATATCAAGTGAGGTTAATTGCTTGTTAAGTATCAAGTGAGGAAACCTGTTAGCTGTTAGCTATGTAAATTAATAAGGAAAATTGTTAGTTATGCATTAAATGAGGTAGACTGTTAGTGGAATATGAAGTGAGGTAAATTTCTAGTTATGCATCATGTAAGGTAGATTGTTAGTTGAGTATCTGATGAGGTAAATTTTTAGTTATATATCACGTGAGGCAAATAGTTAGCTGAGTATTAAGTGAGGGAATTGTTGTTCCTTTTCTGTTAAGCGACCACATCACGCGAGATTTAGGGGAATCCCGTAGTACAGGGGGGTTAGGGTCAGTAGTAGTGGCTATTCATTTAACACTAACCATAACCCCCTATACTATAGGATTTCCTTAAATCTCGCGTCACGTGGTCGCTTAACAGAAAAGAACAAAATTGTTAGTTATATCTCAAGGGAGATCATTTGCTAGTTGGGTATCAAGTTAGATAAATTGTTAGTCATGTATCAGATGCGATAAATTGTTAGTTGGATGTGATAAATTGTTAGTTGTGTATCGAGAAAGGTAAACTGTTTGTCGAAAATCAAGTGAGGTAAATAGTTAGTTGAGTATCAAATGAGGTAGATTGTTATTTGAGTATCAAGTAAGGTAGATTGTTAGTTGAGTATCAAGTTAGGTAGATTGTTAGTTGAGTATCAAATGAGGTAGATTGTTATTTGAGTATCAAGTGAGGTAGATTGTTAGTTGAGTATCAAGTGAAGTAATTGTTAGTTGAGTATCAAGTGAGGTAAATTGTTAGTTGAGTATCAAAAGAGGTAGATTTTTGGTTGAGTATCAAGTGAGCTAGATTGTTAGTTGAGTTTCAAGTGAGATAGATTGTCAGTTGAATATCAAGTAAGGTAGATTGTTAGTTGAGTATCACCTGTGGTAGATTGTTAGTTGAGTATCACCTGTGGTAGATTGTTAGTTGAGTATCACCTGTGGTAGATTGTTAGTTGAGTATCACCTGTGGTAGATTGTTATTTGAGTATCAAGTGAGACTGTTAATTGAATGTCAAGTGAGGTAAATTGTTAGTTGAGTACAAAATTAGGTAGATTGTTATTTGAGTATCAAGTGAGACTGTTAGTTAAATGTCAAGTGAGGTAAATTGTTAGTTGAGTACAAAATTAGGTAGACTGTTAGGTGAGTATCAAATGAGGTAAATTGTTAGTTGTATGTTATGCGAGGTAAATTGTTAGTTAAGTATCAAGCGAGGTTACTTTTTGGTTATGTACTAATTGAGGCAACCCGCTAGTTATATATTAAGTGAGGTAAATTCTTAGTTATCTGTCAACTTCGTTAAATTTTTAATCATTTATTAAGTGAGGTGAATTGCTAGTTGTATGTCAAGTGAAATAAACTGCGAGTTATCTTTTTCACTGTTTTACAGTCCAAGCCGTGTGAAATAATGATTCCGTTTATTCACTGCCGTCTGTCACGTGTGCTGCACATAATGTCAATTACCAATGCCTCTCCAGTCCATGTATTCAGACTGTCAGGCGCCCACGTCCTTTGTCTCCCTCTGCTTCCCTTTCCTTACATTTTTCCTGTTGTCAGTGCGTACTTCACTTTTCTTTAGTTAAGTTATACGTTATATAAATAGTTAATTAAGTATCGAGTAGTGTTGAGGTTTTGCTAAATTGCAGACAAATGGTATTTTAGTTGGTTAAAGGGACCTAAGTATGTTCTCGAGTGAACTATGTGATGTTGGAAATGACCTGTGATTGTGATATCTGAGACACGATAAGGTACTCCAGCGTCTGTGACACTGTCTTGCGGATTGCTAGTCCACCATGCTGCAGGTGAATCCTGCATTGACCTCCGGTCACGTGGTCCTGGGCCGCAGTAGCTGCAGAAGCAGTAGCATCGGTGACCAGTGTAGACTTGAGGCTTCACGGAACTCATGCTGTCCTCCCGGGAAGAACACACTTGCCAGCATCACGCAGATATTGGACAAAATGGAAGTCTTGCGGAGACTCAATGGTAACTACTCGGCTACCAGTCGCAGTGGTCTCTGCAGCAGCTTGTTAAATAGAGAGTGGCAGAGCGATGTTGTAGAAGCAAGGAAGGGGCGGCCGAACTGCCCAACGTCAGTACCATCAAAGATGTCTCAGTCTATGTTTGAGTTAGAACGCGTTCTTTCGCATAGTTCTGACTTATCCACTGGAAGCCAGAACAGCTTCGTCCTCATCGACCAAGCATGTGAACGGTTAAAACTTCAAGGATGTCGTAGGAGCCACCTAGCCCCGTGGAGCAGGTTGAAGCACAACGTCGGTGGTTGTAGCAAAGTTACCAGTGCCACGTCTCAGTACCACTTGCGGCGACAGCAGCGTAACCGGAAATTCCGCCTGAGCTTATTTACGCAGAGCGGCCTGTACCGGAAGCAGAAGAAAGCGGACCATAATTACCTCATATATCACAATCCATTGGAAGGTAACGTCTGTGTATTGTCTGTAGTTATTTCTGCACAGTCTGGGTTGGCGGTAATGTCTGTGTATTGTGTATACTAATTTATTCACAATCTGGGTTGACTGTAATGTCTGTTTATTGCATGAAGTAATTACTGCAGTCTGGGTTGACGGTACTGTTTTTATGAATTATGTGTAGTTATGTCTGTAACCGTATTTGTTTAATGAACAACGATAGCGCAGTAGTTACTGGCGCTTGTCTGTGCAGCAGTCCAGGTTAAGATCTCGTAAAAATATCGATATATCCCCAACCAGAACAAGCCTGAGTCGATCTGTTCTTGTCAGATGGGTACTTGTGATTGTCTTTGAAATAGAAAATGCTGCAGGAATGATACTGGCCCTTTGATTCGCCATGTTTCAGGCTGTAGTGACCTGACGTCTGCCACAGTTACCGACGCCACCTTTTTCTTTCTTTCTTTCTTTCTTTCTTTTTCTTTCTTTCTTTCTTTCTTTCTTTCTTTCTTTCTTTCTTTCTTTCTTTCTTTCTTTCTTTCTTTCTTTCTTTCTTTCTTTCTTTCTTTCTTTGTCTTTCTTTCTTTCTTTCTTTCTTTCTTTCTTTCTTTCTTTCTTTCTTTCTTTCTTTCTTTCTTTCTTTCTTTCTTTCTTTCTTTCTTTCTTTCTTTCTTTCTTTCTTTCTTTCTTTCTTTCTTTCTTTCTTTCTTTCTTTCTTTCTTTCTATGCTTGGTCAGCTCTTACCTCGTTTGCTTTATTTACTTTTATTTTCTCCACTACCTGCTTTGAGCCTCTAGGCATCGCATTTTAACAGGTCGTAGAGACATCTTATTCAAAGCATATTTATTCCAACTCTGTGCTACCAGTGCCAGACATGGTCACTCACAACAAACCATAAAAGAAAATTAGTAACCACGGAAATGAGATGTCTGAGAAGGGCTGTAGGAGTGACCGTAAGAGATAAGATCAGGAATGAGATCATAAGAGAACAAGTCGGCACAGAACCAATTCTGGATTACATACTAAGACAGCAAGTGAAATGGTTTGCCCACTTAGAGAGAATGCCTTGTGACACCATACCATACAAAGCATACATGGAAAGAGAAGAAGTACGTAGAGCACGGGGTAGACCAAGAACAAGATGGAAGGATAACATCAGAGAAACTCTACAACAGCACGATGTGCCTGTGGTCGAGGCAGCCAGAAGAGCTAGAAACAGAACCTTATATCTCCCTCGACACCCACAGCGGTAAAAGAGGAAGTAAAGAAGAAGAAGAAGGCCTGCTCGGCTGCTTGGTGTGTTGTGAAGTCTTAGGCTGTCAGTGGCTCCTTGAGTCGATATTCTTCTAGGTTTTCCTCTGCCTCTTGGTGTTTCCATTCTCAAGTTGTAAGTTCTTGCTGCCGGCGTCGTTAAGTTCATTCTCACGCGTTGGTCAAACCATTTAAATCTTTGCAATGAAGTTAATAATGGGTATTGTTCAAACAGTTCCTCCACTCTCTTCATTTCCCCGTGTGGGTTCTGGGGCCCTGTTTTGGGGGTTGGGGGGGGGGGGGGGGAAAGAGGAGAGAAACACTGCCCCCAGCAAGCCTGGCGGAAAAGCCGACTTATTAAAAGTTTTCCCTTCCAAGTCGGAGGGCATTGTTTGCTCGAGAGGCAAGGAACCAAAAGTCTGCATAATATAAGAAATATATGTAAAACTAATGTGCACAAAAACTAAAATTATGGTACAGGACTAAGGTCCAGAAGTGGACGAACAACCCGAACACCGTAGTTTACAGTGGCTAGTTTTGTTCTAGCCTTTCCCAGACATCTCATCTCATATGTTTTCTATCGTTTACTATCATCATTAATCATTGCCCATTTCATTATCACCATCTTCGTGGCCATTGGTGTCATCATCATCCCGGTCGTCGATGTTATCATCGTCGTCATCGTTATTTAGTTAAAATTTGTGAACATCGAACGCTCTGAATGCTTTCTTCTGCAGCAGGCAGAATACAGAATGGGGAAACTCCACTTTCTTTACATGACCGACCCACCCAATTCTTTTAAACAGTAAGACATGGGTAGTGCAAGTCTACAGCCTAAAGCGATTTATTATTCTTGTCCTACTGTACCCCTTTTAGCGGTCATTCACATTGCCTCTTTATTTGGTGTCTGAATTGGCGATACGGCAGCCGACGTGGTCTAGCGGCTAGACACCCGCCTGTAGATCGGAAGGTCGTGGGTTCGGGTCCTGACAGGAACCAGACTTTTAAAAAAAATGACTTTGGCTCCCAGGTACACTCGCCTTGAGTGAGTACAAAGTACAGCCTAGGAAAATAAAGGCGACCGGCGTGATGCTGACCACACCCCCCCCCCTTCCAAGTGCCGTTTGGTCTGTAAAATATAGGTCTTGCCCTATATACCAAATACGCCTGAAGGTGTGGGAAATGGTCCTTTACTTATTGGCGACATGTGGACCATATCCGGAGTGCAATGTTGTCCGCAGTATAAATTAGGGAAAAAAAAAGGGGGGGGGGGGGACGCGTAATGATTCATTTAATCCAGTCATCTCCTTGTAAGATGCAATTTTTTGTTATTTGAAGCCCTACTCTGGCTCTTGTCAGGGGGCGCAATATAGCCCGATCCTAAATATGGTCTAATGGCTGAACGCGGTTTCTGGGACCTCTCCTAGCGTGATCCTCATCCACATGGTGGCACTTTGTGTCATCGGCTATTTATCGCGTGTGTGATGTCCTAGTGGGCTAAAAATCTACTACTACTACCCGCGCTTACGTTTCAACAACACAAAAAGGGGGCGGGGGCTGCGTGGTCTCGAGGCATGGTATCCGCAACGAACACTAGAGATTTCGGCCCGGTAAGGGCTGGGTTTTTTCCACGTGGACTTGGAATTCTAGTAATTCCCCCTGGTCTCTGGGTTGTGAGATCGGGCGCCCGTATGCATGGTTGCACACGTAAAAAATCCCTTGACAGTTGGAAATCGAAAAGTGTAGCCAGCCTAACGGCGCTGCCCGCGCCAAAATTTTGAGTTAAAAATCTACCCAAATTATTTCAGGATCCTCGCCGGTGCTACAGAGCCTGGGCACTGTGGTGAGCTTCTTCGGACTCAAACCTAAGTTAGAAGAAAAACAGAGCACTTATGGGTTACTACCCGTGTGTGTCATGATGTTGGTCCGTTGTTCAAAACTGAAACCTGGTTCATTTAAACAAACTTGTTTACCGTTTGAGTGCCAAGAGAACAAACACATTTGCTTAAAGATTTGTTTCTCGGAGCAGTCACGTTAAACCATTGAGTGGTCGATGTCTAAAACCAGAAGATAACATACTGATAACATAATCCCCTCCCCTCATCTGTCACACATGCCTGGAAGCATTACTCCTGCAGGGGTTATCTAGACAGCCGACACTCTTCCTGGCCTTGACTAACCCTCCTTGTCCGCATGAAAATTGACCTGCCAGGAAAGTTGTTGTGTTTTTTTGCTGTCTTTCGTGAAATCTGACTGTCTCGGATAGGATCTGGCTGTCTTAAGTAGAACCTGGTTGTCACAGCTGTTTCGCCAATCTGTGATCGCCTGTCTGGTGGGTATTAAATCAAAATGTTTACACAGCGTGACCTGAATGTTTGACACAACCAAGCGGATCTAAATTTATTTCACAAGTAACGTTTGAATACAATGTAATCGAAGAGAGAAAAGGGTGAACGGGCAGGCCATTACAGTGATTACTTATTGGCGGTCAAAACAGGAACGGGAGAGGGGGGGGGGGGGGGGGGGGCGTGGTTTAGAGCGGTTGGCATGTTGTATAAATGCTTACAGTTAGACTGCGACATTTGCGCATTTTATCTCAATATATTCGATTTCAGCAACCTCCTAATTCGTGGCCTTGTATGGACCTATTGTTAGGGTGTAACTGGAAGGTCTGTGCGAGGCTACTATTACAGCTTTATTTGTGTGAATACTTTTTTTGATTATTTGAGTCGGCATCTGTGACTTAGTCATGGAACTCAATTTCATCATTCCGACAAATCGAAATATCGCCCTGGAGATTTTGCTGTCATTTCGACAGTGGTGTGATGATTGACCGTTTAGTACTATTGCACACTATAGAACGCCAAAATTGCCTTGTAAAATCACAAACAGCTAACACATGCTGAACAGTCTGGAGGCACAGATAGTTCATTACGGTCTGGGGAGAATGGTGCTGGGAGGATTTACAAGGGGATGTAGCTGGCGCTCAACACTCAGGTGAAAGGCGAGACGGATATACAATCAGACAGTTACTGGTACATCTATTTATATCTATATATATATAAACCCATTTATGGAAATTGGTTCACATATGCAGCTATTATTTTGATGGCCTATCTCAATGAAAAATCCGCAAATCAATTTCCACAGCCGGTTATCCAGTGAACGGTTGTTATAGTGGCTTTCAGGCATTAATTTGAGAGTAACACTGTAGAAGAGATTGAGACCTTTTCTCCTAGTATTCTCAGAGGCAGCTAGCAGTGCTTGCATTACATATAACCTCCATTCTCGTGCACAAAATTTATTTATGTTTATCTACATTTGTTTTTGTTTGTTTGTGCCATAGTCTTCAGCCGCACCACACATTTTTTCTCACATATTTC
Source organism: Candidula unifasciata (assembly GCA_905116865.2). Classification (NCBI taxonomy): domain Eukaryota; kingdom Metazoa; phylum Mollusca; class Gastropoda; order Stylommatophora; family Geomitridae; genus Candidula; species Candidula unifasciata. The sequence goes on from CAJHNH020004558.1 coordinate 223,875, forward strand.
AGGTTCAAATGTGTTTTTTAAAAAGTGGACAAACTTTGATGTAAAGGACATGCAAGTAACTGTTTTTAAAAGTGAAGAACACTTATATAAAGGTCATGCAACTAGCTTGTTTAAAGGTTGAAGAACTCTGATATAAAGGACATGCAAGTAACTGTTTTTAAAGTTGAAGAACACTTATATAAAGGTCATGCAACTAGCTTGTTTAAAGGTTGAAGAACTCTGATAAAAAGGACATGCAAGTAACTGTTTTTAAAGTTGAAGAACACTTATATAAAGGTCATGCAACTAGCTTGTTTAAAGGTTGAAGAACTCTGATATAAAGGAAATGCAAGTAACTATTTTTAAAGTTGAAGAAGTAACTGTTTTAAAGTTGAAGAACACTTATATAAAGGTCATGCAACTAGCTTGTTTAAAGGTTGAAGAACTCTGATATAAAGGACATGCAAGTAACTGTTTTTAAAGTTGAAGAACACTTATATAAAGGTCATGCAACTAGCTTGTTTAAAGGTTGAAGAACTCTGATATAAAGGACATGCAAGTAACTGTTTTTAAAGTTGAAGAACACTTATATAAAGGTCATGCAACTAGCTTGTTTAAAGGTTGAAGAACTCTGATATAAAGGACATGCAAGTAACTGTTTTTAAAGTTGAAGAACACTTATATAAAGGACATGCAACTAGCTTGTTTAAAGGTTGAAGAACTCTGATATTGAAGTAACTATTTTTTAAAAAGTTGAAGAACACTTATATAAAGGTCATGCAACTAGCTTGTTTAAAGGTTGAAGAACTCTGATATAAAGGACATGCAAGTAACTGTTTTTAAAGTTGATGAACACTTATATGAAGGACATGCAACTAGCTTGTTTAAACGTTGAAGAACTCTGATATACAGGACTCAGTTACATGTTTTTTTTTTTAAATGCAAGACAAAGTAACTGTTTTTAAAGTTGAAGAACACTTATATAAAGGTCATGCAACTAGCTTGTTTAAAGGTTGAAGAACTCTGATATAAAGGACATGCAAGTAACTGTTTTTAAACTTGAAGAACACTTATATAAAGGACATGCAACTAGCTTGTTTAAAGGTTGAAAGAACTCTGATATAAAGGACATGGAAGTAACTATTTTTAAAAAGTTGAAGAACACTTATATAAAGGACATGCAACTAGCTTGTTTAAAGGTTGAAGAACTCTGATATAAAGGACATGCAACTAACATTTTTAATGGTTGAAGAACACTGATGTGATTGATTGGCACCTTTCTGTCTTTCCAAACGATAGTGTTATATTAGGATATGATGTGGCATGGGACTCACAGCCTATGGCGATATCAAGTGTGACTAGCCAAACATGCCAATATTTTTTTTCCTCTCTGGTATTTTTGAGACTTAGATTTAGAATTCTAAGAAAGAGAAATGTTTTTTTAAAAACATTTTGCAGATCCACAACAGATTTCTAACACAGAGAAAGGTTTGTTAGAACATCTTGCAGATCTCAATTCTCAGTTACATGTTTTTTTTTAACCTCTTCCAGATTCAGACTTCACATTCTAATATATATATATATATATATATATATATATATATATATCTGTGTGTGTGTGCGCGCACGTGTGTGTGTGTGCGCGCGCGTGTGTGTGCGCGCGCGCGTGTGTATGTGTGTGCGCGCGCACGCGTGTGTATGTGTGTGCGCGTGCATGTGTGTGTGCACGCACGTGTGTGTTTTTGTGTGTGTGTGTGTGAACATCTTGCAGATCCACAATTAGATTATAACAGTAAAATGTTCTCTTTTGAAACTCTTTCAGATCCAGATGCAACATACACAAGTTACTCAAACCCCAACTATTTCTTTAACCGTGCTCACCACCATCTTCACAACAACAACAACATCATCGACAACAGTGACAGTTCCTTTCACAATGGCAACAACACCAGCATCTCCCTGGAGAAGCTCTCGCTGACCTCCGATTTCTTTAGCCCCAGAAAAGGCTCCTTCAGCAGCTACTCATCCTGTGAGCCCACTCCAACGACCCCTGACCGCACGTTTGTTCTCCAGAAGCTTCATTCACCTTCTGATGATGATTATGATGACGACGACAATGATGATGACATTGAGGCAGATGCTCTTTCTTTGGGAGAAGAAGAGGTTGATGACAAGGAGAAGGTCGACAGCAGCACAGATGGTGGCTCTGCGAAAGAAGAACCACGGATCTTCTATGGGGTAGGGAGCCAGCAGTGCCGAAGGTCGAGGGGCATCGTGGGGTACTTGGAGATGCTTGAGAAGCAAGCGCTGGAGAGGGAGATGCGGAGCCTGTGTGGCGGGGTGGTAGATGAGGATAATGATGATCGCTTTGGCAGAGAGGGTGGCTGTGGTGATGACTCCCCTAAGACAATGCAGGGAGGAGATCAGCCAGTAGAGCCACCACAAAATGACAAGTATGTATACATGAAAGAATGAGTGAGTTAGTGAGTGAAGATGCTTGTTACAGAGTAGGTGATACATGGTTGAATAATGAGGCAAGAAGATAGACAAGTGAAGAATTATAGGAATCAAGAGGTAGTGTGAGTTAGGATTAGTCAGTAATGCAGGAGAGGGATACATGAATGAGTCAGGGGTACTATTTACAAAAGTCATCCCATCTCATTCGGCTTTGAGATTTCTGTGGCAGGTTCCAACAGGCTTTCTGATGTCCTAGGGGTATTTGTTTTGAACCTTTTAGGCACATCCACCACTGATGAAAGCCACCACCAATGAGCGTCAAAATACAAAAACATCAGTGATTCGATACTCACGAACCATCTCGCCTCTGGCACACCCCCCCTGCAGTACTTTTTCCTTGCACACAGTCACCTGAGCTACACACAACAACACATTCCACAAACAACAGTCATTCACAAAAAGGTGAGTTGCACAGAGAATGCTGGGCACTTTCGTCTGGCACACAGTTTTTGGTAAGGTGTGTAAAGACAGGGAATGAAGGCATCTCATAACACTCCTAGAACCTAGGTCAGCCCATGGGAACTATCATGAATTCTTGCAGCCGAACTGGAGGGATGTGACTTTTGTGAGAAGTACCAAGTCAGTACTGTCTGAGTGAGGAGAGTATAAGCTAGTATCATGGAATATGTAAAAGAGCAGAGGAAGTTCATAAGGAAGAAGAGAGAGTGAGTGTGTGTTTGTGTGTGTGAGAAAGAGCGAGAGAAAAAAGAGAGAAAAAGAGAGAGACTGAGATATGTGCAACTGAGAGAGGGAGTAAATAAGGTGTCTGAGTATTATGAGTAAGGATGTATAAAGGTAAGTGGGCAGTTGAGTATATGTACAAGGGACACATACATGAATGGAGGAATTAGAATTTGCGAGTGACGGATGAAGTAGAATTTGTGACAACTTAAAAGTGTATGTAGTGCTCAGTGACTGACTGCACTTTATATGTCTGCTTGTCTATCTGTCTATCCATCTTCCTGTATAGCTTTAGCCCTGTCTTCTTCTCTAGATTTGATCTGGGCACAGAGATCAACTCACCAGATTCCAATGACAGTGGTTTTCAGACTGGAGAGAAGACCCCAATTCTGTTTTCTCCAGAGACACCAGGACCTCTTGTAAGTAATATTTAATGTTTACATGTGTATGTTGTTTGGAAACCTATAATAACCCATTTATGAGTGAGCCTGCCTTTCAGTCCAAGACATAATTTAAAAAAAAAAAAGAATTTCCTGAAGGAGGGGTATTTTCTAGTTCTGGTAAAGGAATGTCAGTACTATGAACCTCCTTTAGTAGCAGTGAAAAGACAGCAAATGCAATGGTACGGCCAAGTAATAAATTCTACTGACCTCTCCAAAGCAGTACTGTAGAGCTCAATAGAGGGCAAGAGGCAGACCAAGAAAGATCTGATACAGAATTATGGCAAAATGGACTGGACTCCGACATGCAAACATCTTTGCCCGTTGCCTCTGACCTACATAGGTGGAGTGAGCTGATCAGAGTCAGCAACAACCAGTGACCCAGTGACACATGGTGTTAATGGGACTATGATGATGATGATGAATGGTAAGGTCAGTAAAGGACCCTCTTGACACCTTCGGGTGTGTGTGTTGGGCATAAAAGGCTATTTAATAGATATTTAATAGACTGATTGGCACTCAGTGGGTGTGGTCAGCATCACGTGAGCCACCTTTACCTTTCATGATATTAACTAGTACTCATATATATAAGGCTAACTGTCTGCTCACAAGTAAAATGAAAGTTATTGAAAAGCCGTACCTACTGAGAATGATGCAGTGGAGAGTGTTTGCGCGGTATGGGGTGCCAGCCACTTGACATTTGGAGGTAAGGCAGGACAAGTATTTAGCCAGATGACAATGATGCGGTCAGTGTGGGAACTCTTCACTCGCCATACTTTGGATCTTTTCTCTAGGTTATGCCAGCATGGTGGGGAATGAACAGGCAGACAGACTGGTTGGATCTGCACCGCTGGGTGGTGAATTGATGCAAGACAAAGCAGATGTGGTCAGAGCCCTTGGGAAACAAGTAAGGAAGTCAGAAGAGAAACTATATTATTATGGGCTGGAGAGAATGATGCACTTGGGTATGACCAGAGGGTTCAGCCGGCACACTACGCTCAGAGGAAAGTCAAAACGGACATACAACCAGACTACGACTGGCACCATTAGTATTGGAACTCTGTGGTGGCTGCTGAGGATGGGGACAGAGTGTGTATGGGAATGCCAGAGTGCTGTGATGTCAATTCTTAACTCAACTCTTCACTCGCCAATGAGGAGGAGAACATAGCTAATATAGGCTGTGACATTGAATTTCTAATTAGCTGAACCCAGATGTTGGCATACATGCCTATACTGGTCTACTTAACTAACATTTATAATAAGTTTCTCATGATCTGAGTATTTTAGCCACCATACCACCAATCCTGTATGAATGTGCATTGAATACTTTCTTTGAAGGTAACTGATCCAGCTTCGGAGGCACAAGAGTCCCCCATAAAGGAGGTACTTCCTGAAGGATGGCAGAAACATGAAGGTGAATATGATCACTTGATTCTTTGGCTCTTGTATAAATATAGCTGTTGGTGTTTGCTGGGGTTTACAGGGTCAGGAAGAAACAGGAGTTGGAAGTAGATGTTAGGTGCATTTTCTGCTATAATACAAACTGTTGTTAAAGGGTGAGGAGATAGAATTTCACATATTCTAGTTTATGACGTAATGAAGTGGGATGACAATTTTCATTTTTTTTTTACTTTCTTTTCTCCCAAAAATTCCCTTAAAATTCTTACAATTGTCTGATTACTTATTTTTTAAAAGGCTGTGTCCATCCTAAAGACAAGCTGGTTCGGAAGAAAGTAAAATTTGGCATCTGCTGGTGATTGAACAAAAAAAATTAAAGAAGGTATGAAGAAAGAAGCAAATACTGAAAGTTAGAAGAAGAAAAAAGTGACTGACACAAAGACAGAAAATAAAAGAGATGGGAATAAAAGAAAGAAATGTACAAAGAAAGGAAGAATGAACATAGAAATCAAAAGTGTCTGTATTCCCAGACCTCATTACTTTGGTAAATGACAGCCAGCAACTTGTACCCCCAGTTGTAGCTGGCCAAGTGGACTAATCTAGCGGCTTTTCCTGGAATTACAGCGGCTTTTAAGGGAACACAAGTCTTCGAGTACATTCTCAAGCTTGTCAAAACAGGGGGGTTTAGTCAGTGTTACCAGGGCTAGCCAGTCGTAGTAACGCCTCTTGACTTCCACTGGAGTGGTATTGATTAGGTGGATGGTGGCTGTTGGCACCTGGTGTTGTCCTGTCTGGCTCAAGGACTAGTCACTGACCTCCGGGGGATTTCCTGTGGCTGTATTGTCTTTGCTTTTTTTTAATGTCACACTTGTTTTAGTGATTTGTCATCGTGATTTTCTATGCTACTTCCGGTGGTTTTGTTGTTATTGGTCTTGTTCTTGTGTTGTTGTTGATCTTCTTTTTTTCTTATTCTTGTTCTTCATGTTCTTGTTCTTGTTCTTCTTCTCTTCCTCCTCTGTTGTTGTCATCCTCTTTTTTTTTCTTTTTTTTTCTCCTCTCCTCCCCCTCTTCTTCACTGCTTAATTAACTTAAGCAAAGTTAGTATTTTTGTTTTTGAAACCTCAAGTCCTTTAGTCATAAACAACTTAAAAAAATATTTAAAAAACTGTCCTAATGTCTGTATTTACCACTTTCAAGGCCCGCGGGCCGCCGGTTGAATAGCACTGCTCTATGGGGTCATCCAAGTCTCTATAAAGTATTGAATAAAACCTTTGTGGGGTCATCTGCACCTCTAAATTATTGAATTAAACCTTCCCTGCATGTCTCGGGGCCTTTGTGTGGGGTAAACAAGAATAGACCCACTGTTTTCCAGACAAGCATGTCTTAAGAGTAGACTAATTGGAAGATTCTGTTGAGGTCAGAGGGCATCTGCCTCAGAGGCAAAGGACCAACAGTCTGCATTCAAATAAGCCAGATCTTTGAAATGGATATGCAATGCTCATGTTTTTAATAAAGACTAAAGTCAATAGGCAGACAAACAACCAGAACTTTCCACTGGAGTTTACAACCGGTGAACAGGAAGAAGAAGCTGAAGAGAATCAAACCTCTTTGGGTTCATCTGAGTTCTAAAGTATGGAATCAAACCTCTGTGGGTCAGCCGAGTCTCTGAAGGACTGAATCAAACCAATATGGCGTAACCGAATTTCTAACCTATTGAGACCAACCGCTGTGGGTCAGCAGAGTTTCTAAAGAGTTGAATAAACTTCTGTGGGGTTAACTCAGTCTTGTGATATAAGCATCATTGATTTCTCTGGAAAGTCAATGAGAAGAGGTAAAGGTGAATCGACTTCATTGCATGGAGTTTTATCCCATACGGTTCAGTCTCTCTCCACAGAACAGCTAGCTGCCTGCCGAGAGCATCACAAAGCACGACACCCTTAGCTCCAGCGATGATCCCCATTGATCTCCATAAAAAGTGCACTGAGAAATTGCACTAGTAAACTGAGCAGTGCCACTGTAAAATGAATCTACGACCTTCAGAGCGTAAGGCAAACGGCTTGACCACTCTGTCAGGGAGTGCAGGCACTGGTCACGTGACTGGTCACGTGAGCATGTATGGTAAAACTGTGAAATTACCTTCGGGTGTCACCACTAGGATGTTTGATCCCAGTGACTATAGCAGGACTGTTTGTTCTCTCAATCCACAGATGATGATGGGCCCTATTATTGGCATGTGAAAAGTGGAACGATTCAGCGGGACCCTCCACCTCCAGCACCCCCAGATGGGCCTGCCTTGTGCTCCCCAAAGGCTATCTCCCTGACTACAGAATCTGTGAGTACATGTTTTATTTTTGTATAAGCATTTATTAAGTTTGGTGCAGTTTGTGTTGGTTTGTCTGGATTAGATTTTGTAATCATTTTTCATTTCTTGTCTTTCTTTTTGTACCTTGATGTGTAGAGTTATTATTTAGTATTGAACTTTCCTTTTCTTCATGTATCTTGGGGTGAAGAGATACCTGACCACAGAATCTGTGACTTGTTCTTCTTCTTCTTCTTCTTCTCTTCCACCTTGTACCTCATTGAAGTGTCGGGGGGAGATGTAATGTTTGTTGATGAGAATCTGTGACTACATCATCAAAATCAACATACTTTGTGTTTTATGGCAATCTTTCTACTCTACCCTGAGGTGTAGAGGTATTATGTAGTATTGAATCTTTCCATGTCTACTTGTACCATGGGGTTTAGATACCTTGAGTCTTGGTGGTCTTTCTTCTTCTACCCTGGTATGTAGAGGTACCTTTTGTGTTTGTTTAGTCTTTCATCTTTTAAACCACTGGGCTAGAGTGTACATAATTTATTCTCTTCTTTCTGTTCAGAAATATAAGCTTTTCTTGTGGTCCTTTTTTTTATTTTTATTTTTATTTTGGTTATCTGTCCTCATGATTATACTCAGATAAGAAGGAAATCTGGATTTTTGCCCAGGAGTTTCATATTTGCGTGGTAACAAGTGGGTGATAAACTAGCTGTGCTGCCTCTTTAGCGCTGAGCTACTTTATGATAGAATGGACTGTATGGTAAAGCCTCTGTGGGATAAAGTAAGTAAACAAAACAGATAGAGCATCCATTTCTGAGGGAATGATTCAGCTGCGAGTGAACAAAGGTTTTGGATGATTTTCTACCTGACATGGACTTTTAATAAGGTTGTAATTGCCAACATCACTATGGGAACTCTTGGTTGACTCCTGAAGAAAGGGGGTGGAAAATGGGATGTCCTAAATGCAATGATGTTGATTCTTGATTCATTTATTCATTCTTGCAGGAAAAGTTAGTTAGTTAGGCAGTTAATTAGTTAGTTAGTTGGGTTATCATCATTGCTCTTTGGACATGTCGGCTCAGATCATCCCCTCAGTATGAACCCCAATGTCCAGTGGCTATGTTGATTCACAAGTCCTCTGATGTGGCTGGTGTGAGTCTCGTTCTTTGCTATGCCAAACTCAACTCCCAAGTCTATTATTCTAGAGAGTGATGTGGATTCACTTTCCCAGAGTCCTCCACCCTTTCCATTTCTCATAGGGCATTAATAATATCAGCTTGATCCATAGCTCATCCAGCCAACCTATCATTCATTTCCATAGACACCTGGAATGAAAATAAAGGTGACTCCACCTTTCTTGCATTAAAAAGGATACTAATAAATGGTCTGGGATCATTTGGTAATGTGATACTGACACATGTGGGGTTGTCACTATATACCTGAACACCTTAAGGCATGTGAATTTTCTCTTTACTAATAGAAGTAGTGTAAAGTAAAGGATCCTGTTACCACGCCTTCAAGCATTTTGGGCACATAGGGCTAGACCTGTATTATATAGACCAATTGGCTATTGGTGGGTCACCATCACGCCAACCCCCTTTGATTCTTAGCACTTTACCTGGTACCAAATTTAAGGTTGGGTTCATCTGGGAGTCGGGGTCGTTTCTGGAAAAAAAAGTCAGGGCACGACCTTCGACCTTCGGATCCACAGGCAAACATCTAGCCACTAGACCACAGCGGCTACCTTGATAGTTTTGGCTTTATAATTATTTTATTCTGTAACCTAGTATTGTTTCTCCCTTTTCATTGATTATTCTAGCAATAGGCACACAACATTTTTGTCAGCAGGGCCAAATGGCACAAGCGGATGCAAATTCAATAATTGTGCTTTCTGTTTTTCTGCCAACATTATCAAACTGGCAATATCCATTTAATTTAAACTTGGTCCCTCCTTAAAAGCATCTAATGATAGTTTTTTCTTTAAGTGGGCTGTCCCGGGTGATTGACAGGTTTAATCATATTTTTATTGTTTTCTCTGCTAGATAGAAATAAAAAGAGCTGGTCTATTCTGGTTGGTTCACAAAATTCAGAATATTTTGGATTATTTCCTTCTGAGTATTGAGAATGACTTTTTTATTGGTTCTTTCTGAGAATTTTTCTTTTTCTTTATTTTTACCAGCTGTAAATTCTGATAGAAAGTTCTGGTTTTTGTCCACTTCTGGACCTTACTCTTATTCTGAGAATTGATAATATTATTTGTTGGTAGGCTCAGAGAGCTGAGAATAATTTGTGTTTGTTTGTTCTGCAAATTGAACATTGTTTTTTCTAGTTCCTTCTGAGAATTGAGAATAATTTATGTTGGTCCATTCTGAGAATTGTGAATCATGTTTGTTGGTCCATTCTGAGAATTGTGAATCATGTTTGTTGGTCCATTCTGAGAATTGTGAATCATATTTGTTGGTCTATTGTGAGAATTGTGAATCATATTTGTTGGTCCATTCTGAGAATTGTGAATCATATTTGTTGGTCCATTCTGAGAATTTGGAATCATATTTGTAGGTACGTTCTGACAATTGTGAATCATATTTGTTGGTCCATTCTGAGAATTGAAAATTATGTTTTTTGGTACATTTTGAAAATTGTGAATCATGTTTATTGGTTGAATGTAAGAATTTGTAATCATGTTTATTGGTTTATTCTGAGAATTGAGAATGATTCTTTTGGGTTTATTCTGATGGATTGGCAGTCCTAGAAAAGGGGCTACCAGGTATTATAAGGCCTCTTAGATAGTTAGTGACTTAGTTAGTTGGATTATCATCACTGCAGTCCATACATTTCCATAGGTGCTCAGATCCTCTGCTCAGTATGAAACCCAGTTTGCCATGGCTAATAGTACCAGTTCTATGTTAATTAACAAGTCCTTTGATGTGCCTGGTGTGCATCTTTTTGCTTATCCTGATCTTAACCCCCAAGTCTATAATTATGGGGACAGATGTGGATTCACTGCCCCAAAAGTCCTCCACCCTTCCCATTTCTCGTAGGGCATTAATAATATCAGCATGATTGATAGGCTGCCCATCGTTAGTGATAGCAAAGCAAGCCAACCTATCAGCTTTTTCATTTTCATCGGTGCCATCCTATCCCAGAATGAAAATAAAGGTGACTGCATGCACAGTGGACTTATGTAATGATTCAACCCATTGCTTTTGCATTGAACCTGACTGAACTCGATCATACTCATTGAATCACTGAGTACTCATGCGCGGGTGTAAGTTTGTGTTTGGAACTGCGTGAATACTTGCGTTACTGCCATCACCTCCATCATACTGCTGGTTGTCACGGAGAAGGCACCGTTGGCTTCTTTGACTGTTCTGCCCGCTAAGCGTGCTGTGAATGCCCATGCGCTTCTTTGTTAGCCTTATGAGGCCCCTCTTAACCCCAAATAAATGTAGTGAGGCCTAAAAACACAAGGAGAAAAAAACAACAACTCATAGATGGGGATATGTTTGGAGAGAAAATGGAGCTAAGTGTAGATGATAAATTTGCCCACCAGGTTCAGGTCCTATTGAGGTAGTTTTCTCACTATGTAAACTAGGGCGAAACTACTTAGACAACAGAACAACTGGCTCTGGACATGTAGCAAGACTGCCACAGGATAAAGCACCACCAAGAACCCTGTCACTTAGACACAGTTAAAGCAGACCTAGAGGTTGCCCAGCAAGTGATGGATAGATGGAGTATCTGAGGCTGTGACTACTATCATCATCATCATAGCACACGTCAAGGCTCGCACAATATGCTTTTTCAAAAGCCGATGGTGACAGGCAGAACAAGGTCCAGCACAAATAAGAAGAAAGAGCTGTCAGACATCATGGGAAAAGAGCAACAAGAATGCAAAAAAAAAAGTTCTTGAATGGCAGGAATATATGGCAAGATTGGATCAAGATACACAGACCTGATCCCAGATTAGTGATCTTTTGTGAGATGACAAGCTATCCTGCTGTTTATGCTTATTCTTCATTTTGCACTTTGCAATCCTGACATGGTTGTGTATGCAGTGATTGCAGTCAGTTTTATACTTTTATAGCGGCTCTTTTTGCATTGACTTAGACAAAGTATGAGCATCGTAGCAGGTGCTACCACAAACAAGGAAATTCCACAGGTCACGGGACAGGCTAATATTTCAGGGGGCGGTAGATAGGCTGCATGCAGTCATGGGACCTAAGCTGCATGCATTCGTGGGACCTAGGCTGCACTCTCTCATGAGACGTTGGTGGTTGAAGCTTAGGGTCAGTTCTAGTTGACGTGGGGCCGTATAAAGCATCAGAAAGCTGGGAAACCCAGTATTACCACCCACTACAATGTTGGGCTGTCCTGTGACGTCATCTGGGGTAGGATATTAATAAAGAACCTCATATCATTCAAACGGAAAAACTGCTGAACTTAAAATTGTCTGGTAAAAAAAATATGATTTTTTTAAGAGGACATGCAACCCTAGGTCAGTTAGAGAAATGCACATTTGAGCCCAAGACATTCAAGCTGGGTCATTTTACATTTAGCTACTGTGCCAGATGGTTCCTAATTGTTATAAGTACTTAGTGTAGTACCACATTCTATAAGCTGACTGACACCTCATTTAACAAACAGAGGTATAGACAGACGGGCCACTGGTCCTGTAATTGACCCTGTGTCAAGGGGCTGAGTATCAGTAATTGACTGTCAGCTGTTTCCGGCATCCAGCCATAGAAATGTCCTCTGTGGTTGATATTTCAAGCTGTTTATAAAATGTCCATATTTAAATTGTTCAGTTTTGTCAAACAATATTGTTTGGGCAATGTGTTGGCTAGAATTCCATTTATTTTAAATATGTTTTCTGTATTGTTTGTTTGATAATATCATTTTATTGTTGGTCTGCTGTTTATTTGGTAAGGCATCTTTAATCATCTCTCTTCCCCCCTCCCCTCCTCCCCCAACTCTCTCTCTCTCTGTCTCTCTCTGTCTCTCAATTTCAGCCTCTTTCCTCTCTGTGTTCCATATTATCTCCTTATCTGTTCCATTTTCTCTATATCTGGTTTACTCTCTCTATCTCAATCTCTGTCTCTCTGTCTCTCTCTATCCCTCTCTCTCTCTCTCTCTCTCTCTCTCTCTCTCTCTCTCTCTCTCTCTCTCTCTCTCTCTCTGTCTCTCAATTTCAGCCTCTTTCCTCTCTATCTGTGTTCCATATTCTCTCCTTATCTGTTCCATTTTCTCTATATCTGGTTTACTCTCTCTATCTCAATCTCTGTCTCTGTCTCTCTCTCTCTCTCTCTCTCTCTCTCTCTCTCTCTGTCTCTCAATTTCAGCCTCTTTCCTCTCTATCTGTGTTCCATATTCTCTCCTTATCTGTTCCATTTTCTCTATATCTGGTTTACTCTCTCTGTCTCAATCTCTCTCTCTCGCTCTATCTCTCTCTCTCTCTTGCTCTCTCTCTCTGTCTCTCATCTTGTTCTCTAACCTGTGTCTCCCCTGCCAGGACACAACCACAAACTTCTATGCCTGATAGTGACATCCTGGCACGGACCTGAAGCCCCCCCTCCCTTTCCCCGGCCCGCCCACCACTGGCAGCCTATATCAGGAAGATTGTGTGGCCAAGACACAATTTGCTTGATTGAATGACTCATTTTTTGTGTCTCCTGCTTGTTCTGTCACTGGAAATGTTCTGAGATGTAGGATTCTTAAACTGATTAGCCATGGGGCTTTATTTCACAATCCAGATGTCCTTGCTTTATTACACTTCTCTCTCCCTCTCTATGTCTTTCCCTCTGTCTCTCTCTCTCTTCCTCCCTGTCTCTCACTCTTTAGCCACTCTCTCCTTATCTCCCTCCCCTTCATCCTCTCTCTACCTCTACTCCTCCTTCTCTTAGTGATAAGCCATTTCTCAGTAGCTATTTTGCTTGCCTGCTGACCCCTGGTCCTGTTTCCTGATTTGGATAGAGGCTACTTTTTTTCCCCTTAAAGAAATGACACATCTCTTGCTCTCTCTCTCCATTGCAGCCTCTTTCTTCGCATGAGTATTTTTCTGAGTATATGTGTGTGTTTGTATGTTTTTATAATGCTAGTAATCCCATGAGTTGGGGGGGGGGGGGGGGGGGAGCGGATGTCTAAATGTGCATCCATCAGGTTCCAGCACCCTGGGACGGAGTGTTTTTAAAAATTACTATTGTGGTGTAATGTCAACAACTATCAACTGCAGCTATATTCACAGGTCTCAGGAAATGTGTAAGAAGACATCTCAAATTTACCATTTCATCAATTCTCTTTATGCTTAGTGGCACATGAGGCTTCAGAGAGGATTTTCCATGCTTTCCTGTGCTTTCTTCAGTGCAGTTTTCCATGTCAGAGATGCTGCATTCAGGTCACTCTTCATTGTTTATCTCCATGTTGTTTTTGGGCGCCCCTTCTTTCTCTTTCCCTCTGTGTCCATGTGAGAGCTGTTTTGGCAGGTATATCAGGATTCATTCTCATAACGTGGCCAAGCCATATCCATCTTCTCTTGGTTATCATACTTCTAGAGTTTCTTGGTTTGTGACTTGAAATAGTTTAGTGTTTGAGATTGTATCTGGCCAGAAAATTTTGATAATTCTACGTAGACATGTGTTGTGGTGGAAGGTGGATAGCTTGAGTGCATCCTTTTTGGTCATTCTCCAGCATTCTGCTCCATAAAGAAAAACTGGCAAAATAATGCTCTAGTAGAGTTGAAGTTCCGTTCCTCTGCAGTAACTGTTGGATTTCCAGATTTGCCTCATCCTTCCAAAAGCAGCTCTAGCTTTGTTCAGGCGTGATTGTATGTCTTGTTCTGTCCCTCCCAGTAGGGACATCACACTACCAAGATATGTGAAATGTTCTACATTTTCAAGTGTTTGGTTATTTATGGTCACTGGTTGTTGGTTTGGACTGCTTGTCATGATCTTAGTTTTCTTTCTATTTATTCTCAGTCCCTCCTTTTTTGCTGTATTGTGTAGTCTGTGAACTTTTTTTCTTGTATATGTTCATGTTTATGTGATAGAAGTAATCCAATCAATCACAAGGTTGAAGAGGAGAGATGACATAACACATCGCTGTCTTACACCTGTCTTTACTGGGAAAGACGTAATTTTTTTTTATACAGCTGGAAAAGTCTTTATAAAAGAGAGCAGTTATGTTGACTATCTTTTCTAGAATTCCATAATGTCATAATATTTTCCAGTGACTGTCTCTATGGACGCTGTCAAAAGCCTTCTCGAAGTCCACAAAATTAATATATATACTTCTCTGCCATTCATTGCATTGCTCTAAAATGTTACGCAGAGTAAAGATATGCTCAGCTGTTCCTCTGCCCTTTCTGAATCCTGCTTGTTCCACTCATACGCATTTATCTACTCCTTTTTTTGAGTCACATTATGATGATTTTTACAATTTACCATTTAACACTAACAAAAACAAAAATGATGGGCCATCTGTAGCCTTGCCTACAAACACTCATAGGAGGCATGAAAAACTAGCACCTCACACCACGCAGTAAAATAGCAACATGATCTGTTGCCATAATTACAGCCTATGCTGACTAGGACAAGACTAGCTCCCTAGTCAGAGGTTGAGTTGAGTTGATTCAAGAACCGACATCACATCACTCAGGGCATTCCTATAAGCACTCCATCCCCATACTCAGAAGGGATTGTAAAGTTCAAATGCTGATGGTGTCAGTAGCATTCTGAATAAACATCCGTCTTGCCTTTCCTCAGAGCCTCGAGCATCTTCCAGAGCCCCTCGTCACTGCTGCATCAATCTCACCAGACTGTGGTGATCCATTTGCTTCTCCGAACTGTACTCGCTCTCTCACAAGGCACTAACACAAGTCAGAGGTTGATCATGGCTAATACAAACTGATTGACTGACTGAAGTGACATTTTCCTACACCACCCAGGGCATGTTCTCTTCAACCCCCCTCCTCCCCCTCCCCCGATTCCTCTAACATTGTTACCGCTGTTGTAACCATGGCTAGCATCTCCTGGGAATTTGTGCTTGGACATTTTGAGTGTAATATCATCTTCTTCTTCGCATTCACCAGCTGTACACTCTGGCGGAAAGTTCTGGTTGCTCGTCCACTACTGAACTGCAGTCCTGCTCCGGAACCTGGCTGTTGCGTGTGCATCAGTTTTACAGATCTCATTCTCTTGAATACTGACTGTTGGTTCCTTGCCTCTCCGGCAGATGCACTCCGACTTCAAAGGAAGCTTCCCAATTAGTCAACTCTTACGACATACTTTTGGGGAGGCAGTGGGTCTATTCTTGTTTTTCCCACAATGGGGCCCCGGAACCCACACGGGGGAGTGTAATATCAATGGTGCACATGTTTTTGTGTGCCGTTACGTTGATTGCAGGCGCCTGTCAAGTGGATTTAAAAAAGTGTAGAGGTGTTGTGATTTATACATTTTTTTCTTTCTATATTTTATCTTGAAAAGACTTTACCGGTTAAACTGTAGATTTTTACCAAATGAGGAACTTAGTCAGGAATAGTATCATAATAATTTATCCCTTATCCCCCCCCCCCCCCCCCCCCCCCCCACCACCATTTCTGTATAGAAATCATCCTTTAAATAGCAGCCAGTAGAAAGTCAAAATATGTTTCTTTACTCTCTCTCTCTCTCTCTCTCTCTCTCTCTCTCTCTCTCTCTCTCTCTCTCTCTCTCTCTCTCTCTCTCTCTCTCTCTCTCTCTCCCTCCCTCTCCCTCTCTCAGGCACACATGCATGCGGGGACCAGCGATGGCACAAATGTTTGTGTACGTGAGCAGTAACTTGCATCTCTATCAAGGCATGCATTTTAACATTTTTAACACTTTTTTTTTTGAGAAATCACAGTATTGATACTTTGTAACACTGTTTACTAGAAAAACTAGCATATTGAACCATTTGCTTTGGTTGGGATGTATCTGTAGAATGCCAAGATTACATGCCTTTGATGCTGTTGGGCATGGTGATCTTAGTAACATTGTGTTTTGTGGTGTACCTACCCCTGAAAGAGAAAGAAGAACAAAGAGGAAAAAGGGAGTAGGGGCAGCCGTGGAGAATGAGGAAGAAAAGTGAGAAAGAGAAGGAAAACAAGAAGGTAAGAAAAAGAGGTGGAGAGGAAGAAGAAGCAAAAATAGGAGGAGGAGGAGGAGAAGGAATAAAAAGATGAAAGAGAGGCAGAGGAGAAGGAGGAAGAAATATAAGCAGACATATCAGGTCTGTGCACTCAATTTCTCTGCAGTGATAAATGTGAAGATTCATGGAAAGCACGGTTCCGACTCATTTTCAGTTTGTCCCTATAATATGGGCATGTGGCTGTGCAGTTCTAACCTGATGCTTCAGCTGAAGCAGACAGAAGACTTATAAGCTTGTAGTGCATCAGGGATGATAATGATTTTGAATAACAGAGGCTATGTATTTGCTAATGAGGAATGTTGTTATGTTTGGATTTTCAGAGTTCCAGTTCTGCAGGAAGTGCACCATCCACCCCCAACAGTGTCAGTTCTGGCACTGAGCGCCACCTCATGGAGTTTGAGGGTCATGCCCTGCAGTACGCAGCCAAGACACTGCAGTCTGTGTAAGTGTCTGTTTTATGTGTAACACTGGTTTGGGTCATCAAACCACAACCGTTCTATGTGTAACATTGGTTTTCTTTATCGAACCACAACTGTTTAATGTGTAACATTGGTGTGTTTCATCAAACCACAAGCGTGTTTTGTGTAAATCCAGTTTGTTTTATCAAGCCATGACTGTTTTATGTGTAACATTGGTTTGTTTCATCAAACCACAACTGTTTTATGTGTAACATTGATTTGTTTCATCAAACCACAACTGTTTTATGTGTAACATTGATTTGTTTCATCAAAGCACAACTGTTTTATGTGTAACATTGATTTGTTTCATCAAACCACAACGACTCCAGTAGCAACAGAATAACAACAAAAGGTCACATCAGAACATGAAAAGTATCTCTTTTTTCCTATTTCTCTCGTACACCCTGTATGGGTTCTGGATGGGGGGGTGTATGAGTTGATCTATTAGGAGTCTTTCCTTCGAAGTCAGGTGGAGAACAAGCACTCTGCATACAACTAAGCCAGATCATTAAAATGAATATGCACGCAAAACTCAAATAGTGGAACAACTACAGTCCAGAAGTGGATGAACAACTAGAACTTTCCATCAAAGCTAACAGCCAGAAAATGTGTAGAAGATGATTCTCACCTACAGGGAAGAATTTCTTGGTGCCGAAGTTTTCAGGTTTGATCATGAAACCTTTCTGGACTGTCAGCATCTATCGACTGGCACCTCTGATTTCAGTGTACTTTTCCGTTCGGATTTCCTTAGTCGACATAGACCTATCTATTGTACAGTGGATGTTTTATGATTGAAGTCCCTTCTTCTAGATGGATTGATGAGCTGTTTCTGCTTGGCGTATATATGTTTTACCAAGGTGTGACTGTCTACCCCACACCATCTCCCAGCCTGGAGAACCAGGGTGTCTCTCTTGGTTCTCTTCCCTTTGACCTGTCCAGCTTAGGAAGCCTCCCTGGAAACTATGATACCGCTGGCTTAGCTCTCAGGGTAACTGAGAAACATGAACACCTCCACCTTGGCAGCATTGAGACATTTTGTGGAGACATGAAAAGTCAAAATAGCATTAGCAGAAGACACAATTTTGATTAAATTCTTGCTTCTGTTCCAGGCCACTGTACATGGAGAAGAAGCCAGGCTCAGAGAAGATGGTCAGATTTGCCGTGCGATCGCTGGGCTGGGTGAAGATTGACGAGGACGATCTGACTCCAGAACGCAGCAGTAAAGCCGTCAACAAATGCATCATCGACCTGTCCTTGGGCCGAAACAATGTTAATGATGCCGTGGGACGCTGGGGTGATGTAAGAATACTTTTTTTTTTCTCTACTGAGATGTGTCTAGAATTTTAGCTCATTAAGTTGCAGACAGTTGGTAGCAGTAGTTGCTGGTGCTTCATTAACAGGCTGTCTGGGACAAGTCATCACTACAGAAGTTTTTCCTTGTTTCTTTATTAACCCACCGGAGACGACTCTGCCTAAATATCGGCCAAAAGGACGACGGGGCCGATCGGTCGGCCCTATATAATAGAAGAATTGATATTGGCTGGCAGATTTTCGTACCAGCCAGTCAGACTGATTCTTGTATTTCTTGCACATGACTGCTGTTCATAGATGGTTTTCGAGAAAGTTTGATGTGTTCTGTAATTTCACAACAATTTTTTTCCTGGGGTTACCTGTGCCCATAAATGGCGAAAAGGCCTGTTTCGTCATAGCAATCGAAACATAGCTGGAACCAGGAAAATTAGTAGAACCATGTGCCATATGTGTCTGAAGGGCCTCCAAGGGCCTTACTTCCCAAAATACAGGTGTTAGGGCTTATTCGAGCTTCATCCATAAAAAATTCACCCAAATTGTTCAGGTTAGTTATGTTTGTTCCTGAGTTTTAAAAAAATTGCTCGCATAAATTAAACAAATAAGAATAGCTAATTTGAATAAATGTTGAGATTTCAGTTTGATTCTTAAAAATTATGTTAGTTCATTCAATGTTGTGTATGAATATATCTAGTTTTTTAATATGTAAATTAAAGGCTTAATTTTCAAAAACTTTTTGTGAATAAACTGAGAATTCCCTCCATTTTCTTGGCACCGAAACTCCCCCCCCCTAAATAAAAGGCTTAGTCTCCAAAGGGTTAACTTCCACAGTGAACCCAGTCAACCAGCCAGCCATCCAAACACCAGCTAATCAACAGTTAGTCACCATCTACTGCCTGAATGATTGATTATGGAATAGTTCTTATGTTTTATCATTTTATGAGGCCGACTTCAGGCCTTGTTCAAGACAGTAATTGTAGTATCATTAGTATAGATTGTGTCTGAACAGTTTTATGTATCAAATCTGTGTTCTTTGAGGGCATTACCCTCAAACTCCATGAGGCTGTTTATTTTCACATATTGCATGTCTTTCCAGGGCAAGGATTTGTTTATGGATCTGGACCACAACAGTCTCAGGCTGGTTGATCCGGTTGATGGACTGACTTTGAACTCCCAGCCCATTCACTCAATCCGTGTCTGGGGGGTGGGCAGAGACAATGCCAGGTCAGTATTTTGTGTCTACCTGCAGGTAGTAAAAGATCCACGTGAGTTGACTTCAGACATGAATAGATGGAGAGTAGAGTGAGGGACAGCAGGAAACAAAGCTATGTTAACTCTTTCAGTTCCAGGGGGTTTAGCATCAGAGGTCCAAGGGGTAGTACAGAGAGACATAGAATTGGTGCATCTTGAGTTCACCGGGCTTCTAGGTAGGAACATATGAGTGTATGATGCTTTCCTTGGGACTGAAAGAGTTAAGACACATTGCCACCTTCAGTCTGCAGGTTCCTTTACAGACCGTCGCTCTCTTCATGGCATGCCTGAAACTCTCTCTTTCTCTAGCCAATTCTCCAGCCCTATGTGCTTTCATACATAACCAGTGCATCTTCAGTTTCTTGTATCCACCTTCACAAAGGTCTGCCACTGTCTTATTTTCTGGAAACTGTATCCTGCATCACCAATCTCTCCAGGCCACCGTGACATTTAACATGAACAGCTTTCGGGACAGGATGCTGTCTATGAGCTACTTCTCCTCGATGATCAGATTGTCTAGGGTGTTATTGTTTTTTCTTTTTCTTGGTAAACAGTATTCTAAGAATTTTTGTGTTGCATTTCAGTTTAAAAAACAAAATGCTTTTAAACTGAAATGCAAGATAGTTAAATGTCACACTTTGTTTTGGCAGCTGTAGATCACATTTATCAGTAGGTTGTAAATGATAGTGTAGGATATATAGTATATGACAGCTAGCTGGTAATGGTCACTGATATGTTACTGGGATCTATTTGGGAAGTAATGAATAGTAACACCACTCTACCCTATATGCCATAAGCGGCACATAAGGAGGGTTGGCATGGCACTGACTTCTTTACCTACAAAATCCAACAAGTCATGGACAAATCTTTGACCTTGTGGTTGTGTATACATAGCATAGATACAAAGAGGATATCTCAGTTTGCCAGTATTTAAAGAAATGTGGGGTTAAAGATTTGTGTTGAAAATACTTTTCACAATCAGAATGAGCCTGTACACATTTTGGCTGCTGCTAAGACACCAAGACAGTATATCATAAACATCAAAAAGAATATTTGTTGACTATGTTATGAGAGGAAACTGGGTGTAGAATATTATGGCAACTGGAAATATTAATGGAAGAAAAAGAAATAAACATTGAGTGAAGATCCATTACAGCAAGGCTA
Organism: Candidula unifasciata; assembly: GCA_905116865.2. NCBI lineage: Eukaryota > Metazoa > Mollusca > Gastropoda > Stylommatophora > Geomitridae > Candidula > Candidula unifasciata. The sequence continues at coordinate 244,547 of CAJHNH020004558.1, forward strand.
TTATAGTAAGTTTACTCAGGGGCCAGAATACTCAAAATAGGGATTGTCACAGTCCAGTGACTCGAGTCTCAACATTGAAAGATCAGTGATACAATATAACTGGCAGTAATCTGTAGGCCACTTGCTAGGTTTCTGAGAGCCACATTTGGCCTACGAGAACAACATGGAATGGAACAATATCAAACAAACTGGTACATTCTGAATTATGTTAATGATGATGATGATAGCAGCACTGTAGCTAATAAGCGATCCACTCCCAGCATGTCCATAAAGTAACCAGGGTTGCTTGCCACTCTACCACTTATAGTCTTGTTATATGCAAAACACATTAACCAAGATGTTTACAACTATACAAATATTGATGATGTCATTGTTTCTGTTGGTCTTCCCATGCTGCCTGGACAACAGAGAGAGGTAATTTGTATTTTATGTATAGTGAAATGGATAGATGAGAACGACAGTATTTAAATCTTTGGTGCCTTGTAGATATTAGTCAAGTCATTCTTTCCCAGAAAGTTTTTAATTGATGGGCCATCAATTGGGTACTAAATATTTGGGCCAGAATGGTTAAAACACCATGAGCTCCCTTTGTGGCTTCTGGGGCCTTATTGTAAGGAAAATCACAATAGACTTACTGCCAACCCAAAAGTATGTTGTAAGAGTTGACTGATAGTGAGCTTTCTTTGAATTTTGTGGAGTGCGTCTGCCTGAGAGACAAGAAACCAACAGTCTTCATACAAATAAGTTGGCTGTGTAACTGACGTGACAAATATATACTTAGTTGCTTAGTAGTGAGAGCAATATAGGGCCAAGCTTGATGTAAGCAAGTGTGTCATGGATAATCAGCTGATTAGTTGGAAATTATATGAAATACAGATATGTGGTTTGTAGGAGAATTACGATACACCATGGACAGATTAACGAAAAAAATTTACTTGAAAGAAATTAATTCAAGGAGAACTTGTTACCTGCCTCAGAAGGAGAGAATCTACATTCTTTGAGTATTCCTTTAGAAAGAGAAAACTGTAAGTGCAACGTGACAACGGGAAGCCGCTGTGGTGTAGTGGCCAGACATTTATCCACAGATCGAAAAGTTGTGGGTTCAGAAATGACCTTGGCTGCCAGGTTGACCCAGCATTAAATGGGTACCAGGTACAGTCCTGGGAAGTAAAGGCAGCTGGCATGATGCTAACCACATCACCGACCAAGTGCTGATTGGGCTAAAAAAAATATAGGTCCAACCCTATGTGCCCATTACGCCTAAAGGTGCTGAAAAGGGTCCTTTACTTAAACAATACAACGGGAAGGTTAGAAAGTGTAACTTCCTTTAGTTCCTAGATTTTTGGTACCAGATTTGTAGGCTGGGCCAAAGCCAGTAGTATGTAACTTCATTAGTTTTTGCAGGTTAGTTAATAAATCGACCGATCATTCTCATCGCACATTGGACAAGTCCATAATCACTTGGATCCAATATTAAGTATCTTCCTGATAACATCAGTTCTGTCTTGGTTTGCTCTACTTTGGCTGCCTGTGTAGTGTTCATCTGTGGCAACATCTCTTGTAAGATGATTTTTAGTTAACCTGTATTTCTGTATTCCCATTTGTTTCATTGTCTGTCTTTTGAACATCTGCCTTCAGCTTTTTCTCTCTCTCTCTTTCTCTCTCTCTCTCTCTCTCTCTCTCTCTCTCTCTCTCTCTCTCTCTCTCTCTCTCTCTCTCTCTCTCTCTCTCTCTCTCTCTCTCTCTCTCTCCTCTCTCTCTCTCTCTCTCTCTCTCTCTCTCTCTCTCTCTCTCTCTCTCTCTCTCTCTCTCATTTTATATAAGAGTGTTATTTCTTCTAATATGATTTGACATATCTCTTTTTATTACTTCCATCAAATCTGCATTGCCAACTTCTCTAAGAGGTCTGCATATTTGATTATGAAATGCAGCCTATTCTTCATAATATAAAACATTACCATGGCCTCATTGATATGTAAACAAAAATATAACACCTATTAATTGTTTCTATGACAGGGATTTTGCTTACGTAGCCCGTGATCGTGGCACTCGTACACATATGTGCCATGTTTTTCACTGTGAGGCACCGGCTCGTGAGATTGCCAACACTCTCAAGGACATTTGCAAGAAGATTGTTCTGGAACGCAATCTGCATCAGTCAGCCGTAGCTAGACTTACCAGACCCACCGATCTGCCCAACCTGGACAAAATGGGTCAGCCCAAGGGGGAGAAACTCTCATTTCAGAATCTGTACAACAGTAAGTTGTTGAACTTGAGTCTGTGAACATTACTACCTGTTTCTATATTTAGAACGAGGATTCTTGACCTCTGGTAATGGAAGGTTTTAGCGGATCTAGTCGCAATGAGGAGGCACTGCAGTGCTGAGATGTTAAGGGAATTTTCTTTATACAAGGATTAGTCACCAGTTGTGTAACAAACATTGTGTCACAGTGTTCATCACATTAGTAATGAATCACATTTTTGTTTAGATTTCCTAATTAAAGTTTCAGTTCAAGTTACTGTTTTTAGTTTACACATATGTTCATTAGATAAACTCATTAACACACTCACACGCACACACACACACACACACACACACACACACTCACTCACACACACTCACTCACACACAAACACTCTGTCTCTCCCACATACATACACACACACACTCTCACTCACTCACTCTCACTCACTCACTCACTCACTCACTCGCTCACTCACTCTCTCTCTCACTTTGTCTCTCACTCTCTCTCCCTCTCACTCACTCACTCACACTCACTTTCACTCACACTCTCATACTTTCTCACACTCACTCACCCTCGCTCTCGCTCACCTTTCACTCACTCACACTAACTTTCATTCACTCACAGTAACTTACACTCACTCACACTAACTTACAATCACTTACACTTACTCACTCACACTCACTTACTCACTCACACTAACTTACAATCACTTACACTTACTCACTCACACTCACTTACTCACTCACACTCACTCACTCACACTCATTCACTCACTCACTCACTCATTCACACTCACTCACTCACTGTCACTCACACTCACTCACATTCACACTGTCACACTCAGACACTCACCCACACTCACTCAGTCACACTCACTCTCACTCACTCACACTACACTCTCTCACACTCACTCACTCACACTCACTCATTCACACACCACCCCCTCCCCCCAGTTTGTAAGTTAAAATAAAGTAAATAAACGGAAAGTAAAAATTAAATTAACATAAATGTAGAAGTATCATAAAAGTAAAGTCAAACTAAAATTAACAGAAAATAAAGTAAAGTGAAAAAAAAAAATAGCATAAAGTAAATTGGAAGTAAACAAATTAAAAGTGGAAACAAGTAGAGCAAAGTAAACTAAATATGATGAAAAGTGACAGTAACAGTTGCCTTTGCTTTCTTGAAAATTTCTGGGTGCATATTTCTTTAGCCTGGAGCAACTTAGAAACCCAGGTCATAAAAATAAAAAAATAAAAAAACGACATCAAAGAGGATTTCAACACTTGACCATTTGGCTAGAATGTTAGCGTTATGGCTGCTGGTGTTGCACAGCTGCTGGTGTTATCACTTGACCAGTGGGCCAGGATGTGGGCAATCTGACCAGTGCTTAGCACAGCTACCGGTGTTAACACTTGACCAGTGGGCTAGGATGTGGGCATGCTGATCACTGCTTAGCACAGCTACCAGTGTTAACACTTGACCAGTGGGCCAGGATGTGGGCAATCTGACCACTGCTGTAGCACAGCTGCCGGTGTTAACACTTGATCAGTGGGCTAAGAAATGGGCAATCTGACCACTGCTGTAGCACAGCTACCGGTGTTAACACTTGATCAGTGGGCTAAGAAATGGGCAATCTGACCACTGCTGTAGCACAGCTGCTAGTGTTATATAACAAATGTATGAATTCTGACAACATGCAGACAATCTGAAAAAAAAAAAAAATCACAGCAGAGATGTGGTTTCTAAGAAGAATGCAAGAAATTTTGAATGATAGGAAAATAAAAATAAAAATAAAAGCAGCCGTCTTCCTTTCCAATTTAAGTAATTTTTCGGTTATGAAAAGGAATGTAATTGAGAACTTGGTAGTGAGAGAGGCAAAGAGATAAATACCTGGATGGCTTTTCCATCACCAACCTCAACTGTAACTATGGCGATTGTGTGAGATGTTGAAACACAATAGCCTATGATTATTAACACTGCACATGATGATGACAAATTTTGATGTTATCTGTTTTGTTTATCTCGGGACTTGTGTATCCAACCTTACATACCTTAGAGAGTTTTATCTGTTTGCTGTCTCTCCCTAGATGCCAGGTTTCCCACCCCAATGGAAGAGCCACGCAAGGTCATGAAGTGTCACTACCTTGGCTGTCAGGAGGTCACCAGACCAACAGGTGTGTACATGTTCTTCAAAGCAGACACATGTCATTTTTTTCTCCCCAGCTTCCGGTGTGCATTCCGGGATCCCATTATTTGTGCAGGGAAGAAAAGAGACACATTCACTGCACCTTTCCTAGCAAGCATGTAATAAAAGACAACTAAATAACGGTTTCCAGAAATCTGATGTTTTGGGCGGAGAAGTGCAGATATTACAGCCTTGCTGTAGATCACAACACAAACATACCAGCCATTCTTTTTAAGGGAGAACGGAGATAAAGATCTCTCCACTCGTGTTTAGTTGCAGGAAAGTGTGGATTGATGGGCACCACTTAAGATCTGTTATAATCTTATGTTGATCAACCAGCAGCCACTGACTGATTTACACTCGCTTGAGGTTTGTTAGGTCAGACTGACCAGTAGGAGAAGACATTACTTGATGACCTTCAGTTCACAACTCTGACCTCTGTGTAGTGTATCAGTCTACAAATATCATTTCTCAGGTTTTTCTCGTGTGTTTTATGTGGCTCCGTTCGGGGGAGGGGGGTCGGGGGTTGATAAGACTTTTGCCCCTTAACAAGTATACAGTTAAAGATTAGGGGTTCGCCGCTGAATTCAGATGTTTCAAGCTGAAAGGCAAAGATGTCACGGCCTAGCTTTACATCACAGAGACATGTCTTTATAAATGAAAATAAGACTCTATCCTCCTCTTGACTCCTTACTTCTTTTCTGTCTCTCTCCCTCTCGTGTTGTCTCACCGTAAACTAATGTTTGGATCTTTCTTGTCTTTCATTCATTAATCACTGTTTTCCGCTCTCTGTCTCTCTCACCTTCTCTTCTTCCATACCTCCCTCCCTCCCTCTGTGAACTGTTTGTACCACATTGTCTCCCGTAACACTAGAAGACTTATGTACTCAGTCTTGAAATAGAGAGAGATTCTTTAGTAGACATGTCTTTTTAATTAACCCCAGGTCGGGACACCCTGAATGATGCCATCCAGCACAAATACTACACGGTGCCACCAGAAAAGTGGAAGTTTGTCACCATTGGGATCGCTCCTTCAACCATTACCATCACGGAGATTGGGGTCAGTGATACAAATCTTTGTTATCTTTTATTTTGGTTATGATTTGACTATAAGCACACAAACTGATACATGCTGCAGGAGATCGCAAATTATGGAGAGGCATGATCGCCCACGCCAGTCAGCAAGGCACCTGATGATGGTGATAAGCAGACACAATAACCAGATGTTGCTGGGTCTGATTTATCAATCACTCAATTAGTCAGTCAGTCGAGTCAGGTGCCGACTCCACAGTGAAGGTTGGCTGCAACAGATCTCCAGCACACTCTGTTCTGTGTCCTGGTTGTACACTCTCAGACTGCTGTCCACCCATCTCTTGATTTTGTCCTTCCACTTGTATTGTCGCCCACCTCTTGCTCTCTTGTCTTCAACATTTCCCCCCAGTATTGTTTTCAAAAGCGTGTTGTGTCTTTTAATGTAGCCAGTGTGTTTCACTTTTCTATTTTTTTATTTCTTTCAATAATTCTCTTTTTCATTTATAGTCTGTCCAGAACCTCTGTATTGGACTGTTTTTGTTTCCATGAAACAGAGCATGGCTCTGATTTATAGCCCCACTGCATACAGGTTTTCGGTTCTTAACAGGCTTTAGCGCAGTGAATATCATAATCGCCCCTCCCTTCATTTACTTGAGGCCCCACTAAAGTGGGGGATTTTTACAGAAATAAACCTAGGCTACCAAAATGTGCACCAGGAAATATTCTGGGAAGTAAAAACAGCTGACACTATATTGGCAGCGTCACCCACCAAGTGCCAGTCACCCTAAAAATATATCATGGTAGCGAAGTATTTTCAGAACAGAATCCTTCACTGTATCTGTTTGTGTGGTCATCAAAGTCCCAGACCTGTGGGATACTTCCTGCTGATCTCTGCAGGGTGCAACCCTTGATGAGTGGGAAGCTCAACATACAAATGTGAGGTGAAGCAGCCTTGTGGATGGCGTGGCGATTCCTTGGGTGAACTCAGGAACAGAACGTCATGTGTTGGCTCTGTGTTTATGGAACCTCCTTGGATGGTAGGGAATCTCCATGATCTGCCTCTGCCTTTTCTTGAGGGCCGACCAGTCTATTCATGGTTGCCCTGGCTTAGTTCTCCAGAGGCAACACCAGTTGTTAAGAGGACAAAGAGAACACCACACATATTGAAGATTTCCAAGAAGTTAACCTGGTCCAGAAATGCTAGTTGAAGTCAGGTGTCTCGGCCTAGAGGCACAAATATCGCAGCTTTGCTGTAAACAGGCACAACACTGTTACATCACCCAGATGAACTGACAGAAGAAGAATCTTTCACCTGCACTTTCCTTTCTTTAATTCTCATTTACTGAATCATTTTGTCCCTTAGAATGTCAGTGTATTTTATATTTTCTATATTTTTGGTGCATAATTTTCAGAATCCAGATGGTGTCATCGAGGAGTGTCGAGTCCGATTTCTATCTTTCATGGGGATCGCCGTAGATAACGTCAAGTAAGACATTTCTCCTGGTTTAATAGTAACCTCTAACTGTAGCTTTTAACTGTCGCCTTTCGACAGACATTGTTTTAGTTTTATGTTTGCATTTTAGGTTCCTGAAAAAACTTGTACTGATCATGGCTGTTATATTTGTTACGGCCATTGGTTGTAAAATGCAACTAAAATATATTAGTAATGTCATCATTATCGTCATCAAGTGCCCTGCCGACTGGCGTAGGCATTCATGCATCTCCACGGATCTGGGTTCCTTGTCTTCTGGATCAGTTTCACCATTGATATCCCTCCGTACCACCGTCACAGTTCATCCTTCATCATCTCTTGGTCTGCCTTTCCCTCTTCTACCCTCGATCTTCCCAGTTGTCACAATATTCTCAAAGTTTCTTTCTCAAACCTTCACACCTATTCTGACCCCAGTGGTCAACTGTGTATGTTCAACTTGCTCTTTCCTGATCACCTTTACACTGTTATTCTTGTTCCAGTGGTCACCTTTGAATGTTAAACTTGCTCTCTCATGATCACCTATACACTGTTACTCTTAGCCCAGTGGTCACCTGTGTATTTTAATCTTGCTCTCTGATGATCACATGTAGACTTTTCTTATCATGTTTGTCTGTTCACAGATTGCCCACCTTTATGTCTTGGCCTTTTCCTATGTTTGTTCACAACCAATTACCCTTTGTCCCTCTATCCAGGCTGTTTCACAACTGACCTCCACCCCTGTATGGATTCCAGGACCCCATTATGGAGAAAACAAGGATAGACCCACTGCCTCCCTATTTAGCATGTTATAAGAGTCGGCTAATTAGGGGTTTCCTTCAAAGTTGGAGTGCATCTGCCTGAGAGGCAAAGAACCAACAGTCTGCATACAGATGAGCCACATCTGTAAAATGACTGTGTATGCAGCACCTAGGTTCTGGAACAAGACTAAAGTTCATATGTGGAGGAACAGCCGGAACTTTCTTCTGTAGTTTACAGCCGGTGGATGCGAAGAAGAACAAGACTGACCTCCACAGTTGTGTCCGGATCTTAGCTTGTTCACAACTCACTGACCTCCATACAGTTATATCATGACCTTTACTTGTTCACAGACTGTGTGCTTTCATCATGCACACATCCCAGAACAAGTTCATCTGCCATGTGTTCCACTGTGAGCCCAGCGCTGGACCCATGTGTAAGACCATCGAAGCAGCATGCAAGGTGAGTGTCTTCCTGTTAGCTTGAAGATCCTGATACCAAGATCCCTAAATTGAGTTTACAGTCATTAGAGACAACTGTGTAGGTTTTCCCTTGAATAGGAAAGTATCTCTGAACATCAAAGGGGATAGACCCACAAATACTTATCATTTCTTGTGAACTGAAATACCATATTAAACACAATTTTTAGTTTGGAGAATGCACTAATGGAGTGTACAGTTTCTAGAAGAGGCAGGGGTCAACCAGCAGGAGACCATGTAGGTCTTGTGTGTCTTGATGAGAACAATGTTCCACTACATGATGATGAAAGTGTCAGCAGCATCAAAGTCCAAGGTATTGTCAGAACAGCGGCATGTTGGACTCTGAAACAGATGAAAGTAATTCTAGAATGTCTTGTTGTGATGTGGATAATTTTTAATTATTCATCTCCTGCTTTGTCTGTGAGGTCTTGCCATTCATTTGAGATGTTTTAACGCTTATCAATCATTTTTATCACCGATATATATGACATCCATTTGAGATGTTTTGAATCTTGTCAAGAGTTTTAATCATTAATCTTATTATTGAATTGTTCCACTTTGTTAATCTTATTAGTCACTTGTTTTTCTTATCCATAATTTGTTCCTGATCTCAGATTAGATGATGATATAATTTTTTCAACTGAACTGACCCTTTCTTGTTAATGAGGTCAGTCTGACATCTATGAGTTCCAGTTGCAGTGATGTTGGCTCACTTAACAAATAACACCATGATAAATAATTATTTAAGGCTCAATATGACAGAAACAAAGGCTAGGGCACATTGATAACTTATCACAAATATCAGAAAAAAGGATAAGATACAAAGATAATCTATCTCAAGTGTCAGAAAAAAAAAGGATAAGATACAAAGATAACTTATCACAGATGTCAGAAAAAGAGGCTAAGGTACAAAGATAAATTTACACATATCAGAATAAAAAAATGGTAATGTACAAAGATAACACATCACAAAAAGGCTAAGACGCAAAGATAACATGTCAGGAAAAAAAAAGGTAAGATGGAATGATAGATTATCACAAACGTAAAAAAAAAAAAAAAAAGCTAAGATAAAAAAAAAAAATTTAAACAAATGTCAGAAAAAAGTTAATATAAGAGGAGAACTTCTCACAGTTGTCAGAAAAAGGCTTAGATACAAATATAACTTATCACAAATGTCAGGCAAAAAAAATAAAGGCTAAGGCGCAAAGATAACTAATCAGTCATGTCAGATACACATACACACACGAACAAAAAAGCTTGGACACAAAGATAAACTCATCACACATGTTAGAAAAAGGAACAGACTAAAAGAAGTCGGAGGTTCGCTTGTCAGAGTTAGTTAGTCTTTCCTCTTGTGTCGAGTGCGGCACATAGGGCAGAGGTCATGACTCTCCATGCATGGCGGTTCGTTGCAATCTGTTGTAGGTCTTTGATGTTTGAGTGGCCCATGAGCGAGCCTTCCCTGATGATAGTTCTACGTAGGGTTTCCCTTGGTCTTCCACGAGATCTTTTCCCCTGTGGTGTCCAAATGAGGGCTTGGTAAGGAAGTCTTGATTTATCCATTCTAAGGGCGTGGCCGACATAGTTCCAGCGGCGTTTTCGTATAAAATTAGACACATACTCTTGCCTGGATTCTTGCCTTATTTGTGTATTTGTTCGGAAATCTGACCATTTTCAGAGTCCTGCTAGTAATTCATGTCTGGGTTGTCATATAAAACATGTTTCATCTGTTGCAGTTGCGCTACCAGAAATGTCTGGATGCTCATCCACAGACTCCTAAAGGAGGTCTTCCTGGCAAGGTATCTCAACATTTGGTTGTCGTTAGTTGTTGTTTTAGTTTTCTTGTTGTCTGCACCTTTGTGTTTATCTGTTACATCAGATTTCTTGTTGTTGCTAAATCTGCGTTTATAGATTATAGTCAGATATTTGACTGTAACTCTGTTTTTTGTTGTTTTGTTTTTTAAAATAAATTATTGCTGTTTGTAATTCTGTTTTGGTGAATATTAAAGTTACAAAAGCTAGAGCTGACACTGCGGTATGACCGCACTCTTACTAGTGTCTTTCTGTAGCCTGCAAATAAGTTAAGAGAGGGACATCTGAGAACAGACATGTTAAATACCTGGATTGGCAACACTGGTCAAGAAATCCCATGCTCTAACCCTAACTCACCCTTTAATGCCTAAGTCAGTGATTCCCAAACTGTGCGCCGCGGCGCCCAGGGGAGCCGCGACCTATTCACAAGGGCACCGCGAAATGTTGTAAAAGCTTCATAATTATCTTACCAAGACATGAATAGTCATACTCTTACTTAGGTGATTTCGCTGTGGAAAAAATTTAATTGAAAAAAAGGTGCCGCAACCAAGAAAAGTTTGTGAAACACTGGTCTAAATAGTAGTGGGTCTTGCTAATCACACTCAGCATCATCATGTGCTGTGATTCCAGTGCCTCCATATAGCACAATAAATCACTGGACAAGGGGAGAGGTGCCAGCTGTTGTAGCTGTCATAAATTCAGTGTGTGTTTTTCCCCACAAAGTGAGCAGGAGTTACAGGACCTAGTGGATCAGGCAGTTGGCACATACGGGGTATAGACTAGACATTATTTAAAGTGTATGTGAAACAAATCTTCCCATAAGAAATAAATGGAGAGTGATTACTCGGCTCCTTTAAGAAAAGATCCTATTGTTATTGGCATATTATGCGTTGTGTTTGTATAAAACAGTTTATGTATAGCCGAGTAAATACAAATATACAAAAGTAGTTAAAGGAAAGTAATACAAATGGAGCCTCACTTTTACCTTGCTGAATGAACAAACAAACAAACTTTATTTTTAGAGGGTTACTTATTGGGCATGCAGGCCTGTTTTTAGATTCAGTTCTTCCAAGCATTCATCTTTCAGACCACAGTTGCATGTTATCAGTAAAGCGTGTTATGTTTAGATAAAAATATACACAATGCATGCACACTTCATGAATAGACAATCATACACATTCCATATATACACGTACACATACTCTTATATGCCGATATGTACACAGAAGTGTTGAGTGCCTACTAGTGAACTTACTTCAGGAATCTAAAATGCTGGTATCCCCCCCCCCCCCCCCCCCACCCACCCCCCATCTCTTTTCACTACTAAGGCCTGGTTGAAGCTCATCAGGTTTGACTTTTGCTAAATGTTGAATGTTGAATTAAGAATCAACATCACAGCACTCAGGACACCCCAGAAGCACTCTGTCTCCATCCTCAGCAGCAAGCGAAGAGTTAAAATTCCGATGGTACCAGTAACTGTCAGATCCGTCTCGTCTTTCCCCTGAGTGTTCAAGCGTCAGCCAAATCCCCTTCTCTTAGTGCCGTTCTCCTCAGACCGTAATTAATTATCTGCTTTTTTTTTTGCTAAAGATCTGTCCAAAAGACTTTGCTTCTGCCTTCTGCTCAAGATATTTCAGAAATAGGAGATTGTCTGGTCATTCCAAACAATGCTATTATGACTTGTTTCGGCTTTGTTGTGGTGATACTTCTATGTAAAGTTATTGACATCTGCCCGTGGCTTTGTCTCCCGAGAGGCAAAGACAGTGCGTGGTGCAATGACTAATTTTGACTCCTACAAGTTCTAGCACAGGGTCGTATTCCAAACAAAGGTCATATACCAAGCAAAGGTCGTATACCAAGCAAAATTGTTTGCGTCTAATCAGAGCGTTGAACAAATTGAACATATATCAGAGCAAACATATACCGAGGTACCACTTTTTATTGAGGTAATTTGTAAGCCTAAATTAAACTATTTAAACAAGATCTTACAAAAAAGTAGATCGGTTCTAAGTATATTTTCTTCTGATTTATAAGTAATTTGTAGAGAAATATATACTTTAACAGCTTTCATACCCTCACAGCGGTTTATGTTGTTTGTTTTAGTATCCAAAAGCCATGAGTTGTTAACCCTTAGGCTCGGTATTATGGATATCGCAACCTTTCGGCCTTGATTCCATTGTAAATACCGTAAATCTGGGAGAAATGTGGCTTTTCTGCCTACCCCCAGGAGTGAAACCGGACCACAAGGAGTTCGTCACCCGTTCACCACGCAATCCGGTTTAGCCAACTACGCTCATGGCGGTTTATAAGATTACAAACTAAGCTGATATTTGTTCAGAAAAACCATAATTATACAATATTGTTTTGATTTTCTGTACATATATCTTGTTAAGCGATATTGTGTATGCTTCAAGTGTTGTTTTTTTCTTTTCATTTCTTTTATTTACATTTTCACGTTGTGACCTGTAGATTGTTAAACAAGTTTTTAGGGCTGGGGTTCAGTTCGGAGTTCAAGGGCTGATAGAGGTCAAATCTAGTGCAGTGCAAAGCATGATGGGAATGCTGAGCTTATTCAGAGGAGGCACAAATTCTTCGGCCGAAGAAACTTGATGTTTGTACATCTGTGGTAATATTTTATTTTATTGTTTCATAAAATATCATTGTTAAACACAAGGCTGTAAAAATACAGCTTCAGAGTGAGGTGCTATCTCTCTTGCTCAATGCCTTTACCTTCATTCAGTTAAATAATATTGACATTTGGGGAACTGGTAAAGCCCACAAGCGAGCACTTGGACACATTGGTTAAAGCTCACATAAGAAAACAAGCACAGTTACTGACTGGACCTTTCATAAGTAGCATATACGTTGTTTTTATTAGATGTCTCGTAAGAAAACGTGCAGAATAATTGTTTGGACTCCACATGTGAAATCATGTTAAGAGATTGATTGGACATAACATAAGGCTATATGTAAATGTATCGACTGGAGCTGACATCAGGGGCACAGGACATAAAAGAAAGAAGTACATATGGAAGCTTTTACAATATTTTTTGTCTACTTAAGTTAATGTTTTATGTTGCCTTAGTTACTCAAAACTGCAGTAAATGTTACTTTTTTGTTTGCTCATGCTAATATTTAAAAATTATTGTTGTTCACAAATATTAATTATATGCATTTCTGGAAAGAACTTTTTAAAATGTGTTAATGTTAGAAAAATATAAATCTCTTTGTGGGAAAATTGTAAACACTGTCCCTTTCACTACTGTCTGTTTTACCACTTTTTAGGGCGGTGTAAATATAAAACAAGTATGATTACAACAATTAAAAAAAACATGACAGAATCAGTAAAGGAAATTTTCTTTTTTGGAAGACTACTTTAAACTTTTCTTCTTCCAGAAGATCTGTTGCCTTAAAAAATAAACCTTTGGCCCTGGTTCACATATGGGCATTATCCATTTATTTGATTCAATTTCATTGATATTATTCCAGCTAAGACTAATTTTATAACTTTATAGACCCACTTTATTGGTCATGTTTTGAAATTCTCTTGGGTTTTTCTAAGTTCATAATGTATGATTTGATGGGGAAAAAATAACACACAATTTTATTGTAAATAACACTTGCATGCCACAGAGCTTTTGTTGTTGTTGTTGTTGTTGTTGTTGATGTTGCCATCTTCATGTTTGGTGTTCTATGAATAAGCAGTGTTGAGAAACACAATAGTATAGTGAATCTGCATCCTTCAATTTCATGAGCCATGTTACTTGCACATTTATGTTTGCCTGTGTATTCTTTTCTTTTTCCATTAGTTATGCACATTGTAACTTCATTGTTTAAACCTGAACAGTCATCATCATCATCATCATCATCATCCTAGTGTGCCATTTCATGTAGCAGAAGGCTTGTAGTCTGGTCCTTCATTCTGTTCTGTCCTGTGCGGTCATCTTGATTGTTATGGATGAAATCTAGTCTGATACCATAGGACTCTCCCATCATTGGTAGTTTCATGGTTTCTGTTGGACGTCCTGAACCTGGACAAATATCCCAGTTCACTTTCTTGGCCACTGGTTTTATTTCTTCTCTTTTCTTCACATGGAGTCTACAGTTCTCTGAATTTCTAATGCTGTCATAGGCGTTTGATAACTTAACAGAACCAGAACAAGCTAAGGAGTGTGAAACAGATGACCAGCTAGATCAGTCATATGTACAAATGGCAATGGAGCATTAACTCATAGTGGGCCTTCTTGGCAGTAAGTTACTTGAAAGGCTGACAAGCAGAAGGCCTGCAGCATGAATAGGAGAGTGTTTCCAAATGGAGATCTTGGTGATTGTAGCAAAGATTCATCAGACACAAAAGTGAAGACTCAAGTCGATGTGTACAAACATGGAACATCAGCCAGTCATGTCCAAGAGATTTGAGTGGGTAATTCGCTTCAGATGCGATAGCAAAGGATAGAATGACTTTTCGTGAGCTGGTTGAGGGCCTATGCTCCATTGAGGGCTAGAGAGGCAGCAGAAGAAGAATTCGCTTCAGACCCATGACCAATTTAGTTTTATATCTGTTTTTGCAGATTTTGCCTGTAGCTAACTGAAAATGAACCAGATTAATATTTCTGGAAATAGGACTTTCCTACAATGAAAGAAAGCATTTTTGTAAAACATTTTCAAAATGGTCTACTGGATGACAAAGGAAAATGAGGAGATTTCTTTTCACCAAACCTGATTTTCCTGGTCTCTATTGTGATGAAACTGGTGAGGATCGTACAACTGGCACTCTTTGTCGCTGAATGAGATTCGCAGCAAATCTTGTCAGTGAGGGTGGACATTTCACATTCAGAGATCTCGCATGCTTGTTAGAAATGACGAACAGGAAACAGTCTTCTTCTTTGTGTTCACCGGTTGTAAACTTCAGCAGAAAAGTCCTGGTTGTTCATCTACTTCTGGGCTTGTTACAGTTGTGGTATGCAGGCTGTTGGTTCCTCACCTCTCAGGCAGGTACACTCCAACTTGAAATGATCAAACAGTCATAAGCACACTTCAAATTCTTCAGTCATAAAACGGAACACTCTGCCACAAGGTGTTTTTAATTTTCATTACAGTAGACAGCAGTTCAGAATCAGATCATAACATTACAAAGATGAATAGAGCTCTAGAACAAATCTCTGATGGTCATTTTATTGTTCAAGATGGAAAGTGAAAAATGCTGGTCATCCTACTTCATGACTACTAGCATACATGACATTTTTTAACATTTTTGTTTTGTTTTGTTGAAACCACCATCTTGAGAGTAGACATTTGGCAGAAACTTGCTGCTCTGAATGTTGGTGACCTTCCTGTGCCATTTAATTTTAAGTTGACATGTTACTGAATTTGTCTTAGGTTTTTTTCTGCCTATCTTCTTCAAATATCTTCACATTAGACTGCAACTGTCCATTCTCATTATGTTTCCATCTTATCTATCCCTTATCACCATTTTGTAAGATAGAATTTGATCATGTATCTCAGAATTGTCTTTACTTTTTTTTTCTGTCATCTTATAATATCACATTTGCTGAAATCTCTCAGCACTGATTATTATTTTTGTTTTATCATCACCTTGTGAGTTGAAAATGTTTCTGTTATCTGTGTGTGTTTGTTTTCTGCTATGACTACACCTCTGCTCTCAAATTTAATTGTTATGTTTCTCCCATGATTATACCTCTGCTCTCTAATTAAATTTTTCTTTTTCTCCCATGACCACACCTCTGCTCTTTAATTGCATTTTCCTATTTCTCTCATGACTACATCTTTGCTCTCTAGTAACATTTTCTTATTTCTCTCGTGACTACACCTTTACTCTCTAATTACATTTTCCTGTTTCTCCCATGACTACACCTCTCCTCTCTAATTATATTTTCCTGTTTCTCCCATGACTACACCTCTCCTCTCTAATTATATTTTCCTGTTTCTCCCATGGCTACACCTCATCTGTAAGTACGAATATGTTAGTTTATCCCACACCTGCGTCTCTCCTCCTGATAACATTTAATTGTTTCTTTATGATCACATTTCTTTTCTCTAATTACATTTCTATGTTTTTCCCCAAGACTACACCCCCCCCCCCCCCTTCCCTGTTCTCCACTTAATTTAGTGTCTACAATGACTACATCTCTGTTGTCAGATTACATTTGTTTGTTGTTCTCCCTCCACAGAGCCTGAGAAAGAGCATCAAGCAAAGCATCAAATGTGTCTGGGGATCAGTGACGTCTTTGACATCTCCAAAATAAATGGACCCAGTCCCCTCCTGCAGACACCCGCAGGATCCCGGTCATGACTCCAGAAGTGGGTCCTGGCAAAGATCACAGATAGTGGTTGGCATTTATTGTTTTCTTTTTAAACTGAAGATACAGAGAAAGATGTAATCCGAGTCACATCTGCTTCTTTTTCCATTAGTTTCATCGTCACTGTTTAGATGGTGCATTAATGTCATATGATTCTGCTTCTTTGTTTAATACAGTTTATATTTCCAGGGTCTGATTTGTTTATGTAATTACCAGTTTGTATTTTATGAATTAGATTTGTCTAACTCTGCTAGAGGGTTGACTTTTTTCAAGTGGCCATGCTTACAATAATTTTACAAAGTTTAAACTTGAAGACAAGTGTGAACGTTTTTACAATATGAATATGTGGAGTGCTTTTTTCCTCGCATAATGATGTTTGCACACACACACGCACGTGTAATATATTCTTTACAGTTCATTTTTACAGTAACTTGTTGCTATCTTTAATCTAGTTAAATGTAGGCTTTTTCTTCCTTTTTTTTTTGACTGATACATTCAATTTTAATGAATAATATGCCTTGATATGTTGTTTTCACTCTATGTTAACATTGGAATGAATAATTGTTTGAAAGACCAAAAACAAAAATCTGGCTGGAACATTTTATGTTCGTCTACATCATTCTTGCCATTATATCATCAAAAGAACCAATGAGAGTTACTGTTCTTAACTTTGATATATTTATTTTAATTCTTTCTCTACCAAGCGATACTACAGTAACTTATTTGTTCTATTGGCTGGGCCACACGCAACAAATTTAAGAGGTCCAAGTTATTGCTTTTTTTAAAAACCATCAACTTTAGAATACAGTCCTTTTTTGTGATTCTGATATATGTAAATTATAATACATATTTCAGTATGACCATTAACTCGTTCAGTACCAAGCGAATGTAACATTAACTCATTTGTCTTGTTTGCTGGGCCATGTGCAGTAAATTTAAGTGGTCCAAGATATCATTTATAAAAACCCTCAATTTTATTTATAATAGTCATTTTTTTTAATATGTTTATTATTCTTATATATGTAAATTATAAGTTTTTCGGTATTACCATTAACTTGTTGGTTCCAGAGGTGAGTTAAAATATTTACAAATCATCGCATGATGCATTCCTTGGGGAGAAGTTTTGAAGTACAGTGGCAGGCCTTTGAAAATTAGAGGGCTTCACAGGTCTTAGCTAATTAGGAACCACTGGTTTAACTCATTCTCTTCTTAGAAATTGTTACTTTATCTAAGAAATGTTTGGGTCTAAGGAGTTGAAAGTGGTAGCACTACGGGATAGAGGGAGCTAACGCAATAATGAGATGAGGGCCCAAAGATATTAGAAAAGTGTATCATGGACTCAAGAACTCAGTTACAATTGGCAAGGCTGATGGAGAAAGAGCTTACAAAAAGGCAAAGAGATAAATATCTGGAAGCATTTGGTTATATGGATAGTGGTGAGATGGAAAATTGACCTGATTTATGATTCTGGTGATCATGTAAGATTGTGAAGCATAACAGCGTAGGCTTCTTGGCAGCGCACAGGATGATGAGGTTCTTATGTAATGTTTGTTGAAGTGTGCAGATTCACACGCAAAGCTGGACAGTACTGCCTGAGTTAAAAAGAATTTTGAGGTTTATGACATGCTTTTTTTCTTTTAATTCTGTCAGTCTGATATTTTAGCTGTAGTTAGTCATCATTGTTATCTCACTGTGTTGATGTGCTTTTATATTTTATATTTATACTCTGAAAATTGTGATACACCTGGTGGAGAATTTTGTTCATATCATTGGCACTTACTACACCGTAGCCAGTTAAGCGCTAAATCCTTTTTTTCAAGCAATCACATTTGAACATTGAGTGCAAATGAAAAGGTATTAGTTTCTGAAATTAATGCCTCATTTTGACTTATTTTGAGTAGGAAAAAGAGTTCACCTGCAGGTGGTTAACAAGTAGCCTCCAGATCATTGCCAGTAGTATTGTATTTTTTTAAAGCTGGGGCTTGAGCTCTGGGATGTGATGATTCCCGTTTTCAGCATTTTGGCTCCCGAGTATTCAACTGAGCAGCTATGTTTTGAAGTAAATGCATTTGGCTATAAATCACTACAATTGCATTAAGATGACTGTGGTTAGATGCGTATCCTTACAGGACGTTGCAGAACCAACCCCAACAGCCCCTGGCTGTTGTGTGGTTTTTCTAGGCAAATTTACGTCCAGTAGTTTGCCATTGCTTTCTTGATACCACTGTCGAAACAGCGCAAGGTGCATGGCCCGCATCTGGGATCGAACTCGGCCTCCCGGCATTACAAAGCGTTCGCATTGACTTAGCCACAGAGCCGACTGACTGTGGTGTAGTGGCCACAATATGTGATAGCATTGCCAGTATTGTTAGTCCACATATTCTAGTCAAGGATATTATTATACAAAGATACCCTGATTATTTATTTGTTTATTGTACCCCATTTTTCCCTTTTTTTCAGTTTACCTGATAGATCAATTTTTTCTTGTGTACTCACAGTATTTAAACAAAATATGGTTAAACATTTTGTGCGTTATTTTTGTGTCCAGCAAAAACTGTGATCAAGATATTGTCAAGTCATAAATGGCCTCTGCTGAAAGCAATTTTTTAATTGAGGATATGGAGGGTTTCTTGCTCCTGATTACTTCAAACATGATGGTATAGAGAGTTGCTTGCCCTTGATTTACTCATACAGTGAAGATTATGGAGTGTGGCCTGCCCTTGATTTACTCGTACAGTGAAGATTATGGAGTGTGGCTTGCCCTTGATTTACTCGTACAGTGAAGATTATGGAGTGTGGCTTGACATGGATTTACTAGTACAGTGAAGATTATGGAGTGTGGCTTGCCCTTGATTTACTCAAGACAATGGAAGATGTAAAGAGTCGCTTGCCCTTAATATACTCCCTCGATATACTCAATGGAAGATGTTATGAGTGGCTTGCCCTTGATTTACTCAAGACAGTGGAAGATGTAGAGAGTTGCCTGCCCTTAATATACTCCCTTGATATACTCAATGGAAGATGTTATGAGTGGCTTGCCCTTGGTTTCCTCAAACAGTGGAAGATGTAGAGTTGCCTGCCCTTGATTTGCCGAGACAGTGGAAGATGTAGAGTTGCCTGCCCTTGATTTGCTCAGACAGTGGAAGATGTAGAGAGTTGCCTGCCCTTGATTTGCTCAGACAGTGGAAGATGTAGAGAGTTGCCTGCCCTTGATTTGCTCAGACAGTGGAAGATGTAGAGAGTTGCCTGCCCTTGATTTGCTCAGACAGTGAATGATGTAGAGAGTCACTTGCCCTTAGTTTCCCTACAGTCGAAGATGTAGAGATTTGCTTGGCTTTAATTTCCTCACAGTGGAAGATGTAGAGTCACTTGCCCTTGATTTACTCGGAGAGTGGAAGATATTGAGGGTTGCTTTATTAGTGTTGATGGTCCTGGAAAAAGATGTAATAAAACAAAGGATTGTCAGTGACAAGAAACATGAATGCCAGGGAGATGGCTACTATGTTTTATATTCTGAGAGTCTTAGAGTCAGAAAACAAACATAAATTTAATGAAAAAATTCACTTAGTGTATCTGCATAAGAAACTTAAGATTAGCTTTGATAAATACATGATGATCAGGAATGAGAAATGTAAGATGAAGAGAATGGGGAATAAGACATAGAATAAGCCAGACATTTTCAGACATTTAATTCTTATATAATGTTTGTTTGTTAAATTATTATACTTCCTGCAATAAACAACACATTTTCAGTGCACAGAGTTGACATTTGTGTGTTGTAAATTTACTGATGAAAATCTGATGTAACGTTTGGAACATGGGGCTTCAGCATCTGCTCTTGATTGATTCCTTTTCTGTAATTACTTGGTTCCCCCACCCACTGTCACCCCTTTTGAGACTTTTTAATGTCATGTCTGATATCCTTAACATCTTGTACCACACTTTCCCTACAGTACATTGTTCGTACTTTGTATTTAACATATTTATTATTTCAGTTCGTTCATCAGTCTTCATGTCTGAGGCCAGGTGGAAGTCGCTAACTCTTTAAGTCCCAGGGGTGTTAGCATCAGAGGCCTAATGAGATAGTAAAGAGACACGTAAACAAAGGGTGCATCTTGCATTCATTGGACTTCTAGGTAGGAATCTATAAGCGTATTTGTATTCATGGGGACTAAAAGAGTTAAGCTGTAGCTGGTTTAAAAATAGAAAAGAATAGTATTTTTGTATCCATTCCCTTATATGGAAATGATATCCCTAGCTGCACACATCATGGTGAGGCATACACAGAGAACTCGCAAAATGTGTATCAGTTGACTAGAAATGACTAGCATTTAAGTGTTTAAATTGTCATCCATTTTGGTGATGTTTTGAGGCCTAAAAAAAAGCCCTCTTATGCTTGGAAGCCCTGCCATTTATTATAAAAACAAGTTCTGTTGGTGGATTGTTTTTGACTGATCCAGTGTTTCTTGTATTTTTGGGGGGGGGGGGGGGGGGGGGGGTTGATTTATCATTATTTATGATGAGCACAAGTGTGTTTTTATTAATGTCATTAATTTATAAGAAATAGTTAATTGTGTGCAATAAACCTTTATCTTTACAGGTTAGAATGAATTCTTTAGCATTATTTTAGAAACGTGTTAACATACAGCTTTGAATCATTTAGGTATTGGGTCACATTGCTCAGATATGCACTTGATTGTAGAATAGAAAGTGTAGACATTAGAAACTGAACATATGTAGAGTATGTACACGTATTCAAGTACAGGCACACAAATATGTGTGTGTGTATGCATATATAAATTTATTTACACATACATTATTTATGTGAAAATAGTATAGAAAACATTACATATATAGAGTATACACACCTGTATAAGATGTATTGTCATAGAAAATGTGTGTACAAAGTATTTGCATAGACATAAATTTACATATACATTGTACATGTGGGAGTAATATAGAAAATATGAACAGTTCAAACAGTAATATATAGTTGATAGATGTTTACAGAACCTGTACAAGAGTTTGTATATGCCATTGACTAGATGACATTTTACAATGGGGAAAAAAAGCAAGACACAAGAAGAATGTATACATTAGATAAGTAACTCTGGAGTACTCATAGTTAGATCATCACCATTGCAACAGTTTTGTGCACTGAGCTAAGATTTCCTTGCTGATCCATTTGATTAGATCTACAGACCCCCATTTGTTAACTACAAACAGTCAGCATATGGAAACACATGTTCTGACCCTTTTATGATACTGTGAGGTGTTAATGTACTTCATCCTTTCCTAGAATCCTACAGGATCTGTAACACTTCTCACCCCTACTGATATCTGGTCAGTGTTTTGACAGCTCCTGCTGCATTGGAACATTATTAACCAGACTGGCAACTCCATCTTTGAATAGACTGCATCAGTTTTTAGTGGCCAGCAGATCCCAGGGGCTTAGCAGATCAAATTTAAGTGCTCCTGAAATCATTTAGAAAGAACGAAACTCAGCTTTAGAATGCAGTCCCTTTTTTGTGATTCTTATATTGATAAATTATATTTGTTATTTGGGAGCCACCATGGCGTAGCGGCTAAATGCTCGCCTGCTGATCTGAAGGTCTTGGGTTTGGGTCCTGAAAGGAGCTGGACTTCTTTTTAAAAATTACCTAGGCTTTCATGTCGACCCAGCTTTGAGTGGGTACCAGATGGAGTCCTAGGACGTAAAGGCTGCTGGCCTGATGTTGAACACATCACCTTTCAAGTGCTGATAGGTCTGAAAATATAGTTCTAGCCTTGTATGCTCAGTATGCGTAAAGGTGTGGAAAAGGGTCCTTTGCATTTACTTACTTATTATATTTAGTTCTTCAAGACAACTATTAAAGTGTATACAGTGTGGCAGACTTTCAGAAACACGAGGGATCAACAGGTCTTAGATGATTGGAAACCACTGGACTACACCATACAGAGATGTCCCACAGTTGTGGCCAGAGCTAATTGAGAACCACTGTAAGAAACCACACAGAGACGTCCCACAGTTGTGGCCAGAGCTAATTGAGAACCACTGTAAGAAACCAAACAAAGACGTTTCACAGTTGTAGCCAGAGCTAATTGAGAACCACTGGACTATACCACACAGAGACATCCCACAGTTGTAGCCAGAGCTAATTGAGAACCACTGGACTATACCACAGACATCCCACAGTTGTGGCTAGAGCTAATTGAGAACCACTGGACTACACCTGACAGAGACATCCCACAGTTGTGGCCAGAGCTAAATAAGAACCACCAGAATACACCACACAGAGACATCCCACAGTTGTGGCCAGAGCTAATTGAGAACCACTGGACTACACCTGACAGAGACATCCCACAGTTGTGGCCAGAGCTAAATGAGAACCACCAGAATACACCACACAGAGACATCCCACAGTTGTGGCCAGATCTAATTGAGAACCACCAGACTACACCTGACAGAGACATCCCACAGTTGGGGCCAGAGCTAATTGAGAACCACTGGACTACACCTGACAGAAACATCCCACAGTTGTGGCCAGAGCTAAATAAGAACCACCAGAATACACCACACAGAGACATCCCACAGTTGTGGCCAGAGCTAATTGAGAACCACTGGACTACACCTGACAGAGACATCATCCCACAGTTGTGGCCAAAGCTAACTGAGAACCACCAGACTACACCTGACAGAGACATCCCACAGTTGTGGCCAGAGCTAACTGAGAACCATCAGACTACACCTGACAGAGACATCCCACAGTTGTGGCCAGATCTAATTGAGAACCACCAGACTACACCTGACAGAGACATCCCACAGTTGTGGCCAGAGCTAACTGAGAACCACCAGACTACACCTGACAGAGACATCCCACAGCTGTAGCCAGAGCTAATTGAGAACCACCTTAATTAACCACACATAGATGTTCCAAAGTTTGTAGCCAGGCTTGTCATTTCATGTGATCTGTCTACTTGAAAAAAAATTTTGGAAAACCAAATGTAAATATATTACATAAACATTTAGCTATGTTTTTAAGTCTGCTTCATATTTTCTGTGATTAAATTTGATTTGATTGTTAAATAAACATTTTATTGTCAGAGTTTGATCTGATGTGTGTCAAATACCTGTTTTACCTTTGATGTCAAATATCTGCCCTAACTTTGATGTCAAGTTCTCTGCCCTAACTTTGATGTCAAATATCTGACATAACTGTGATGTCAAATATCTGCTATACCTTTGATGTCAGATATCTGTCATAACTTTAATGTCAAGTTCTGTGGCTTTCAGTTCTTAGTTCCTACCTAGCTGCTTAACTCTTTTTCCCCCCAGCAGCGCAACATCTTTGATAGATTTTATTCCCGCTTACCACTCAAGCTGTTATTTATTGTTATATATCTTATGTTTAGTCTGGTACTGTAAAGAGCTCTGACAATGTGTGCATTTCCTACAAGGGATGTGTATGTCGTTCACCCTCACCAGGGCCGTACAATGAGCGACCATTACCCTGTGATACAGAGTGCCTCTTTTCAGATGAGGATCGATCACCCAGGCAGAAGTCTCAGAAACCCTGAAGCACCAAGTTATATTAGGGCTCCCAGTTACAGATGAGGTGGGGCTCTAAAATAACACAAAAATTGTGTCCCAAATTATGGGTGATGTTAAGTGATGTGTTTTACATCCTTGTGGGAGTAGAACACCAATTAGTTGTTGTTTTCATTATTGCCTTGCTGAAATGTCAGCTATAACCATCTTGGAATATAATAATTATTTTCTTACTTATCTGTTACCACATAACAGATTAAACTCAGCATGCAGTAAATACAGCAGGAAGATCAATGTAAACAAAACCGAAACAATGCAAGTTAGTAGAACCCCTGCCCCACTACACATACAGCTTAATGGTTCTGCTCTGAATCAAGTTAGGGAGTTTATATTTCTAGGAAGTATGATCACAGAAGATGGTAGAATTGACAGAGAAAAAGAAACCAGATGTCAGAAAGTAAGTGCACTTATATACCAATTGTCACCATTATTAAGACGTCCAAGCATAACTATGAGTGCAAAGAGACAGATTATTAATAGCATATTCATTCCAACATTAAGCTACCAGTGCCAGACATGGACACTATCTAAAGCCCATATACGCAAAATCACCACCTGCGAGATGAGGTGCCTGAGAAAAGCAGCCAACCTAATCATCCGAGATTGAGTTAAATAATGAAACTATCATATCAGGCAAATTGTGGGAACGACACCTTGTGCTAGATTCATCAAGAAACAGCAGATCAAGTGGTTTGGCCATCTCGTTAAAATGCAGCAAGATCAGATACAAGAGCAAGAGGACGTGTCATGAGTCAACTTTACCACACACTGTGAGATAAAGACAAACAACGACTAGACTGACTCATAACAGCAGACAGGTCAATTACTGGTCAGACGGCTTGTGTGTAGACCCGCACGGCGAAACAGGTAACTGAGTGGGGAGGTTACACGGGGACTGGACAAACAGGTAGAGTGACACACGGCAGTTAGTAGTTGGACAGTCCAGTGAACGGATGTGTTTGTTTGGGGCCCTTTTAAAAGGTGGAAATTGTTTTCGCTTGGAATGGACTGGATTTAAAACTGTGAACAGAACAGTAGTGGTTATTCATACTGGTGATAAGTGTTTCTGTGGTATAAAGCCGGATTATAAAGTTAAGTGTAGTAGTTAGGAGGATACGGAATTATTGCTATAGAGGCATCAGCTAGCCTCTCATGACTTTGTTCATATTGCGAGGATGAGTTTGTGATCAGCTATACCAGCGTACTGTTGATGTATTTAGCCAGTGACTACCTGAGATTAGTGTGCTTATGAAAACATATGAATAAAATATGTGGCTACTCAGTAGTCGATAACGTTGTGCGGAAGCCATACTAACTTTGCAATTATCATGAGTTCTTAAATAGACATACTAACTTTGCAGTTATCAAGAGTTTCTTAAATAAACATTATTTAAGAACTGGAACAAGGTCATCAGCGTTTACATGTTCATGGAAGTGTGGGTACACCTGGCACAAATAACAATTGTACTTGTGTCACACCTATAAAAGGTGTCTGACAACTTGGGTGCTCGTCGATTGAACCCCGGCATACCCGACGCATTTCCCAGGGATACACGAAATGACGTCACTAGAAGAATTCATTACCTTAGGGCAGAAGATGGGATTGGCAGACAAAGAGCTACAGAGATGGTCAGAGGATCAGTTTCGCGAATGGAAGAGTGAACAGAGGGAAGAGCGTCTGCAGACCAGAGAAGCAGAGAAGGAGTTAAAAATGGTGGAACTAGCTGCTGAAAAGGAAATAAAATTAGCCCAGATAGCGTTTGAAAGGGAAAAACTACTGGCTGAAGTATCATTAAGAGAAAAAGAAGTGGCCATGCAGGTTAGAGTAAAGGAAATGGACCTAGAAAAGGAGACGGAAAGTAGTTTACGACAGGCACAGATAAAGGCTTCTGAAAACAAGATCAAACGATATCAGGGCATTGTTCAAAACTTCACTAAGGGTGATTCGGTCTCCGCGTGGATCTCTAACTTTGAGATTATGATGAAACACTACTCTGTTCCTAAGGACGAATGGCACATAATCTTTCACAGACATCTAGCATTGGAACCCCTTAAAATTGTGGAAACGATACCGGAAGAACTCCGTATGGACTACGAGTATGTGAGAGATCGAGTACTAGCCCATTTTAGTCTTGATGAGGAAGGGTACAGAACACTTTTCAAAAACTCTGGCACCAAAAAGCAACCAGACGTTTGTGGACTATGTCGCAGAGGTGCAGAGTACTCTAGATAGATGGCTGAAAGCGGCAAAAGTCCAAGACTCTTTCTACTTATTGAAGGATTTGCTAGTGCGTGATAAACTCTTAGTCTCAATTCCTGCTAGTATGTCGACGTTCTTACAAGAGAACAGATGCACATCAGTAGGTGACATGGAGAAAAAAGGAGAAGCATTCTTTTACGCCCATAAGGAGGTCTTTGCGACCTGCTCTCAACCCGATCTAGCTTTTGGGGCAGCTGCGACATATTCTCAAGAGAGAAGTCCCTACAGCTATCAAAACGATAGCACATATCAGAGAAAAGCACGACACCCAGTAGCAAAACGAGGAACTCTAATAACATGTTCACACTGCAATCACAAGCATGGTAGCTTAGATATGTGTGATAAAAACCCAAATTACATGAAGTATCTACGAGATTTTGTCCAAAAACAACAATCTAAGGTAACAAGGTATGCCACAAACCTACAGTGCTTTAAATGTGGGGCATTTGGCCATATACGCAGGCTGCCATGCAAGAAGTATAATAAGAGAGGCTAATATGGTCCTGAATTCATCAAGCAGTGAATCGGAAGAAGACTTAATAGCCAACTCAGTCCAAGAGATTGCTGAACTGGGGATCGAAAACTGCAAGATATGCAAAGAATTCCATGAAGATGGGAATCTAACTTGCGGACACAGTGTGCCAATTCAAGAAGCACACTCGGCTAACATGACCAGTGGATCCTTGCGCTACTTCAGGGGATTCGCTAACAGTATACCTTGCACAGTAATCCGAGATACAGGCGCGACACTAATTGGTGTACACAGAGCATTAGTGCAAGAGAAAGACTATACAGGAGAGCACATTGTGTGCAGAACTTTTGGAGGTAATAAGGAAAGATATAAGGTAGCTCTTGTAAAAATAAATTGCCCCTTTTACACAGGCATAACAAAGGCAGCAGTACTGCCCGCGCCATGTGCCGGAATACTCATTGGTAATGTACCAAATGTAAATACTGATGATGAGTTAGCAATCAAAAACTGGGAGGAACAGTTTCCTAACGTAAATGCTGTCACAAGACAGCAAACGCAAAAACAAGAAGATAAAGCACAGACAGATCTGATTCAATCCATCAGCATCCCTAACATGGAAACCCCAGCAGGTGGTCAACCCTCATTTTCAGAACTCCAGAGGACGGACCCCACATTAAAGAAATGTTTCAACCTCGTAAATGAAAAGCCTAGAATTTCAAAGTCTGGTAGATGGTGGTTTACACTGAAAAAGGATATCTTGGCAAGGGTGTATAAAAAAGGAACGATGACAGTATCACAAACGGTGCTGCCGGAACAGTTTCGCAAAAAAAGTACTAGAAATGGCACATGATGCGCCGTTTTCTGGTCATATGGGAACGGCTAAAACAAAATCAAGAATCCTGGGGCAGTTCTACTGGCCAGGGTACAGCAAGGACACAAAAACATTTGTTCGTACCTGTGAGATTTGTCAAAAACAGTCACAGAAAGGGAAAAACCCAAAGGCTCATATCCAGGTGACTGACTTAGCATCTAGACCATTTCAAAAAATTGCAGTGGACATAATCGGACCATTAAATGTTACCTCAAACAAGGGAAACAGATATATCCTTACAGTAATAGATCTGTGTACCAGATGGCCTGAAGCGATTCCGCTTCGAAATATTACAGCTGAGGCTATTGTAGAAGCCTTCATACACATTTTCTCAAGAATCGGCTTCCCTAGAACAATTCTATCCGACAGAGGAACACAATTTATCTCTGCTGCCACACAAGCAGTCACTAAAATGATGGGTATTAAACAGCAATTTGCGAGTCCATACCACCCACAGACAAATGGTATTGTAGAAAACTTAAATGGTACATTGAAACGAATGTTGGCAAAAATTTCAGCTGAACGCCCCGCAGACTGGGACATATTTCTACCAGCCATCCTGTTCGCCTATAGAGAGGTGCCGCAGAGTAGTACAGGACATTCCCCATTTGAGTTGGTCTATGGAGCCAACCCCCGTGGACCATTGCAAATTTATAAAGAACTAATTACGGGGAAAGTTGAAGACCAGCCAACCATAGATGCTTATAATATGGTCATCAGTTTACGGGAGAGGATTATAAAGTCCTGCATGGCTGCAAAACAGGCCCTTGAAACCTCGGGTACTGTGTACAGACAATATGCAAATAGAAATGCTAAGACAGTTGCCTTAAAAGAAGAAGAAGAAGTGCTTTTACTATTACCACTTCCATCTGATAAACTGTCAGTATCATGGCAAGGTCCATACAAGGTAACCAAAAAAATTTCGGATGTGGATTACGAGATACTGGTGAAAGGCAAGCCAAAAATCTTCCACATTAACATGCTAAAGCCATTTAAGATTCGAGATGAGCTACAACCCCCCAGGCATATAAACGAGCATATTGCGTCTTTAGCCTTAACCATCAATGAGCAACAGGAAGACACTATAACTGACCAAATTCCTACACCTTCAACAACAGTCGAATCGTCGTGGAAAGATATTAAAGTCAACAGCGAAATTCCTCATGAGGATAGAGCACTACTAATGAAGATCCTTCAACAGTTCCATGACATCTTTTCAGATACGCCAGGCAGCACATCGGTAATCAAACATCACATAAGACTCACAACAGAAATACCAGTTAAGACAAAACCATATCCCATTCCGCTGCACTATCAAAAACAAGTAGAGGCTGAAATATCTGAATTGGAAAAATGTGGTATTATTAGGAGGTCATCTTCCAACTATTCATCACCGCTGGTTATCGTCAAAAAGAAAGACAGTACACTCAGAATCTGCGTGGATTATCGTAAAATAAACGCCATTACCCATTTGGATGCTGAACCAATCCCAAATGCAGATGAACTTATTGCAACCATGTGCCAATCACAGTTCTTTTCAAAATTAGACCTCACTAAGGGTTACTGGCAAATTCCAGTTACCGAAGAATCAAGGCATATTACTGCATTTGCCACACCGATGGGATTGTTCGAATGGTGCAAAATGCCTTTTGGATTACAAAATTCTCCTGCAACATTTGTTCGCATGATGCGCATTGTACTTAAGGACATTAAGAATGTTGCCACATATATGGACGATATTTGTATTCACAATGCAAATATGCAGGACCACATTTCTTCCTTAACCCAGGTATTTAAGAGATTAAGAGAATTCGGCTTGAAAGTAAAACCCAGTAAAGTAGAAATCGGGTTCACAAAAATTGATTTCCTGGGTCACAAGATCGGCAATGGATTCTTACAAACAGATGACAAAATTATTTCAAAAATATTGGATATTAAAGCCCCAACAACAAAAAAGCAAGTTCGATCAATGCTGGGACTGATAAACTATTACAATAAATTTCTACCTGACTTTGCTGGCATGACAGCAGCATTATCTTCACTCGTTAAGAAGGGATTACCTACAAAGATAGCATGGACCCCGCAGCTGGAACAAATTCTGACCAATATCAAAACAGCTTTCTCGAAATCACCAATCTTAAAGTTACCTGACCTCGAAAAACCCTTTATCTTACAGTGCGATGCAAGTGGGTATTCCATATCATGTATTTTATTACAGGAACATGAGAACATTCTCCACCCAGTACTTTATTCCAGTCGGAAGCTGTCAGAAGCAGAGAAACGTTACGCCACAGTAGAACTTGAAGCACTTTCTCTTGTGGTGGGAGTTACGAAATTTGCAAAATATTTGCTTGGCAGGAAGTTTATAGTACAGACAGACAACAAACCACTGACAGTCTTTAAAGAAGGAACACCGAAGAATCATCGTATTTACAGATGGAGTCTACTTTTGCAGAACTACAGCTTTGAATTAGTCCACATCAGTGGCATAAATAATGCCCTGGCTGACATCCTGTCACGTCTTTAAACAGATGCATAACATGAAAACAAGAAATACAATTTTTTTTAATTGAAAAAAAAAAAGAAAAGAAAAGAAAAAGAAGGATGAATGGCTGTCTGTTGAATACATGGAATATGAATGAAAGGCTTTTGATAATACTTACAGTAATTAACTCATGAATATTCTTTTGTCTACAAACCCCTCTGTTGCAGAAATTACCCCCCCCCCCTACCTTTTGTATTTTCCCCAATTCTAACTCCTTAGCCTCAAATGTCCTAGCTATACTAGCTATTCCCTCCCCATTTACTGTCTTGTGTCATTGGCAAACATTAGAGAATACTCGGTTCATATGCATCACATCTTATGTCACCGCTGATTAGGAGAGAGGTATTATCAATTATCATATGATCATGATGGGGCTGTAACGGCCTAAGAGTAAAGACATACTTAGTACATACGGCAAACCAAAAGTAGGCAGGGTAACTAGCCTGGATAAAGGGGCAAAAGACACGGGCCATTAAGGAAACAACCTTCAACCAGATGATGTTATGCGGTACAATGAATAGCATGGGTTAGCATCAGAAATGTGTTAGGACCTTCATAAATCCAGGATTTATACTAGTATAGATAGAAAATGGTTATGACATGATACATGCAAGGTGACCAGACAATCTATCTAGAGATTTACACACGGGTAGCACCAAAAGAACATAACACAGGGTACAATAACGAACCATGAACAGAAATGATACATAGTATCATTTTGAAAAGCGGGGGTGAAACTGTCATGAGTCAACTTTACCACACACTGTGAGATAAAGACAAACAACGACTAGACTGACTCATAACAGCAGACAGGTCAATTACTGGTCAGACGGCTTGTGTGTAGACCCGCACGGCGAAACAGGTAACTGAGTGGGGAGGTTACACGGGGACTGGACAAACAGGTAGAGTGACACACGGCAGTTAGTAGTTGGACAGTCCAGTGAACGGATGTGTTTGTTTGGGGCCCTTTTAAAAGGTGGAAATTGTTTTCGCTTGGAATGGACTGGATTTTAAAACTGTGAACAGAACAGTAGTGGTTATTCATACTGGTGATAAGTGTTTCTGTGGTATAAAGCCGGATTATAAAGTTAAGTGTAGTAGTTAGGAGGATACGGAATTATTGCTATAGAGGCATCAGCTAGCCTCTCATGACTTTGTTCATATTGCGAGGATGAGTTTGTGATCAGCTATACCAGCGTACTGTTGATGTATTTAGCCAGTGACTACCTGAGATTAGTGTGCTTATGAAACATATGAATAAAATATGTGGCTACTCAGTAGTCGATAACGTTGTGCGGAAGCCATACTAACTTTGCAATTATCATGAGTTCTTAAATAGACATACTAACTTTGCAGTTATCAAGAGTTTCTTAAATAAACATTATTTAAGAACTGGAACAAGGTCATCAGCGTTTACATGTTCATGGAAGTGTGGGTACACCTGGCACAAATAACAATTGTACTTGTGTCACACCTATAAAAGGTGTCTGACAGGACGGCTGAGGAAAATATGGATCGACAATGTTAAAGACACTCTACGCCTTCACGGCATGACAATAGCCAGTGGCAGCCAACGTGCACTGGATCGCAAATTATTTCTTCCCACGACACTTAACGGCAAAAGTGGTTTATGATGATGATGATTTGTGACCTAGATTTCCCTCCTAGCTACCTGCTTCCTTACATATTTATTTACCTGTCTGTTTGCTTGCATACATAACACCCTACTAAGTCTTTTAGTTGTTTATTTACCCATATAGCTCCCTTCCTGCCAGTCAACTGCTATTGCAGCTAATATGCCAGCCGGGTATTGATTGCTCAATGTACGGTCCTGATGGGGTTGAATCACATACACACATCTACTGCTACCCATCTCTCTTGCTTGCCAACCTAATAATCTATTTACCCTCTCCATCCATACTTCCTTCCAGTCCCACCCATAAACTTTCTAAAACATAATAACCAACCAGTCCAACACTCCTTTGTCTACTAGCCTGAAGACTCCTGAACATTTAACTTTGCTTAATATAAAAATGAACCAAACATAATTCAAGTTCACCCTGCTTCATTCATGATTTCCATTTTTGTAGCACCACATGCCACCATTTTGAACATATTTGGGAGCATGAAGTACTGAACTTTTGTTTTTTTAAAGACAATAAAAATACCATTAGTTTCCCTGTTTGGTTTTTTTCTGTGTTGTCTAATGTGTTAGTTTAATGTGTTGGCTCAATTAGAAGTTGTGTGTCAGCTGTTAGTTTAATGTGTTAACTCAATTAGAAGTTGTGTGTCAGCAATTTAATGTGTTGGCTGAATTAGAATATTAGAATGTGTGTGTCAACTGTTAGTTAAATGTGTTGGCTCAATTAGAAGTTGTGTGTCAGCTTTGTGCATAGTGATTACAGTGGTACAAGGATAGTACAGGACAGTAAACAATAACATCATGATAGAAAACTTGACATTAACATCATCACATAAAATCATCAGCTTCATCACAGGAAATCATCAGTTTCATGACAGGAAACTTGACATCATTCCAAAAAGTTGATATCATCAGAAAAACTTATCATCATCATCAAGAGTACATGATGTCAGCATCATCACATGAAACTTGATGTAATCAAGAAAATGTGACATTAGAGGAAAGTTGACATCATCACAGGAAAGTTGACACCCTAACAAAAACTTGATATCCATCATCAGAAACTTACCTAAATATCAGCACAGGGAATTTAACATCATGAATATCATTACTGGAAATGTGACATCATCAAAATGAGCACAGGAAACTTCACATCATCACAGGAAATGTGACATCTAAAGAGAATTTTTAATATCAACATTTCAAAGGACACTTAATATTGTCAACAACATCATAGGAATTTGACATAATATGATCACCACAGGAAACTTGATATTATCAACATCATCACAGAAAGATTGCATCATCAAAATAATCACAGTAAACTTTACATCAACATCATTACAGGACCTTGGAAATCACAGAAAACTTGACATCATCGCAGAAAACTTGACATCATCACAGAAAAACTTGAGATCACCAGACAATCACAGGAAACTTAACATTGTCAACAAGATTTTTACAGGAAACTAGATGTCATCAACATCGTCACAGGAAACATCATCATCATGGGAAGTTTGACATTATCAAAATCATTACAGGAAACTTCACATTGTTGCCATCATATAAGGGACTGCGTTAGCGCAGTTGATAGGAGGCTCACTTTCAAATCCAGCTGTGTCTCGATGCAGCCCATAGCCGGCGTTCAAAACTGGGCTGTTCCCAGCGTTCACCCAGGCTCTAGGTAATGGGTACCAGAGTTAACACTCTGGGGTAAATGGAGGAACGTGGCTACGGAGTTGCGTGTGCACAGCGACACAGGTGGACAGTTTCTTATCAGCTGTTTGTACTGGTGGCAGAACACTTATGGTTTATAACCATGTGACCCTGGTTCACATCTCCCGACTTTACTTTTAACATCATCATCGCAGAACACTTGATATAATCAACATCATTACATGACACTTGATATAATCAACATCATTACATGACACTTGATATAATCAACATCATTACATGACACTTGATATAATCAACATCATTACATGACACTTGATATAATCAACATCATTACATGACACTTGATATAATCAACATCATTACATGACACTTGATATAATCAACATCATTACATGACACTTGATATAATCAACATCATTACATGACACTTGATATAATCAACATCATTACATGACACTTGATATAATCAACATCATTACATGACACTTGATATAATCAACATCATTACATGACGCTTGATATAAAAATTAACAGGCAACTTGATACTATTATTATCATCACTGAATACTTGACATCATTATCATCATCAAGAGAATATGACACTAACATCATCACAGTAAATTAGACACTGATAACATCATCACAGGAAACTTGACACTATCAACCACGTCACAGGAAATGTGACACTATTAATCTCATCACAGGAAATGTGACACTATTACCTTATCACAGGAAACTAGACACTGTCAACCTTATCACAGGAAAGAAGACACTCAACCTCATCAGAGAATACTTGACACTATCAACCTCATCACAGGGAGCTAGACTACTGGACTAGAAAATTGAACATCAACTTCATGTAGACTCATCATCACAGGAAATTTGTGTTATCTTATTAACTATGATGTTATTATCATTATCACTCGAAACAATATTATCACAACAGAAGACTTGACATTAACATATTGACAGAAGAACTTACATTAACCTGACAACAGATCACTTGACATCAGTGGTACAATGGAACAGGTTTGTGTGATAATCTAAAATTTAAAAAGCTGAAACTATCACATGTGTTTTGTGAAAGATAAAGCAAATAAGATTGTATGAAAGTTGTGTTTATTGTTTGTTAAAACAGGCAAGAAAGTATCAGAAGTAAAGATTTATGCTGAAACATCTACTGTTGACCCCGTGTGGTTTCTGGGATCCTATTATAAAGGGGAAAAAGAATAGACCCCACTGCTTAGCCAAAAGCTTCTCGTAAGAGTCGACTAATTGGGAGCTTCCTTTGAAGTTGGAGTGAATCTGCCTGAGAGGCAAGGTACCAGCAGTTTGCATACAAATGAGTCATATCTGTAAAACGGATGCACACGCAATGCTATGTTCTGGAACAAGACTTCACTCCAAAAGTGGATAAACAACCAGAACATAAAGAAGATCTACTTTTGATAGATTGCGTGTATGATGGGACAACTTATAGAAAGTGACAGAAGATTGGAAAGATATAAAACCAAACGAAAACTAGATCAGCGAACTTCACAATATAACAAACACAATCAAAAAGTCAACGTTGTGACGACAGAGCCTTCATCATCAAATACTACTTTTTTTTTAACTTAAAAATCTGTAGGAAAACCACGGTTGATGGCTGGTGCAGCTAAGTATGTTATACCCTACCAGGACATCACACATAACGATAAACATCCAGTGACACAAAGTGCCACCATGAGGATGAGGATCACCCGTGTAGACCTTGTTCAACCATTATATTATTTTAGGGTCTCCGGCAACAGCCAGAATGGGACAACGAATATGATGAATATCATTAGTAACTGGTGAAGTGTGTCTCGACTTTATTTATGCAAAGTTAGTAGTAGTAGTAGTACTTTTACCCCACCAGGAGAAACCGCGTTCAGCCATTAGGCCATATTTATGGTCGGGCTATGTTTGCGGCCCCTGGTACGAGCCAAGGTGGGGCTTCAAAATATCGAAAAATTGCATCCTGCAGGAGGATGATCAATAATGGCCAAGTTTAGGGTCGCCCTTTAAAACCTGCGGCGGATGCAATGGTATATTCCCCATTTTTAAATATTAGAATTTGATTTACACCTTCCGACTTACAGAAAAATGATTCACAATGGATATGCTAGCATACTGGACATACCTACAGGTGCTCCCTCTCACGCAGCAAATGTCTCACAGTGTATGAAAGAAAAGAACCCTTTTCGTTTACGTCAGTGGCGCATCGTGCATATGGTGCTAAGACCGTATAAAATCATCATAGAACAATGGATAGTCGCTGGGTGATGTGGTGAACATAATGTCATTTGCATCTTCTTCTTGGGACAAACATGGTACACTTTTTAAGCTGGGTCGATCTGGCAGTCAAGGTCAAATGAAAAAAAAAAAAAAACACCACTCACACACACACCCTCTAATGCGGATTTGAACCAAGGCCTTATACCAGCAGGTGATTGTCTAGCCACAGTACTACCGTGACTCTCTTTAAAAACAGATGTGTTTGATATTTGTTCTGGTTTCAAGCTGGTTGTATATTCTTTGTAATCGTCCTCTAATATCTTATATCTTGTTGGATCAACACTTAGTTCTAAATTCACGCAATCATACACATCTTATTTAATAAAACACGGTCTTGCATCAGCATTCATTCTTTATAGTTTGCCTGCTTTATCTTTTTTTTTTGGAGAGATTATTCTAATATAAAACAAATGTCGCTTTTGTAGAAACAAACATCTGCGCATACACCCCCTCCCCCCTTTTTTCCCCTTTCGCACTCCTATATATCCTAGCTAGACACTATATTCACTCCGGCTCGTTAGCGTAGTTGGTTAAACCTGACTTCGCGGCAACCGGGTAACGAACTCCTTGTGGTCCGGGTTTACGCCCGGGGGTAGGCAGAAAAGCCACCTTTCTCCCAGATGTACTGTGCCTATCAAGGAATTAAGCCGAAGGGTTGCGATTTCCATAGTACCGAGCCAAAGGGTTAACAACTCATGGTTCCTAGATACTAAAAAAAAAAAAAAAACCCACTCAAGTCACTGTAACATTGACGTCCTGACCTCTTTGAATCCACTTATACCACGTGTGTGCATGTTCAACTACATCTAATACAGACAGAAAATTAGTCGTGATTACTATGGTTAATCTAATTTTAGCTATCCAGCTATCCACTTCTCAACTGCAGTGATTGCTTCCACTCTATCCTCATACTTGAAGTTGTAGATCAGTAAGTTCCATTATATTTGTTTGCTACACCCAGTCCCTCGCACTAGCTGAAAAACGCAAGCCAGATTCCTGATCTGGATGCACATAATCACGATCTTCCACAATGTGACTGTTCCAATAACTTACAATTCTTGGTGGGTCCAAAGATAATGTAATGTTTCTGTTGACTTTTCTATCATTGACATTTACTATATTATCTATTTGTATGTAAACTATTAGTATTAGAGAAAAGAATTATTCTTAAACGTGTAATAAAAGTCAAGGGTGTTATTTGGGACAAGTACAGGAATTGAGGTATTTGGGCACATGGATAACATCAGATGGAAGATGCATTACTGAGATAAGAAACAGAATAGGACAGGCAAAAACTGCCTTTCATAAAATGAAGAACACTTTATGAGATATATCTTTGTCATTTATGATTATAAAAATATTCTTGCTCGCTTCATCCATCCAGTTTTGACACATAGCTGTGAGTCCTGGACAATCGGGCAGGCCAAACAATTATTTGAGGTCTCAGAGATGTGGTTTTACAGATGAATGCTCAAAATACCTTGGACAGCCAAAAGGAGCAACTAAGAGGTTTTAAAAGAGGCGGGAAACCGAAGACAACTTATCACAGACATCAGAAGCAGACAGTCATCATATTTTTTCCATGTTATGGGAAGAGGGAAAATGGAAAATGTTGTGGCCGCTGAAAAAAAAAAAATTGTTTAAAGAGGGATAGAGGAAGAGGAGATTCTTGACAGTCTTGTTGCATGGCATGGAGGTGTGTCAGTACACAAACTGGTGCATGCTGCAGGAGATCGCGGATTGTAGAGAGGCATGATCGCCGACGCCAGCTGGCAAGGTACCTGATGATGATGAAGATGATCTAAATTATTGGTTCAACCACTTCAATACCATAGCATCCTTGCTAAACTACTTTAGACCTAAGATATAAGGAAAACTTGATAACTTTTAGGTAACGAGTTATCATCTAGACCAGTATTTTCATTCAAAATTCATCTATCCAACTTACAACTGTTGTGTATGCGTCCCTGTTTTTTTTCCGTTTCACATGATTTATCTTATATTCACCTTACATCCTCACACCCATTTTTAAAGATATTATTTTCGTCCCTATATAAATAGAACACCCCACAGTTTGAGAATCACTGGACCGACGTCACACCAGCGGGAATACCCAAGATGACTAGATAGAACGTTTGTTGCGAGAGAAGAACCAGGAAGATTATTTCATGTTTGTTTTCCTTGCTCCTCTAAGTACATTTTTGCATTAACTGGTATAAAACAGCTCGTCTGATGTATTATATTATAACTGAGGAGTGAACCCCCCCCCCCCCCCTCCTCCCCAAGCGTGTTTAGGTAAGATTGTTGTTTACAAGGTAAGTTATTCTGATTGATTTCACGTACTTTCATGACCGCAGCAACAAGTTTGCTACTGTGATGTAAATTTCCATCTTTATTTTCCAATATATAGCAGAGGATGCTTGTAAATTATACATATGCAGGATAAGCATTACCGGCACTTTTCTGTGGGGAAAATGTTTAAAATAGTAAAGTACTATTATAGACATTTGTGGTGAATTGCATCATCTATGTTTTAGACACTGCCTTCTCTAATACTGGACTGGAGTTGGCCGTGGTTTTAGACACTTATTTCCTTGTTTAGTTTAAAAAAAAAGGCAATAAATAGTAGATTACTAGTAAGGCCGCTGGGTTCTTTCGTAATATCTCACCCCCAGATGACGTCACAGAACCGTCCAACGTTTTAGAGGGTGGTACGACTGGGTTTCTTTGCTGACTGACTGACTGACTTTCTACCCCACCAGGACATCACACAAGCGACAAACACCCGATGACACATAGTGCCACCATGTGGATGAGGATCACCGTGGAGAGGTCCCAGAAACCGCGTTCAGACAATTGACCATATTGATGGCCTGCCTATATTGCGGCCCCTGGCAAAAGCCAGAGTGGGGCTTCAAATAACAAAAAATTACGTCCTAAGAAGGACGTAGGGGATATATACTTATAAGGTTTCTTTGCTTTCTGATGCTTGCTTTTAACGACCCCAAAACATCTAGAGCTGGCCCTAACCCCAACCCACCTACGTCCCACAAGAGAGTGCAGCCCATGACTGCATGCAGCCTAGGTCCCATGACTGCATGCAGCCTAGGTCCCATGACTGCATGCAGCCTAGGTCCCATGACTGCATGCAGCCTAGGTCCCATGACTGCATGCAGCCTAGGTCCCATGACTGCATGCAGCCTAGGTCCCATGACTGCATGCAGCCTAGGTCCCATGACTGCATGCAGCCTAGGTCCCATGACTGCATGCAGCCTAGGACCCATGACGGCTGCAGCCCATCTACCACTCCCTCAAATATTAGACTGTCCCTTGACCTGTGGATTTCCTCTGTTTGGGGTAGGATATTAATAAGCCCCCCCCCCCCCCCCCCCCCGTGTGGGTTCCGGGGCCCCATTGTGGTGAAAACAAGAATAGACCCACTGCCTCCCCAAAAACATGTCGTAAGAGTCGACTAATTAGGTAGCTTCCTTTGAAGTCGGAGTGCATCTGCCGGAGAGGCAAGGAACCAACAGTCTGTATCCAAGAGAATGAGATATGTAAAACTGATGCACACGCAACACTCAGGTTCTGGAGCAGGACTGCAGTTCAGTAGTGGACGAGCAACCAGAACTTTCCGCCAGAGTGTACAGCTGGTGAACGCGAAGAAGAAGAATAAGGCACCCAAGAAAGAACCCGCCACTGGTGTTGATGGAATTACAGCTGAGGCATTACCGACCTGTGCAGAAACTGGAATCACCTGGCTACTCTGTATATTTAGGAAAGCCTTGAATGAAAGAACTGTATCAGTAGACTGGCAAAGAACCATTATAGTACCAATATGGAAAAAAAAAGTCAAAAAGCAAGGCTGAAACACTTATTAAGGCATCTCTCACGTAGGTAAAATGTTTATCAAGATTCTGGAACAAGGAATTAGATCTGCTGTAGAACCTTTTCTGAGCCCAGCACAGGTCGGATTCAGGAAAGGAAGAGGGTTTACTGATGCTGTTTTCACTCTAAGGTAAATTAGCAAAATGACACTAGAACACAGACACCAAATAAACTTTGCTTTCGTGACCCATAGGGTGAGAACTGCTGTATTAGGGGGATAAAGTGAAGCAGAAATTAAAAAAAAAAAATTTTGTTATAGCAAAATACTGTGCTTAATAATGTATTTTCTTTTTTGCCACAGCAAGAAATATAACTAAAAATAAGATGCCCAGTTAACAATAAAATGAGAATTATAAAATAATAATAATTTAAATAACGCTGACAAAACAATTCATTGCCCAGAGTTAAATCAGCATATCATCATTATCATGTAGCAGGGTCTTTGCAGAACGTCGCTCTCATTACAGTCTGCCTGAAAGAAACTCGGTCTCTCGCCAATTCTCCCGCCTCATATACTTTTATACTCAAGGAGTCACATTTATCCTGTGTCCATCTTCGTGTCGGTCGGCCCCTGCCCCTCCTACCTGGTACTATGCCTTCTGCTATATTTTTTTCCAATCCGTCGTGGTGCTTGATATGACCAAAATATTGCAGTATCCGAGACAGGATGCTGTTTATTAGCCAATCTTCCTTGATGTTCAGATCTTTCAAGATGTCAGTATTTCTCCTCTGCTTTGTCCAAGATATTATGAGAATCTTTCTATAGCATTTCAGCTCAAAAGCTCCTATTCTCTTTCTTAAGGACTGGGAGATAGTCCATGAATCACATCCGTATGTTGCTACAGGGAAGATGCACGCTCTTAAAATTTGTATTTTGATCTTGTTGTTGGTGCTTAACCAAAGACTTTTGAGGCTGTTTAATCTTTGCATTGCTATGGTCATCCTCCTTTTAATTTCTGTCAGTCTCCATTGCTATTAATTATAGAGCTTAGATATTCAAAGTTTGTGACATTTTCAATTTCTTTATCATTTATTGTTATTTTTGAGTGACAGACAGTTTTATGTGTGGACATTATTTTTATTTTCTTAAATTCAAGAACAGATTTTGATCTTCACTGTGCTTTTGGACAGACAGTATTAAATTTTCTATTCCCTTTACGTTGTTCGAAAGGAGGACTGTGTCATCTGCACAACGAAGTTAAGGAATAGGGTTGCCACCAATTTTTAGCGGATCATAACTGTCACAAGTCTGGTCATTTTTGACATTTTTCATTATATTTTCTGCGTATATATTGAATAGGTATGGTGAGAGAATGCCTCACTCCCTTTTGAACCTTGAAGCAATCTGATGTTTCACCAGCTGCTCTGATGGCTGCCTGTTGTTCATGATAAAGATAAATCAGCATATATGAAATGGAAAACAATCCTTTTCACTGAATTTTCATTTTTCAAAGGGTTTGTCATGAAGTGACCTTTTTTTCCCATTTCTATTTATCCTCTAAGCCGTCTTGTTAACACAAATAAATTTGAAAGTATTCATGGGTATGACAAACAATGATGCTTTGCATACTTGTGATTTTCATTGATCGACCCTGAAATTGAACTGACTCTGAAAGCATGCTGAGAAAGGTAAAGACATGGATGCTTCAAGGAGTTACAAGCTTCACTGGGAAGGTCACGGGTAGTGAGCATACTTTGGATCTTTTCTCCAAAATATGCTGGCGTAGTGGTTAATGAACAGGCAGACAGATTGGCTGGATCTGCACCACTAGGTGGTGAATTAATACATAACAAGACAGATGTGGTCAAGGCCCTTTGGGAACAAGCGACGGAATTAGTAGAGAAACAAGATTATTAAAGCCTGGAGAGAATGAGGCACCTGGGTGTAACCAGAGGATCTGGCAGGCTCACTACACTCAGAGGAAAGGCAAGACGGACATATAACCAGATTGTGACTGGTTCCATCAGTATTGGAACTCTGCCATGGCTGCTGAAGATTTTGACGGAGCACACATAAGAATGCCCCGAGTGCTGTGATGTCAATTCTTGACTAAACTAAACTCACCTTAACTGATTGATCGATTAATCTGTGGTAGGGATGAAGAAATAGAACGTCATCCTTACCGACCCCTTAGCTGAGCAGCACATTTGTAAGGAAAACATCGAGAAAAAAGGACATCATCGGAGAGAAATGAAAGATGTAAGGAAAAAGTGAACTGCCAGTTTGAGACTTTTAATAATGCTAAGCACAAACTCCTGAGTATGTCAACATCTGATGTAATGAATGATGAAAGCAACATCTGAAGCTGATCGAAAAACAAAATGAAGCAATACGGAAATCTGAAAAGATGGTCTGTCAAGTATAAAACATCTAAAGAACATTGAAGACTTATACAAGAAAGTTAAGGTGATGTAAAAATCAGAAGAAATGATATTCCAGTGCAGCACTGCAGCAATGGGCCTATGATGAAAATATGATATATTTTATTCAGTGAATTTTGTTAGTAGGATAATAAAAAATATGTAGCAAATAATAATGAAATTTGACAATTTAACATGTTTTCTTTTAAAATGAAGAGTTGATAGAGAATATTTATCTGCAGAAAAAGACACATCTATCGAAATTTCACATAATTTATTAAAACTAACATTTTCTTTGTTATCCTGAGATTATCTTTGAATAATATGTCTGAATCAAACAGAGAAAGGAAAACTTTAATGTTTAAGTTTCTTGGGGGCAATAAATGAATAGTGAGGTAACCCCAGTTAGATAATAAGCCCACAGCATATCTTTATCTTTATTAATGATGAGAAGAATAATGCTGATCATTTAACTCCTCACTTCAGGATAAGGAAACTCTGAAAAATATATTTTCTTCTCGGGATATTTCCCTAGACAAATCTGTTGAGTCACTTGAGCCATTGATTCAGAAGTTCTTCTTTCCTGCACATTATAGCAGGGGGTTGAAAAACTTTGTCAACCACCGGAGGTTTCTCAAAATTATCTGTACTAGTCCCTCACGTGTTCTTATCATTACAGGTTGAACATGATATCATCGAACTACTAGAATGTGTATCTGTTCTAACAGTTCTACAGAATGTTGATTGTAAAATTGTCTGAACCAACTGGGTCTCATTGTAACAAACTGTGATAGATGAGGATAGTAATGATAAATATTTGTCTATCCCATCAGTCATGGACATTACAGACACACTGATGCTTGCCAGTAGGGACAGGGAGAATCAAGGTGGGTTTTTTTCTTGTTACAAAATGTTTCTGTATAATTTGTGTTGTCTGTGTAATTGTTTATTTCTTTGTGTATTTTACTGACTACTGGACATTTATTCTTCCTGCTTTATATGTATATTTGAGTGTCTGACTACTAACCTGCTGTCTGTCTGTTTATCAACTTCTGTTGCCTTGTTCGTAGCCTCTATAGTGTTGGTCTCACACAAAAACAAGGTCAAAGTTTCAAGACCTGAGTTCACTGGCTTACCTCCTCAGATCTTGGCTTTTACAATTCAAATCTCTTAATACTTTTATGTTTACTATCAACATCTCTTGTAGATATTTGACTTATTTTAATTTTACCATCAACATCTCTTGAGTTTATTTGACAGCAGACATTTAACTATTTAGATTTTACATTCAACTTCTCTTGAGGGTATTTTACTTAGTTCAACAGCAGACATTTGACTTATTTTGATTTTACAATTAAAAGCTAGGTAAACATTTGACACAGCTGGGGCTTCATCACAACAGTAATCACTGAAACAGGTCTAACTATATGCCAATACTGGACATTGGAGCATATGATGATATGCCAATACTGACAATTGGAAGATATTCTGCTATGTCATTGCTGGGTACTGAAACATATCGTGATATCCCAGTACTGGACATTAAAATATATCCTGTATGCCATTACTGGACATTGAAATATATCCTGATATGCCAATACTGGACAATGAAACATATCTTGATATGCCAGTACTGGACATTGAAATATATCCTGATATGCCAGTACTGGA
The DNA here is from genome assembly GCA_905116865.2 of Candidula unifasciata. Lineage (NCBI taxonomy): Eukaryota > Metazoa > Mollusca > Gastropoda > Stylommatophora > Geomitridae > Candidula > Candidula unifasciata. The sequence goes on from CAJHNH020004558.1 coordinate 288,165, forward strand.
CAATGAAACATATCTTGATATGCCAGTACTGGACATAGAAATATATCCTGATATGCCAGTACTGGACATTGAAATATATCCTGTATGCCATTACTGGACATAGAAATATATCCTGATATGCCAGTACTGGACATAGAAATATATCCTGATATGCCAGTACTGGACAATGAAACATATCTTGATATGCCAGTACTGGACATTGAAATATATCCTGATATGCCAGTACTGGACAATGAAACATATCTTGATGTGCCAGTACTGGACATTGAAATATATCCTGTATGCCAGTACTGGACATTGAGACATATCCTGATATATGAAAACTGGACTGGAAATTGAAATGTATCCTTATGTGCCAATACTGGAGTTTGAAACATATCCTGATATGCCAACACTGGACATTGAAACATATTCTGATATGCCAATACTGGACATTGAAACATATCCTCATATGTTCACACTGGACATTGAAACATATCCTCATATGTCAACACTAGACATTGAAGCATATCCTGATATGCCAACACTGGACAATGAAACATATCCTGATATGTCAACACTGGACATTGAAGCATATCCTGATATGCCAACACTGGACATTGAAACATATTCTGATATGCCAATACTGGACATTGAAACATATCCTCATATGTTCACACTGGACATTGAAACATATCCTCATATGTCAACACTAGACATTGAAGCATATCCTGATATGCCAACACTGGACAATGAAACATATCCTGATATGTCAACACTGGACATTGAAGCATATCCTGATATGCCAACACTGGACAATGAAACATATCCTGATATGTCAACACTGGACATTGAAGGATATCCTGATATGTCAACACTGGACATTGAAACATATGTAGCTATGGCAGTACTGGACATTGAACACCCAACAGGTGTGCAGACATGTTTTTACAGTTTCTAAACATGGATGTATTTATTTCCCCATGATTTATACACAGTGACTGTACATTAACATTCATAATCCTCTTTTAAAAACATTACTTATGGGAATTTTTTTTAAGATAATTGAGCAAGAAGTAGACAGGATACCAGTGGCGTGATAATATCAAGAGATGAACAAGTATCAGCCAGAGATAATGAATAGACACATGTACGGTTAAGTTTATGGCCATGCACAAATATTAATCTACTAGCACCATACATTGATAAAGTAATATTATCCATGACAAGCTTTTTTGTTTCTGTCTACCAGCATTATCCACTGATGACGTATAGCGTTAAGTTTATGGCCATGCACAAATTTTTATCTACTAGCACCATACATTGATGATGTAATAGTATCCATGACAAGATCTTACCTATCTATTGACACCATACATTGATTATGTAATATTATCCATGACAAGTTTTCCTATTTCTGTCTACCAGCATTATCCACCCATGACGTAATATTGTACGTAACAAGATTTTCTCTCTCTACCAGGTCCATGGGAAGCCGAATACAGTTATGGGGGAGAGGCTGAACTTCACCAACATTTCAATAAATGTCATAAGAATCCTGGTCACAAAAACTTTATCCCTGTAGACAAGTTCACTATAAATGATCTTCCAGAGGGCAACCGTGACCAGGATTTAATGGATTATATTAGAGTTGACTCAGATCTGACAGTTCGTGTCACAGTCGAGTATGTCAGTGACAGGAGGCCAGCGACTGTTCCTGGAAGTGACATGCCATATCCAGTTTATGATTACAGGGGTCAGAAGAAAATGACAGTGGGGTCGGGATGGGTTCACTCAGTGCAAATATTCTGTGACAACAAAGGATTCACTTGTGAGTGTGAGGATTGTAAGAAGTCTTCAGTTTCAAAGACAAACTTTGCAATCATCAACATAACAACTGCAACCCATGTTGTCTTTGATGATCTTGAAGGAGCTCACACAACATGCCACCTGTTCTTTGATAGTGGAAGTACACCGTACAATTGTAGTGGTGTCGTCACACTAAAGGGTATGTATTCAAGATGTTCTGAAATTGACAATGACTGGTGTTACTTGAAGCACTTCACCCATGACCTGGATCTGGCACGTAGACTTGAGCAGAGAGTGAAACTTAGAGATAAGCTAAGAGATGCATTCTTTACCGACCTCCCCCTGGTCGATGTCTACAAGCGTAGACTGACCTCTGTTGAAAAGAAGCCATTGTTATTTTTAGTATCACACCCCCATGGATGTAGGAAACACATCAGCATAGGTCACTGCACTGGTGTAGTCAACAGTAACCCAAAAGTTGTTTCCTTTCTCTACACAACAGCTTCTTGTCCTGGGTCTAGTGGGGCTCACATCTGCATACCATACGAGCCTCCCAACAAGACAGTGGATGGAATATGCTACAACTACTCAGGAAGCCATTGTGGTTCATATGATGAGCAGTCAGTTACAAATTATTGCCAAGTTAAAAGAGGTGAGTATACTAGTCTACATGTGTATATAATTCTGGTCAAAATGGACGTTAGGCAGGGGCATTGTTTGGAGCCGAGGCATGCATTTTTGCTCCATTTGTAGACTGCATATAGCTTCGTCGCCCAGCTTCTGAGTTGAATGCATAGCGTGACACTGTGAGCTGCAGATTTCATTTGGAATGTTTTTTTTTACTGTGACTAACGTGGTGGTGTGAATTGTAGATTCAGTAAAATGGCGTGATGCCTGTCGTCGCAATGTTGGTGGTGCCCATATGTGATTAAAATTGATCGCGTGGGCAACTGCTGATCTGTTGGTGACCTGCTACCATCAATGATGAACTGCATTTCTAATGTCGGACTGTTTGTGTTAGCACTTCGGATGGGGCCGTATGCTTTAACGCGTGTGTATGCTAGATATGCTGAGACAGCAGTCTGTCAATCTTTCCACAAGGGACTGTGATAAACATTCTGTGTGTTTTTCGTTGGCACAGGAGCGGAGCAAAGATGGGGTGACCTCTTTGCTATGAAGCTAAAACTAAGACTACCAGACATGTGTATAAAGATACATACATTCTTGTATCCAGATAGGGGCACACACACACACACATACACACACACACACACACACACTCCCACCCACATACATGAGAGCGCCTGCACACACACACACATAAATAGGAAAAGCATAAAGTAAACCTCAGCTTTACAAGTCCAATCACAATAGATAACAAAGGACATTACTGTGCTTAACTTTGTCGGCAGAATGATGACAAGAAATGAAACACATTAAAAAAATGAATTGTTTTGTTGCATTATTACAGTTGACATCACTCCACACTGGGCATTCCCATGCATGCTCAGTCCTCCGGGGCGAATCCACCTTAAGATACCTCTATCGGTTGTTCCAGTGAAAAGCTGGTTAAAATGTCTCCTATCTTGACCTCAAAGATGGCCCCAACCAGACATCACCCTGATATGATGCAATCATGTTATGTTTATAGGTTGATTACTATCCACCAGTTTAGTTCGTAAGGCGTTGATGATCTCTGCTCTGTCTTTGCAACTTCTTGCATGCAGTGGTGCAATACTCACTAGCTGATATGTTCATTCATTACTAAAAAAAAAAAAAAAATTGTGTATGCCCAGGTGTGTACATTCAGGTAAGAGAGGTTAAATGTGACTTGTCCACTGTTTTGCTTGTACATTTATGTTTTAGTGTGGTTAGCATTGCTTTTTTCAAGTTTGACACCTAATTCTGTATTTCTGAATTCTCATCAAGAAGATTACTTAACAATAATTTTTTTTTCTTCTTTAAATTTACTTTTGTTTGAATTATCCTTTGACTTCCCGACATTGATGACATATTGGCTTTTGACTTGCTGAGATTGATGACATGTTGGGCAACTTCTTGCATTATGCCTATATCTGTCTCTGTGTGTTTGTGAGCTTTTGCGCTTTAGATTAATTATTTCTATAACTGGTTTTATGATCATTATGAAAATGTTATTTACACAGTCAAAAAAAAAAAATATTGTTTTTATTTTTGTAATATATATATATATTTTTTTGAAATTCACAGAATATAAAAAGAAGAAAAGTAATCTAACTGTCAAAACATTGGCACAGGAGACAGGTTTGTTGTAGTTATTACTCTGAACAAAGTTGTTAAAAATGCCAAGAAAAGTGAACACCAATTATCCATATGCATCCAATGAAACCATTCAGTTTTGTTAATAAAACCGAGAATAACTGCAGCTACCACAATTTTGTCACTTCATCATCAATGACACAAAGCAGTTAGATTGAACTCTAGACAGATATACATGTTCTAAAACTTTAACCCCCCCCCCCCCCAACCCCCCCCCCCCCCCCCCCCACTCCCCAAAAAAACCTGCTGTAATCAAAAAGTAAATAATATACATAGCTTTATATCACTATAAGACAAGAAGAAACACCTACATGTTTATCGGCCAAAATAATGGGAGGAAAAGGAAGAAATAAGTCAAGCAAAACGCTACTGAAACAGACGCCACTATCATCATCATCTGCCTTTGTGTCCCCTTATATGTCACAAAGGGCTTACAGTCTAGTCCTTCATTCAGTTCTATCTTGTGCAGATGAAACAGTTAGTTGCAGATCTAACAAAGGCACACAGCTAATGCAGAGAAACAATATAAGACAGTGAAACTGATGACCGGGAAACATCACTACAAAGTTGTAGCATTGTCAAAAGTATAAATTGTTGACAGTGACATACATTAAGCTTGCTCAGTTAACACGTCATGGCGGCCTTAGCAACAACATTGACAATCTCTGCGGCCAGTCGCATGTGAAAATATAGGTCCAGGATTCTTGCTTCCGCGACGGAGTACGTGCGTTTGAGCTGAGATCTTCTTCACTTGTTCCACATATATGTAACAGTGATTTACATATTAAAAGGAGGTAGCGCAGAAAACACCAATCGTGCCGCAAAAATAATCAGAAAGTAAAACGTGCTGGGGCCAGAAAAATCACTGCTGAAATCGAAAAGGATAGGTCGGACGAATGTTCAAATTTTTAACTGGAATTGTGCCAGTGTAAACAAAGGCGACCTATCCTGGACAAATTAATATATAGTGCTGAGGTGGTTGCGCTGCAAGAAAAACTCCTAGGTGACAATATGCTGAAACTCACAGGATTTCATACATTTCAGAACAAGCTACACCGCGGACAGGCTATTCTAGTCATATATAATGTCAAAACCCATGAAGTTGACATGTCTAGATGGCAAGATGCCAGCCTCCAGTTACAAGCTGTTACAGTACGTGCGACATGGTCTTTCATGCTGGTTAATGTCTTCCCATGTAACTGATTGATGAAAACACAGATGAAGGTGATGCTATTGTTTACACAGATGGGTCAGTAATTCGGGGCAAGCGAAGTGCGTGAGCATTCACAGTAATCTCAAGGGGGAAAACCCTCAAGGAGATAATTGGCGCCTTTGCTGTTACAACTATTAGCCTTACAATGGAAACTATGGCTGTAACACGGGCTTTAGCATGGCTTGGTACTCACAAGTTCACGCATGTATGGATTCTTAGTGACTCGATGAATATGCTTTAAAAAATCCAAGCTGGGTTTATCAGGCAAGAATGGATTGTAACACTAAGCACTTCACAAATAGCTGCCCTAGCCTTTATCTTTGTGCCAGGGTGTGAGGGTGTTCAAGGGATTGAGCGTGCAGACTATCTTGCTGACACTGCAGTTGCTATGACTGGTCCAGTACTGGACAGAAGTGATGTTATCAGTGCCATGCTCTGCATTTATTGTACCGAGGAGCACGCTAAAGGACATGACTCTGTATCCCTGTCTAGACTTATGGATATGTGGGTGCAGCCTGGAGCTGCAAGAAATTAACCAACACAGAACAGGCGTCATCAGTTGTTTTACACCTGTGGAGCTTTTGAGGAGGAGATCGGAGCACCAATGGATCTGTCCGGAGTGCTGTGATGATAATCCTTTATAATCACTGATCACAACAGCCTTAACTATCTCTCTTGCCTATGACCAAAATCACAGCGCTAAGTCCGCCTGGATATTATCTGACCGGTGACTGACTGACTTTCTACCCCACCAGGACATCACACAAGCGATAAACACCCGATGACACAAGTGCCATTATGTGGATGAGGATCACCGTGGAGAGGTCCCAGAAACCGCGTTCAGACAATTGGCCATATTGATGGCCTGCCTATATTGCGGCCCCTGGAAAAAGCCAGAGTGGGGCTTCAAATAACAAAAAAAATCACGTCCTGAAAAGGACGTAAAGAAAGTACATATCTGACCGCTGTCCTTTTAGTCTGCCTCATGATCTACTTCCATTGAACTCTCTTGTGTACACAATTTGTGCCTATCTGTCATCTGCTATTCTCTCTGTCACAGTAATTTCAATCTGTTAGCTCTCAGGATGCAGTACATTGGATTACGAGTCGGACTTGCAACGCCTAAGCCACGGATGCCGCATATTGGTTATTTAAGCAAATTATAAATTTCATAATTTCTCACTAAATGACAAGGCTTAGTCCTATTAGCTATGCTTCCCTTTCAGATCCACATATGAATAATCATCATATTGTGGAGTTATCTCCACCTGTTGGTGTTTGAGAACCATGTTTAGTTCATCGACTAGAGCATAACCATTAGGAAAGCTACATTACATGGGTCTCTGCATTTCATCCAGTTGTTGGTTTTCTCTATTCCACTTGCAGCATTTAGTTTTCCACATATTTGTTTCATTTATTTGTCAAGTGCCACATTTACATTTCACTGGTCTTAACTTTTGACCTCACTTCAGTAGCAGCCACCATGCTTTTGCTACCAACTTTGAGAATGCTGGTGGTGGTTGTGATTGGTTTTGAAAATATCGTAACTGATGATATTTGTATCTGTCATGCAGGATCATGGGAAAATAACTTCCATTGTACAGATAAGGAAGATCTGCGCAAACGTCACGATAACTGCCAGAAGAATCCAGGTCACCAGAATTTCTTTCCTGCCGACCAGTTCAGCCAAGATAATCTCCCGCCTTGTTACCGCGCAGATGAGATGTTTAATTTAATCAGAGTATTATCAGATCTAACTGTCCGTTTGTCAGTCAGTTATGTCAGTGAGGGGAGACCTGAGACTGTCCCGGGGACTGACATCCCATATCCGTGGTACAATCACAGAGGAAGTAAGCAGTTAAGGATGGGGAGTGGGGGGATTCGTCGTGTCACAATTATAAGCGAACATTGTCACTGTAAGGAATGTCAGATCTCTCCAACACCAGAAACAGAGTTTGCTTATATTTACATAGAATCGAGTGCTCACTTTGTGCATGATCAGATGGAGGCAGAACACACTACATGTCATCTGTTCTTTGATTCAGGTGAAACACCTGCTCTTTGTTCCAATGTTGTAACATTGACTGACATGGAGTACTATTATCCTAAAGAGGGGTCTGGCTTGTTCAGCTTGAGGTATATGACGCACAATATGGATTTAGCCAGGAAGCTAGTGAGAAAGGTAGATAAATCCAATGAGTGTTTCTGTTTATTAAAAGAGGTGTTCTGGAATATGGACTATGGAGACGAACAGAAACAGGAAATCCCTCTGTTCGTTGTAGTATCTCACCCACACGGATGTGCTAAACAAATCGGCATAGATTACTGCAATAACTACAACACTGATACCAACAAAAACAACTGTCCATTTGCTCACATATCCTGTGAAGGGTCTGGAGGGGCATCGGTCATTGTGCTGGGGAAAACACTTTACTGTCCTTGTTGTCAGGTACATTAGTCTTGCCCCTAAACTAAGATGTACAATGCTTACTGTCAAAAATAAATTCCTATTAACTCAGTTAATAACAAGTATTCCAAAGGTCATAAAAAATGAGAATGCACATGATAATTTATGAGTTCTTCTTCTTCTTCTTCATCTTCTTCATTTTTCTTCTTCTTTTTCTTCTTCTTCTTCTTTTTTTTTACCCTTGTGTCAGAAAACTTTGACTATTCAATCGTTAACCTTCATGAAAGCTGCCTGTAGTCCAATCTCTCTGTGCACCATACAGCTTTGTCTTCCTTGATGTTGCAACTGGCTAGATTACATCTCTGTTAGCAGCATACAGTTGACAGCATTAGAGCATATGCTCAGCATTTTCTGGTGCCAAGCTGCAGGGATACCTCTCCATGTTTGTGCAGCCTGGCTTCTTGAACTGTTCTGCTTGAAAGGATGCGGCTGAGGACGGGTAAACAAAGAGGTAGACAGTGATACACGTGGGAGGATAAAATCAAGAAAAGGACAAACGGCACTGTCAGAAAGGACAATCCACTGCGACCAGCCAACATTGTAAAGCCTGTCTGTATTAGGGTTATATACACTTTGGGAAATCTTGCACCTAGTGGACTAAACTGCCAACACAGCTTCATCTAAATCCTAGGGGGCTGAACTGTCTATACTGTTTAATCTTATACTCGAGTGACAAACCCTGGCATATCCCCAGATATTAATTTTCCCGGTCCCACATGCCTTGACATCGACCTGGCTGCCACAAGATACGAAGATAAGTGATATTGTGTATTTGTGTAGTATTGTCTAATCTATGTATGTGCTGAAGAAGGCTCCTTAGCCGCATCGTTTACGTTTTGTTTGTGTTTGCTATATTGTGAAGCTCACTGATATACTTTTCTTTTGGTTTTTTATTTTTCCATGTATTAAGGTACTGAAACGAACGCACCCTGTGTCTCTATAGAGACATTGAACTGAACATAACCTGTAATGAGAGGCCATAGTAATGAGAGGTTGATCCCCAATCAAACTGTGCCTTGACGAGATGGTTTAGTTTAAAGATGAGATGGGTTAATTTCGTTCAATAGTGCCATGGATGAATCGGCCTATGGTGTTTCCCCGGTGAAAATGATATGGTTAGCTGTTTTAATTGAGTGAAGCGAGACTCCTGTGTGTGTCCCAGTTGCAAGGTTTGAAGAACATTTTTATTAATAAATAACTGAAAACAGAATTTCCTTCTCAGATTATTCTTCAACAAATTGCAGTGTTGTTTTTGTCTGTCCAATATGATGTTAGTTCACATGGTCATGTATTAAAATTCTGTATTATACTTGTTTTTTGGAGATACGAACAATTACATCACATTCGTTATACCTGTACCTAGTACTAGACCACGGCCAGCTCCAGATTTATACAGCCGGACGTGTACTGGACCCACAAGTGCATGATGGTTCAGCTGTGACGTAAATACAACGTGCCCGAGCGGCAAGAAACAACCAACTGCACATACATGTCAGTGAAACGGATGTACAGGCAAAACTCATGCCTTGGCACAACGCCAAAGTACAAATGGACGAACAACCAGGACTTTCTGCCGGAGCTTACAACCGACTGCCTTTGAAAACCGTCCTTTTTACTTCTTCGGAAAATCCTGGTGACCTACAATACAACCCGGCGGACGACTAGTGGAAACAGTTGTTTGGACAGCTAGTTGAAGGGGCGACTATTTGGCTAAACGGGCAGGCTGCCTTTGAAAATTGCCCTAGTGGAAACAGTCGGTTGGACAGCTAGTTGGTCAGACAAGCCGACTGTGTTTGAAAATCGTCTTTTTTACTTTTAGAAAATTCACTGTTAGCTACGATGCAACCAGGCGGACGAGTAGCGGAAACGGTTGTCTGAACAGATCGCAGAAGGAACGACTAGTGTGTAAGACGGCAAGATAGCCTCAGTGAAGAACAGTTGACAAGTCTAGCAACTTTACAGTCACTTATGGTACGACCAGCCCGGCGACCAGTGGAAACAGTCGGGCAGACAGCTAGTTGAAGGAATGACTTTTTTTGGTTAGACGAGTTGACTGATTTAACAAAAAAAATCGTACTTTGAATTGTGTAAAAATAACCAAGTCACTTATGCCCCAGCCAGAATTTGTGTGTGATTAGGGCGACCTTTTGATGGATATCAAGCTGGTCTCGTTGAAAAAAAAGCTGAGAAGACCTGTAATTGTACAGTAAGACAAAAATCACTTATGACATAGCCTGGCCTCTGTTTAGGGCAACGGTAAGATTGATAGTGAGATGATGGGCCTGGGTAAAATAGCCAATTAGGGCGATAGTCCCATTTGTCGGTTACGATGCCTCTTATTCGGACTTCGAATACTATGGATATTCTAAGACTGCTTGCAAAAATCCTTGCGATATAACAGACAGTTTTCAAGAGAAAAAGGCTTGCAAATGTGTTTATCAATTGTAAGCGAAATATACATAGAATTGCTTCAGCAGTTTCTACTTCCAGTTTACGTAATCGGATTAGCAATTGTCTGTCTCTACCATCTACTCATTATAGTCTTTATTATATCATATGTTACTGCAATTTTCACCATTCGATATCATCAATTATCACTATTTGCAGTGCCAGTGGGCGTAGGCTTTCATTTTTCACCATCTCACACGATCACCAGAATCATGGTTCAGGTCACGGTTCTTGCCTTGCCCCATTCATTTGGCCAAGCCATCCATGAATTTATCGCCTTGCCTTCCTCTTGCTCTCTTTCCATCAATCTTGCCAGTCGCCACCAAGCTTTCGAGTCCATTCCTTTTCATAATATGTCGAAAGAAACACCGAACTGCCAGACATGGAGAGCTATGACCTCTGCTCTATGCGCCGCCTTAGGCTCAAGAGGAAAAACTAACTAACTAACTAACTAACTAACTAACTAACTAACTAACTAACTAACTAACAAACTAACCATACAACCAACCAACCAACTAACTAACTGACCGACCGACCGACCGACCAACCATACAATCAACCATACAACCAACCAACTAACTGACCGACCGACCGACCAACCATACAATCAACCATACAACCAACTAACCAACCAACTAACCAACCAACCAACCAACCAACCAACCAACCAACCAACCAACTAACTAACTAACTAACTAAGTAAACTAACTAACTAACTAACTAAACTAACTAAACTAACTAAACTGAATAACTAAACTAACTAACTAACTAACTAACTAACTAACTAACTAACTAACTAACTAACTAACTAACTAACTAACTAACTTACCAACCAACCAACCGACGAACTAACTAACTGACCGACCGACCGACCAACCATACAATCAACCATACAACCAACCAACTAACTAACTGACCGACCGACCGACCAACCATACAATCAACCATACAACCAACTAACTAACCAACCAACCAACCAACCAACCAACCAACCAACCAACCAACTAACTAACTAACCAACTAACCAACTAACCAACTAACTAACTAACTAACTAAACTAACTAAACTAACTAACTAAACTAACTAACTAAACTAACTAACTAACTAACTAACTAACTAACTAACTAACTAACTAACTAACTAACTAACTAACTAACTAACTAACTAACTAACTAACTAACTAACTAACTAACTAACTAACTAACTAACCAACCAACCAACCAACCGACGAACTAACTAACTGACCGACCGACCGACCAACCATACAATCAACCATACAACCAACCAACTAACTAACTGACCGACCGACCGACCAACCATACAATCAACCATACAACCAACTAACTAACCAACCAACCAACCAACCAACTAACTAACTAACTAACTAACTAACTAACTAACTAAACTAACTAAACTAACTAAATTAAATAACTAAACTAACTAACTAAACTAACTAACTAACTAACTAACTAACTAACTAACTAACTAACTAACTAACTAACTAACTAACTAACTAACTAACTAACTAACTAACTAACTAACTAACTAACTAACTAACTAACTAACTAACTAACTAACTGACTAACTAAGTAACTAACTAACTAACTAACTAACTAACTAACTAACTAACTAACTAACTAACTAACTAACTAACTCACTCACTAACGTCTGTTTGTTCTAATTAGTTTTCTGATGACTTTTTTTCCTGTTCCTATGTTTTCCTATCCTTCAAAGATATGCCTTGCAATCTCCCCACAAATCACATCCCAGCCAGAGCAAATATATCTCAGCTTGTCTGCTAATTGTTCTGGCATTGTTGTAACAACATAAGTGTTTATACAGCACTTCGGACTTCTTTTCTTTCTAATCGCTTTTGACGAGTATCTTTAACACCTTGCTAAAGACTTCTTTTGTCGTGGCGGTTTTATGTGATATATATATATATATGTGTGTGTGTGTGTGTGTGTGTGTGTGTGTGAAGTGTCGTGTTCTCTAACCAGAGGAAAGCTTCAGTGACCTCCTCCGCCTCTGTTATAAGCTGGATCTTGTAATATCATATACTAGGCTCTCCTACACCAAACGTCGACATCTACTTTCGCAAAAAAAAAAAAAAAAGTGTCAGTGTTAGTGTGAGTGTTAGTTTTTTGTCCTTTGATACTGAACTGTCTCTATCAATTATCACATCCTCTAAGCGAGCATGAGGCAAACGGGCGTGACCATTTCGCCACAGAGGCCATTGCAGAGAACTGCAACTGCTTAAGTGAACTTTAAAGATAAAGAAACGGAACCATTTTTATGTGGTTTGAATAGACACATTCGATTAACCCCATGTCAATGACCATGTTTTACTTCTAAATTATTAACAAATGCACCCCAAGTCAGATACATTAGTGCAAGACGTACGTACATAATAGAGGAATCATGTTAAATACACAAAAGTATGGGTGGTTTATTCATGTATTCAAATATACATATATGCCACACTAGCTGGTTTGTGAACCTTATTACAGTGTGAACAAGTAAATGTTATAGCCACTACACCACTTTCAACGATACCAACTTGAGGCTTTGTGCTCCATTTAGGGAATAAAACTGCGAAGTCAAGGAATATGCAAATGCTACGTGTTTTAGCCTCATTTGTGAGAGAACTTGGCGGTGACACGTATTCTTATAAACTTTTATGTTAAGGTGATTTCATAGCAGTGTAGGCTGTATTGTCGGTACAGCGATACTTGCTCAAATCTGTATCGTTTCACATGCTGTAAACAAGTACATAAACACTTCTTCAAGTAGTTGGATTTTCTCTATTTCCTCCCGGCAGAAAAGAGTTTGTCCTAATGAATACTAAAGTAAACAAGGTGTAAACAAGAATAATTGTTTTTGTTCTCGTCGAGACAAACTATACAACTCAATTCGAGTTCAGATTGGACACTCCCAGTTCCTGCTTTTAGTGTTACATCTTTCAACCAATCGGAAAGCTACAAATAATTTTATTTAACAAACATATAAACACGTGTACATGCATACACGTCACCCAGAAGGACGCTTATGAAGGCGGTAGGTAGCTAGACACTTTTAGAAGCAACTGTTGGCGAGTTATCTGTAAAAACGTATTGGCTCTCTATGATGATGACCTTTACATTTCCTATCATGAAGCTGGCTTGTTTGCTGGTAACCGTCGTCTTGGTATCCACAGTTATCGGTCGTGGGGTTGACAAGAGGGTAAGTGACATTCACTGATTGACGTGGTTACATTATTTCAGTGCAGTCATTAAACATTGTTCTGTTTTCCTCTGGAGCAAGACTAGAGTCCAGAAGAAATTTCCACTGGAGTTTACAGTCGGTGAACGAGAGAAAGAAGCAGAAAAAAGAAGAAGAAGAAGAGGACAACGAGGAAGAAGAAGAAGAAAAGGAAGAAGAAAAAGAAGAAAAACAGAACAAGAAGAAAAAGAAGAAGCAGAAGTTGAAGAAGAAGAAGAAGAGGAAGAGGAAGAAGAAGAAGAAACAGTTGAAGAAGAAGAAGAAGAAGAAGAAGAAGAAGAAGAAGAAGAAGAAGAAGAAGAAGAAGAAAAAGAAGAAGAAGAAGAAGAAGAAGAAGAAGAAGAAGAATACGAAGAAGAAGAACAAAAAGAGGAAAAAGAATAAAAAAGAGCTCTTATTGAACTTAGCATTATTATATAATTTCATTTCCACCATTCGCTTGAGTGTTTGGTAGCGTAGTTGGTAGCTATTCTGCCTATCATGCAGGTGACCCGCGTTCGATTTCTCGCTAGGTGATATAATTTTTTTAGCCCTTAACTGGACGGCTGACACGTTATGTTGTGGATTATGGCTATGCTGCGATATCTACGCTTTTTTCGGTTTTGGGGTTTATAGCTAGCCTGCGACAGCGGCGACGTGATGCTCAATGGTCATGTCACGGGTAATCTTCTTTCGCCCTCGAGAGGGCCGTTGGCACGCTGTGTTGTGGTTTACAGCTAGGCTGCGATATCTGACCTAAACTCTTCAGTCGTCTGTAATATAGTTATAAGTATGTCATCCTTCACTCGGGTGACCGGTGTTCGATTCCCTGCTGGGTGATAATTGTTCTTTTCCCCCTAAAAGGGTGGTTGCCACATTGTGTTGTGGTTTACAGCTAGGCTGCGATATCTGCGCCTTTCGCCCAAAGGCATCTGATTTCAGTTAAGTCCTAATTAGCCTCCCCGCGACGCTTCTCGATCATAAATTACTCAGCGATGACAGAAACTGTTAACTAAGACGGCTTACAGTCCAGTTTAGTTTGGGTGGACACAGATGCCAAGGTGAGTTAAGGGGTCACTACACGGCATTTTTTTCCAATTTGTGACAAAAATATCACTTTTTCAATGTGTTTATTTTTGTAATGTTCGGCATTCGTAGAATAGATTACACACAAAATTTGTGTCATTGGTAAACAGTTTAGCATTAAAAAGTTAATACTAAAGACACCAACCCATGCACTTTTTTAAGTAAAAAAAAATTTTAAAAGTCACTTTTCTAACAATTTTATTTTTCTGTTTGTTGTGTGTGGGATCTCCTAAAATCTCAGCTAATATAAAGACTAGAGATGTGAAATTTGGTGTGGATACTCCTAACACAATATTATAGGGTCAGGTCTATTTAAAAATCGTTCCCTTGGAAAGGGAGAGATGACGGGTGCGGGGCATTTTTTTCCGCTATTCGTGAGTATAGTGTACTTTTCACTGTGGGTTCTATCACTGGTTACGTGATAAAGTTTTTTGGGGTTTTGTTTCCTATGTCCGGGGCAACATTAAACTATTGTCCGTGGCGACAGCATGCGGCGCTAACTCCTCTTTTCTACACCGACCTAACAGACTGTAGTGACAGTTGTTGTTGATGTTGTTGTTGTGATGGTGGTGGGGGCTGTGGTTGCAGTAGTGCTGGTACTGGATGGGTGATGTGGTAGCTGTTACACTGGCTACAATTACTTCTCTGTACAAGTTAATGCTACCTATTTAAGTCTGGGTGGACACGGATGCCAAGCTCAATTTAGTTACAATATTTCGTTACACGGTGACTTTCCCATTCTTCGGAGAAGATGATATGATTGGGTGAGAGAGGAAGGGAGGGTGGGGTTATGCCAGACACAGTTAGCTGAGAGAGGTTAAAATATATTTGTAAAGTTCTCATTTCTTAACCTTTTCAATTTTCGTAATTTCGCCAGGTGATGATTTTTCAATCTTTGGGAGAGGGAGATATGATTGGGGGAGCGGGGGGGGGGGGGGGGGGTTATGCTAGACACCGTTAGCTGAGAGAGCTTAAAATATTATTTTAATTTTCTCATTTCTCAACTATTTCTATTTTAATAATTTCGCCAGGTGATGACTTTTTAATCCTACGGAGCGGGAAATATGATTGGTGGAGGGTGGGGGTGGGGGGTAATGACAAACACATTTAGCTAAGAGAGCTTAAAATATTATTTTAAAGTTCTTATTTCTTAACTATTTCTATTTTAATAATTTCTCCATGGATGATTTTTCAATCCTTCGGAGAGGGAAATATGACTGCGTCGAGGAGAGAGGAGGGGGGTAAGACAGACACTGTTAGCTGAGAGCTATTTTCTTTCCTCTCCATTTTACAATTCTGGGCCACAGCAACGCGTGGCCGGGTACAGGTAGTAATACTACTAATACTAATAATAAGAAGGAAAAGAAGGAGGAGGAGAAGAAGAAAAATATTGTTTTCTTTTAACAAGTTATACGTTTAATGGATTTGCTATTCTTAGTGTGCTCACTGGCCGTGTTTATGGCTACGTAAGGGGGGGGGGGGTGGGATGGGTGGGGGGGGGGGGGGGGATTCTGTGCCATATACTCAAGGGGAACGAGATCTAAAACCAGTTGAAGAGCACTGGTTTAAAGCAGGTACATGCATATTTGTAGTCAGATGCCTAGGGATGTTTTGTCATAAATGAGAGTAAGTAAATTATACGTTTATTTAGATGGCAGACATGTAGTCAGAGTCAGTACACTATATACACCTTTTTAGATGACCAGCGTTGTTTTGAAGGAGTCAGTAAACAATACTTCTATTTATATAGCCAGAGTTGTCGTAGATGAGAGTCAGTAAACTATACGTGTGTTTAGATCACCATAGTTGTTGTAGATAAGAATGAGTAAACTATAGGTCTGGCTAGTTAACCAGAGTTGACATAAATGTGAGTCAGTAAACTATGTCTAGCTTTTATAACGGGGGTAGGCAGAAAAGCCACATTTCTCCAACCTTAGGTGTAGATTAGATTCAGTAAATTATATGTCTAGTTAGAAAACCTTAGTTGTAGATTAGGTTCAGTAAACTATACGTCTAGTTAGAAAACCTTAGATGTAGATTAAATTCAGTAAATTATATGTCTAATTAGAAAATCTTAGTTGTTGATTAGATTCAGTAAATTATTTGTCCTGCTAGATATCCAAAGTTATAGACGAGAGTCAGTTCTATGCGTCTAATTAGATTATCAGAGTTCTCTTAGACAAGAGTCCAGACATTTAGTCTAGTCAGATGACCAAAGATGCGTAGTCACAGGTCAGAAACAAGAGAACATTCTGCGTCGTCATCACTTTAGAGACTGGTTATCCTATTAAAGTATCAGTAAAACTAAAATAATACATCGTTAACTGGCTAACGAAGAGTATTCGGTAAATGTGAGCACCATTCTGGCCCCTGTATTCTCCCCTTGTGAGAAGATGGTCTCGCTTCAAAGACCAGCTCCTGTTTGGTGTTGACCACATCATCCATCGTGTGCCGATTGGTCAAAGCTTATGACTAAAATCAGATGCATTATGCGCCACTGGAGTGAAAAAAAAAAAAAAAAAGCGCCAGTCGAAGGGAAACAACAAGAAAGACTATAGGAAAAACAGGCAAAACTTTCACAACAATAAAAGAGAATGATACAACTGCAATAGGCAGGTATGTAAGTTGGACCCCACCAGGATATCACACAAGCGATAAACCCCCGGTGACACAAAGTGCCACTATGCGGATGAGGATTACCCTAGGAGAGGTCATATCTATGGCCCAGCTATATTCAGCAAAAGCCAGGGTGGGGCTTCAGATAACAACAAATTGCATCCCACGAAGGTACCGCGACTAAAATAATTGTCATGCACAATTGCAATAGTCGGTGGAAAAAAGGGATATACCAACGACCAAGGAAGAAATCTGTAGAAACAAAATTAGACTACCACAGCCAGCTGAGGTCAAAAGACACTAAATTGTAAAATAAATAACATTCGAAAGATAAGCAAATATAACTACATTAGGAGGGAGAAAAAAAATTGATGCCACAACGATAGGAAAAAAAATACTACAGCAATCAAGAAAGACTAGCAATTACTACGGCAATTAATGAAGCTGAGTAATTACTACAACAGTCAGGGAGATTGGCTATTATTAGAACAATCAAAGGAAATAGATAACGTTTACAACAGTCGAGGGATATAGGCAACTACTACAGCAATACAAGGAGATAAGCAGCTACTACAGCATTCAAAGTAGACTAACTACTACAACTGACAAAAGGGATTTGAAACTACTACAACTGACAAAAGGGATTTGAAACTACTACAACTGACAAGATAAATTGACAGCTTCTATGAGAATCAATAGAGATAGGGTACTACAGCATTCAAAGAAGACTATAACTACTACAATTGTTAAGAGGGATTGGAAACTAGTACAACACTCAAGGAAGATAGGTAACAACTACAGCATTCAAGGAAGAGTGTAACTTTTAGAGGGATTGAAAACTACTACAACACTCAAGGAAGATAGGCAACTACTACAGCATTCAAGAAAGAGTGTAAATTTCAGAGGGATTGAAAACTACTACAACACTCAAAGGATATTAGCAACACAACAATCAAGGGTGTTTGGCAATTACTTCAACAGTCAAGGGATATTAGAAACTACTACAAAAATCAAGGGAGATAGGCAACTGCTATAGCAATCAAGGGAGAGTGTAACTTAGAGAGGGATTGGAAACTACTAAAACAGTCAAGGGATATTAGCAACTATAGTGTGTTTTAAAAGTAGTGTCCTAACACTTAAAAAAATATATAGAAACTCCTGTACAAATTTTTGTGTCTTTATTTTCCCCATGCCCTTATGGTTTTATAATTTACAACTGGACAGGTTCTTCTGGTTTTTTTTTCTTTCATGTGGCGAATTTCGTTGATCTTTGTCTGACTAATAGTTTCTGTACTTCTAAAAAAAATAGAATATACAGTAATTGACGCTCGCTTGAAGATTGTTTAGAACTCAGTTCATAAGTGCAGCAATGAGTGATTATTATTTAGATAGCATGCCCCACATACAGTGAAAAGCATTCCTCAGCTCACACAGGACTACAACTGCTGCTGCTACTACTACTTCTTCTGTTGCTGCTGCCGCTTCTTCTTGTTCTTGTTCTTCTTTTTCTTCTTCGTCTTCTTTATCTATTCCTTCTTTTTCTTCGTTCGCTTGAAAAAGATTATCTATATCTGCAGTTTTGTCTACAATTCACTGTAATTTAGTCAACAACCGTAAAGTTTGGCTTGCACCGGTGTTTCTCGTGTGTCAGCAGACGAATGCTGGAGATAGCCTAATGAGAATGAAACGCATGTGAAAAACATGCAATTAGATGTTTCGGGAACGTCTCTATTACTTAGTTGACTGTAAGCTGGCTGACAGTTTGCCTTTGAATCTCTACATGGAGTATTTCCTAACACACTGCAAAAGTTTAGCACACGCAAATTTCTCATCCAGTGACGATAACCCACGCCGCTGGACAAGACTGGTCAATGTTGCTGCAACACGTCGAGTGATACTTGACACACCTTTCACTCGCTGTTCCGCTCTAACAGCTACTTTTCTCAGGCCTAATCACCTTGACCTGGACTTCTAGTAATTATCCCTGGGCTCTGGGCAGTGAGATTGGAGGCCCGTGTGTACTATTATGCACGTAAAAATTCCCTTAGCAGTTGAAATAAAAAACAAAAGCCTAACGGCACTGCTCGGACAAAATTTGGAGTAAAAAATCTACCTGAAATACTTCAGGATCCTCGCAGGTGCTACAGAACCTGTCCACTATGTTGAGCTTCTTCGAACTCAGACATGAGTTACAAGAGGAAAGGAGGACTTATGAGTTCTATCCGTGGGCCATGATGTTGATCCGTTGTCCAAACTTCAGGCTTAAGTCGTTGGAAAGAACGAACGAGCGAAAGAACTTTATTTTTAAAGGGTTACAAATTGGGCGCGCAGACATTCGGCCCGTCTTACATTCGGACTGAGGTTGAGCCGCGCCGACAAGACTTCTGCCTGTCCAGGACTGTCATAATCAATGCCTCC
Source organism: Candidula unifasciata (assembly GCA_905116865.2). NCBI lineage: Eukaryota > Metazoa > Mollusca > Gastropoda > Stylommatophora > Geomitridae > Candidula > Candidula unifasciata. The sequence continues at coordinate 307,739 of CAJHNH020004558.1, forward strand.
AGACTATTTCAGCTCATTCGTCCGTGACAAGTAATCAACCCTAATCTACGGCCTTTCTGACATCACCGTGTCCCCCAAAGACTATTAATACTTTTACAACAACACTGCAGATCATCAGTTTGATGCTGATTCAAATTTCACAACCTTAATTCAACACAGCGTCTGATTATATAATTCTTTCCCGTGAATTACCGTAACTATTCTCGGCAACGTCACTTAACAACACTGGACGAGACATGGTTTCGAATAACAGCATTAGAGAGAAAGTTGGAATAAGACCATGTCAGGATTATATTGACAGAGAATGCAATGGTTCAGCCATCTGGTGAGAATGCAGCCAGACCAAACTGCATATGAGACTTTTTTACAGTAGAACATCTGAGAGGAAGGCGAGAGGAAGACCAAGAAAGATATGGATAAATGATCTAGTTGAAACATGCAAAAAGATGAACAAATCTATCACCCAAGCAACCCGAGAAGCGCAAGACGAATACAAAAAACTACGACACTGGGCTACAACCTAGTATCAGTAAGACAACAAAAGAAGAAGAAGAATTTTCACCATAATTCATGTTGTTTAGTTTATATGAAAGCTCCCATTGTAATGTTTCACTTATTGCAGTAAGTCTAGTGTCTACTTGTCTAGTGTTCACGAGATAGGCAAGACAGAGGCTCTCTCCAGTCAACTCCGGCAACTCTTCCATATAATTGTTGACATCAGTTGACGACAGTTTTACGTTTTAATGATCATGGCACATGAGCTACGAGAGCCTCTCCTCCGATCTAACAAACAGCCTAGCGACAACCTACAGCATAACACTTTACACATTCAGATATACTTTTCCACACTTCTTATCACACAGGAAAGCCTCATCGTCCATCTTTGACATGTACACGACCACAATCAGCACTCAGTAGGAACACATCAGCATTGTCTTTTTCTCTGCTTTAATTCAGCGTAGCTTTCTGTACAGACAATGAGCTTTGTATACAGACGATTAGCTTTCTATACAGACGATGAGCTTTCTATTCAGACGATGAGCTTTGTATACAGACGATGAGCTTTCTATACAGACGATGAGCTTTCTATACAGATGATGAGCTTTCTATACAGACGATGAGCTTTCTATACAGACGATGAGCTTTCTGTACAGACGATGAGCTTTCTATACAGACGATGAGCTTTCTATACAGACGATGAGCTTTGTATACAGACGATGAGCTTTCTATACAGACGATGAGCTTTCTGTACAGACGATGAGCTTTCTATACAGACGATGAACTATTTATACAGACAATATGCTTTCTATACAGACGATGAGCTTTCTGTACAGACGACGAGCTTTCTGTACAGACGATGAGCTTTCTGTTCAGCCGATGAGCTTTCTGTACAGCCGTTGAGCTTTCTGTACAGACGATGAGCTTTCTATACAGACGATGAGCTTTCTGTACAGACGATGAGCTTTGTATACAGACGATTAGCTTTCTATACAGACGATGAGCTTTCTATACAGACGATGAGCTTTGTATACAGACGATGAGCTTTCTATACAGACGATGAGCTTTCTATACAGACGATGAGCTTTGTATACAGACGATTAGCTTTCTATACAGACGATGAGCTTTCTATACAGACGATGAGCTTTCTGTACAGACGATGAGCTTTCTGTACAGAAGATGAGCTTTCTATACAGACGATGAGCTTTCTATACAGACGATGAGCTTTCTATACAGACGATGAGCTTTCTATACAGACGATGAGCTTTCTGTACAGACGATGAGCTTTCTATACAGACGATGAGCTATTTATACAGACAATAAGCTTTCTATACAGACGATGAGCTTTCTGTACAGACGACGAGCTTTCTGTACAGACGATGAGCTTTCTGTTCAGCCGATGAGCTTTCTGTACAGCCGTTGAGCTTTCTGTACAGACGATGAGCTTTCTATACAGACGGTGAGCTTTCTGTACAGACGATGAGCTTTCTATACAGACGATGAGCTTTCTGTACAGACGATTAGCTTTCTGTACAGACGATGAGCTTTCTGTACAGACGATGAGCTTTCTGTACAAACGATGAACTTTCTAAACAGAAGATGAGCTTTCTATACAGACGATGAGCTTTCTGTACAGACGATGAGCTTTCTATACAGACGATGAGCTTTCTGTACAGACGATTAGCTTTCTATACAGACGATGAGCTTTCTATACAGACGATGAGCTTTCTATACAGACGATGAGCTTTCTGTACAGACGATGAGCTTTCTGTACAGACGATGAGCTTTCTATACAGACGATGAGCTTTCTATACAGACGATGAGCTTTCTGTACAGACGATGAGCTTTCTATACAGACGATGAGCTTTCTATACAGACGATGAGCTTTCTATACAAATGATGAGCTTTCAAACCATCCAGCACTAGGACCGTGTCGCAGAATGAATCTCTTTTCGCTACTGCCACGGTTCTCCCATGCCCCCACACAGATCACACACATTTACGAGGATTCACTCTCTCATGCAGACCTCATGTCTTACAACCGAATGTTTCCCTGATTCTAACAACCAATGAGCAGCTTTACTTTAATCCCTTATTTCGTATCACTACACCCATTGTGGGTCGCCTGTGAACTATTCTTGTACCGAATATGTTAAATGCTCTTGCATGAATTATATTCCTATCTCTGCCTGTCTGCCTACCCGTCGCCTGCCTGCCCACCTGTCTGCCTGCCTGCCTGCCTACCTGTCTGCCTGCCTTTCCCCCTCTCTATTGACATGTTACTAGCCTCACTGCCTCATGGGCAGAAACAGCTATATGTGTCAAGGTCTTTTTGCTTTCACATTTCAGACAAAGGAAGAGAGTATACTGTTCATGGAAGACAACCCGGAAATGAAGCGCAGGAATGAAGCTGAAGTCAAGACTACACCTAAGGTCACGGCTAAACCTACGGTCTCGTCAGCGTCTACAGTCACGCCTGTATCTAATGTCAACAATAAACCTAAAGTCGTCACTGAACCTAAGGTCACGACTGAAACTGATTCTACGGCTGAACCCAACGTCAAAACTACCCGTAAACTCACCCTAAACGGTAAAACATCACATATTTATTTATTCATTCATTCATTCAACAACCAGAACTTTCCGGACGAGTTTCCAGTTGGTAAACGCGAAGAAGAAGAAATATCTTTAGAAGTGATACTAGCTAAACTGGTTTTAAAACTAGACACTTGAGTTCCACATTTTGTTCAAGCTGTGGAGATCTACTGCTGCCGTGGCAATGCCTTTTAATCAAAGTTACTAGATCGATATCTTGACAGATCTGAACATCAAGGAAGATTGGCTAATTGGCGAGAGATAGAGTTTCTTTCAGGCAGACCGTGATGAGAGCGACGTTCTGCAAAGGACCTGCTACATGATGATGATGACTAGATAAATAAGCAAATTGATCTGTTATTTGTAATTACTATTGTCTCTAGTCTACATCTGCTTGATCTGTTGTTGGTGTCTTCAATATATTTGTTTGCCTTTTCATAACTTTTTTGTAGTCCAACCTTTGACGCTATATTTATTTTGCTATAAATAGCAACAACTAGACATAACAACATCAGCTCACTACAGATATAGATAAAGAGAGGAGTGCGTCAGAGATGTGTGTTATCTCCAAGCCTTTTCAAATTATATACAGAAAACATTTTTAAAAAGGTTGTTCTTGTTTTCAATAAATTCCACACAAATAGGTCTTAAGAGTTACTTTTTGATCTCAGCAGATTCTTCCAGGTCGAAAACTTGCCTGTTTCTCGCTCAAGATTTGGTCCGATACCCCTTTAATTCTTCTGAGAATTATTTTACCGATTAAAAAAAAAAAAAGTCTTAGACGTTACTGATAACAAGGGTATGCCTCTCCAGTTGTCAGATTATCTTCCTTCAGACTTGTAACAAGTATTCCTTTCTTCCATTGATTTGATTTCTAATACAAGACATTTCAACACACATATAGGTATCATATCGATCATTTGTACAATAAATACCCCATATCGTTGTCATCGTCATCATCATCTTCATTTTGTGTCAGCTATATGTTACAAGAGATAGTAATCGATTCTGTTTTTGATTGCATTTATGGTATTCTTTTCAACAGAACTGGCCTTTATCCATAAAATTTGCTGTAGGGTTAACTAGGTTTTAAAAATGTATCATTAGCATCATCATCAGGTGCCTTGCAGACTGGCGTGGGAGATTATGCCTCTCCACAATCCGCGATCTCCTGCAGCATGTATCAGTTCGTGTGGTGATGCCATGCAACAAGAATGTCAAGCATCTTCTCTCGTTCTGTACAAACATGACAAACCTAACTCGTAGCAGTGGGGAAAAAATTTATCTGTTTTTATCTGTGTGTGTTTGTGCGAGTGTCTCTCTCTCTCTCTGTGAGTGTGCTAGTGGGAGTGCGTGTGTAAGCAAAAGTCAGTCTCAAGGAACTATAGAGCTGTGCCCCTAGTTTTGGTAACAGCCTCTGCTATGACTGTAATTCTGGAGTGGAGGCCCCTGCCACAAAGTCTACATATAAAAGTTGATACTCCCCCCCCCCCCCCACTGAGGAGCAACTCAGTTTAATTTCAGATAAGGGAATGAGACCGATTCCTGCCTATGACCTCACCACGAGCTGTCAACCCAGGACCAAAACGCACGAAGGGAAGGCATTGCCATCCCATCAGAAGCTCAAGCACCCGGGACCTCGTTCTCAACCTAGCAAGCAAGCTATCTGTCTCTCTCCATCTTCCGACCTCTCTATAAAATCTCTTGGCACCTTCGGAGGTTCCAATTTTTTTTTCATTCTATGGTACCTCCTCTAATTGTTTAAAAAAAAAAAAACCTGCTGCGCACAACAAGTAGCTTGTGACAGTCGTCGTGAATGGGGCCTTGTGTTGGACGCTCAGCGACAGGACTGTTTACTTGGCGGCGGTGTGAAAGAGGGCTGCCTCGGTGCTCGCAAAGATGATCAGTGCAACGGCAAGCGGACAGCAACCAGACTGACTGACTTCCCACCCCACCAGGACACCACACAAGCGATAAACACCCGATGACACAGAGTGCCACCATGTGGGCGAGGATCACCGTGGAGAGGTCCCAGCATACGCGTTCAGCCTTTAGGCTATATTTATGGCCAGGTTATATTGCGGCTCCTGGCAAGAGCCAGGGTAGGGCTTCAAATAAAATAAAAATTCCATCCTAAAAAAAGACGGAAGACAGATTCCCCGACAGGCAACCAGCTAAAGCCAAGAACCAGGACCCATAAAACCTGCATCGAACTTCTCAGGTGTAATTGCTCACCACAAATGAACAGAACTAAAATAAATAGCACAGGAACCATCCTTGATAAAGCAGGCCTTCAGGCGGCTAAGAAAGGACTAAGCTTAGAATTGTTGGCTCTCCTGCAACCTTAGGCCGTTAGCTGGACTGCCGCCGATCGCTTAGTGGGAGTTCTCTCCCTTCGCTGCATTGCAAACAAGAGATCGGCGGCAGTTGAGCTAACGGCACAAGGTGGCAGGAGAGCCGAATTTTTGTTTGTTTTTTTACGACACGATACGATTCACTGAGGCTGGTATTCGCACAGAGGTGCCCTCAGTGTAGCTTGCTGCGTTTTTTGTTTGTTTGTTGCTGTGGTTGCTGCCTTTTTACTCTTTTCAGTTAACGTTTGTTGGAGACGATATATCAAGAAAGTGTCTCATACAAAGCATGTGGAAAGTGTGTGTGTGTGTGTATGTATGTGTGTGTATGTCATCTTCGTGTCGCTGCTGACACATACTACATTCATATGAATCACCCTTGCTGCTGGTGTGCTTTGAAATCGCAACACACACACACTACTCTTTCAGCTGTTCCAGGCATTAACCGGGTCCGAACCAACAGTCTCTGATCCAAGCTATTTTCTGCGCTTCTCCAAGCTACACCACCACTAGTGCGCTACTAAACGGTTATAGTTAGTGTGATCGGACAGACCACGACACCACGCTGAGTCGCCTGAAGACAGTGCCCACCACATCATCATCATATTCTTATTATTATACTGACAAAGCCCCTTTTTTAACCACCTCACAAATATACAGATGACAAATTGGGGGTAAAGTATTTCAACCAACTAACACTACTAACACTGAACCATCTCTACAGAATACTGAGTTAAACTAGCTACTTCCAGTCACTCTTAAAATACAGGACCCACGGACCAACATATAGTAACAAACTGTCTATTCCCTAAACCGCCGCTGCATCGCTAACTTAAATCAAATATGAAAAACCTAACTGTCAGAACACCACTTCTTGGTCACAGTCTTCGTCTCTCTACAACTCCGCAAAAACACACTGCTCTGTTAGTTTTGTCCCGTCTGTCGTTCAGAGTGGAGTCTTCACTCGTCCGTCACAATGTCCTACTCGGTAACTCCCGTGGGCTGTTAAACAGGTAGTCGCTAAGCGGCCATCTAAGTATTAGTTTGTTATGAACTATCATCACACAAAGTCACCAGAAAGCTACAAAAGCCAATGACATATTTTTATTTTCCCTGATACTATCAGTCTGCGTTATGGGCGTGGGGTAGAGTTCTCAATCAGTTTATACACTTTCTATAAGCCAAGGCGTTCATTGCTAGCAAGCCTAGTCACAGTGTGCAATAAATAACAATACTAAAAATTCTTAGTATTTGATAAATAGGGGGAAAATCCCCTAATATCGGAAACAATTATGTAAAATGTTCAAATAAATAAAAAGCTTCTGTTCAACAACACACTCTACGGGGTTGTAGCTCGGGCACTCTGACCACCCCTCCCCATTTTTCTTTCCCTGGAAAAAAATTATCTGGGTGTGGACCCCAAGGGTCTGGGGTCATATATCATGATAGGTTATAAATTGCTTGAATGTAGGTCACATCTCATCTGCTTGTATTCTCTACAGGGCGCCATATCTGTGGCCAGCGACCAGCAATCAGGTCGAAACGCCATGCTCCAAATAGACCATCTGATATTGCCAAAAATCCAGATGGCGTGGACAAGGTTTTAGGAGGCATAATAACAGCGCCCGGTGATGTCCCTTGGCATGTATCAATCTATTCTGATACAACTTACCTTTGTGGAGGGGCTTTACTCAGTCAGCACTGGATAGTTACTACTACTAATTGCGTTGGGTGAGTGGACAAAATTTTAGTTACTACCCGTATCCATTAGGGCTGTACCGAATATTCGCTTCGTATTCGCTTTGGGGCCGAATAGTGGACCTAATAACTATTCGGTATTCGGCCGAATAGTTGCGATCGGGCCGAATACTAATAGTAGTTACCTTACACCCGCTTCTGCATACACTGTGATAGACTGAAATAACTCTCCCATTAACACAATATTTGCTGTTGCCTTTGTCGTAGCGGGGAAAACTGCAACCCGGTTACGTGGTACAAACCGTATAAAATGCCAACCGCAGTGTGTGTGTGCGCGCCTGTGTGTGTGTGTCTGTGTGTGTGCGAGAGAGAGAGAGAGAGAGAGAGAGAGAGAGAGAGAGAGAGAGAGAGAGAGGGAGAAGGAGAGAGAGATCATGCATTTTTTGTTTTTTCCTGGGTGTCTTCGCCCAAATCAAATTTAAAGATATTGCCAACGAGAATATGAAGGTGCGTTTAAATTACACCGAACGAACGGCTAGCGAACGATGGTTTTGAAAGAGGCGGGAGCCCAAAGACAACTAATCACAAACATCAGAAGGAGACAGTCGTCATTTTTCAGCCATGTTTTGAGAAGAGGGAAAATAGAACATTTGGTGACCACTGGAAAGATCTGTGAAAGGAGGGATAGAGAAAGACAACGATAGAAGATTCTTGACAGTCTTGTTGCAAGGCATGAAGGTGTGACAGCACACGAAATGATACATGCTGCAGAAGATCGCAGATTGTGGAGAGGCATGATCGCACACGCCAGTCGGCAAGTCACCTGGTGATGATGATACACTATTCGTATTCGTATTCGGCCGAATAGTTGGTCCCACTATTCGTATTCGGCGGAATAGTGATTTTCACTTTTCGGTACAGCCCTAATATATTTATATATGAGGGAGAATCAAACATTATTACCACTTTTTATTCTACAGTCTACAAGGTCCGACAATTATGTAATGAGACTAATTCGATAACATTTAAAATAATCAACAGTTGAAGATATAACCTGTACTTTATACAAAGTAATCCCCTTGTGCACTGATACAGCAAGTAGCGCGATCTAACATACATTAGAACGACCTATGTGGTTCTTCTATTGTTATGGCCCTTTAGGTCGACGTTACTGCCTTTTGCATGATATCAATATCGTTAAAGAAGCGTCCTTTCAATTGTACCTTTAATTTTAAGAAAAGAAAATAATCTCAGGGAGACAAACCCGGGAAATCTGAGAACACACACTTGTTTTGGGGCCAACAATTCTTGTTTTGATGATGTCTCTTGTGTATTCAACCCGCTGATGTTTTTTGGTCATCAGACAAGGAATGTGGTGCAAATCGGCCAGCAACTTTTTTCTTGCTAAAATCTTGCTCTAAAATGTTAAGAATGGTCTCTATATTAACACCAGATTCATCTGCCATCATCCTCACAGTAAAACAATGATCTTCTTGTATCCGTTCTATGACTTTTGCAATAAATTCATTATTACGGACATAAATTTCGCGCCCGGGTCTATGTGCATTAGTAATCATTTCCACACAACTTTTAAATCGTGAATTCCACCTGAAAATGTGTGCACAAGATAAACAATTATCCCCATAAACTTTCAATGGCGCTTTTTCTGAGTTTTAAAATGAATTTATTGTTAGTTTTTTGCTCTGTGCTGACTACGCAACAATGCACTACCGGCTAGGTCAACAAAATGAGAGGTTGTTTGTTGTCTGCTTATCGAGCGGTGATGAAAAGTTCCCAGTTCAATGACTAATGTTGCCTCTTTAGATTCGGCGGACAGACAATCGACTTGGTCGCCAATGTAAGAAAGTAAGGTGCACAAAGTACATCATATTTGAGTGAACGATTTCTAAAATAAACACTTTTAAAGGGAAAAGTGTAACTTCTCTTGGCAAGAGAGTTTATGTATATACTAGAGGAAGCCAAATATCTGCACTTTTGAAATTAATATTCTTACAATGTCCACACTGATTTCTGTCCTCTCGTATTTTACTATTATACTGTTGTGGTAATGCTGTGAGAGTCTGATCCTGATTTCGCCTAAGAAGGAAAAGCAGGACAGTCATCACCCGCCACCACAGATACAACCTTCAGCAAGTTCGAGAGATGGTTCTTGCGAATAAGCGAATTACCATTGATGAGGTAGCATCTGCGTTAAACATTCATTAGTCTTGGCTCTGCCAATCAAATCATCCACGAACTCGGTACTGATAAGGTCGGTGCCACGACAGGTTCCAGCTTGGCATATATCCAGTTTCGTCCGTTTAGGATAAAAATTTTTTTTAAAGCCCCACCCTGGCTTTTGCCAGGGGCCGCAATATAGGCAGGCCATAAATATGGCCAATTGTCTGAATGCAGTTTCTGGGACATCTCCACGGCGATCTTCCTCCACATTGTGGCATTTTGTGTCATCGGGTGTTTATCGCTTGTGTGATGTCCTAGTGGGGTAGAAAGTCAGTCGTCAGTCAGGTTCCAACTAAAGGGAAGTGCTGCTGACGTTGCCAGATCGGGCTAACGAAGCGGTAACGCAGAGGTTCTCAAACAAGAACTTTTTGCGACAGTAGCGAGAAAAAGCCTTTGATATAGTCGACAGGAATATGTTGTGGGAATGTATGGAGGAAAAGGGAATCAGCAATCATTTCATTAATATTTGCAAAAGCCTGTACACACGTAGTAAATGCTGCACAAGATCGAAGGCAGGGTTGTCAAGGACTTTTTCAGTGAATTCTGGTGTGGGTCAGGGCTGTGTACTATCGCCGCTTCTTTTTATAACATACATGGATACCATATGTAGCGAAACGAACTTTAATCATGAAGACGATATTACAGAGTTGCTATTCGCCGACGACCAGGTACTCATAGCAGAAAATACGGAATGCCTACAGAACCACCTAAATCAAATTAGTAACAAAGAGGAGGAATATAATATGAAAATAAAAACTACGAAGACAGAGACAATGATGATAGGAAGACATAAAGACAATTTAGAAATTAAATTAAAAAATAACACCCTGAGACAAACAGAGGAATTTGGGAGCAATTTTCACATTCGACGGAAAACTGGACAGAGAAATTAGCTCCAGATGTGCCAACACTAATCAAGTAATAGGTCAACTGTCTCCCCTGTTAACACACCAGCAGATACCTCGGAGTACTCAAGTGAATCTTATCATAACTATTTTTTGGCCAACACTATGCTATCAATGCCAAACGTGGACATTTAATCCTCTAATGAACGTAAAATTGTGACAACCGAAATTAAATGCCTTAAAAGAGCTGCATGGGTTTCAAGCAAAGACAGAATACGAAATCATGAAATCAGACGAATGCTAGGAATAAAGCCAGTCTTACAGGTCATCAAAGAACAACAAATAAAGTGGTTTGGACACCAAACAAGGATGCCCTGCGACTATCTGTCACAGCAAGCCACACTAAAACGCTACAACGGGTACAGAGCGAGTGGAAGACCTCGGAAAATATATTGTGATGGCATTAGGAACAGCCTTACAGAAATGAACATCAGTCTTAATAGTGCTCTTGATAGAGCTCATTAATGTACATTACATCTTCACACCCCCCCCCCCGACACCTCAATGAGGTACAAGGTGAAAGAGAAGAAGAAGAAGAGAGGGAAAAACTTCAATTCTAACTTCAAAGTATCTACATGCCTTTTTTTAAAAATTTCACAATTTTGAGCCGACTTTTCTTGATTATTGCCGCGGCACCCCTGGCATAACTCATGGCACCCCAGGGCGCCTCAGCGCCTAATTTGAGAACATTGCTTCAATGCCTCGTAAGCCCAACCTGGTGACGTCAGCAGCACCACCCATCCGCTGGAGCGGGTGGTGGTCTGTGAACGGTGCTTACCAAGAAAACTTACCACACAACACAAGCTCGCTGGAGCACAATGCGGTGCCAAAGTGGCTTACCGACCAATTGAAACCCTTTAATTTTGAAGGAATGCCTCAGCTTGTCGACCGTTGGGCAAAGTGTATTGATAGTGAGGGGAAATTACGTGGAAAAATGCCGTGCATATTGAAACCCCAGGTTCATGTAAATACAAGGTCCGACAATTAAGTAATGAAACCGATTTTATTATGGCCGAGACAAAAATGTCATCTATGCTGCAAAGCATGGAATCTAAAGAGGCAACATTAATCTATGAACTGGGAACTTTTCATCACCGCTCGATAAGCAGACAACAAACAACCTCTAATTTTGTTGACCTAGCCAGTGGTGCATTGTTGCGTAGTCTGGAGGATCGCATCAACACTAGAAGAGTCCTGCTAAGGGCTCTTGGTAGGCAGTCCTTTTCCGTGGCGAATAATTTAGCCATGAATTTGGCGGAATTACGTAGGGCCAATAATAAAACCTTATACTACTTGGCAGCCTGGCTACTAATAGGAGGCTGAATGTGTTGAACAATTTTTTTTTCCAACTGGAACGGAACGGAAAAGTTACTCCCTCAAAGTTAACAAAACCATGGACAGTGCTCGCTTTTCATTTGCTCTAAAGAAAATGTTCCAAAAACTCAGTAACCGTAATTTTAAATAATAACTTTCAATCATACAAACGTATGAGTCTTCACTTCGCCTTTACAATTTTGTGAACCAACTTAAGTTAGTTGCGACTCCTCGACAGGACTTTGCAGAATCAACTCTAGCATTTTTTGGCTGTTGTGGTTTTTTTCCCTAGGCACATTTTACGTTTAGTAGTTTGCCAATGCTACTAAGGGTCAACGCTCGGTGGTACTGTTGAAACCAACGCAGCTCTCTGCAGATGGGATCGAACCCAGCACCCCGGTATTACGAAGCTTGTTCGCAACGCCTAAGCCACAGACGCAAATCAAAGTTGGAGAAGATAAAAAGACAAATTATCCCACATTATTGCGCTTTTCAATATACGTTACAGATTTCTCAAGAAGTGAAGTGTTATTTGCCATATTAGAAACAGTTTAAACGTTGTTCCTAGCCGAAAACGCAACTGGTATCTTTACTTTCTCATCATTGGTGAATATTTCTCCTGGATATCATTTATAACTAAAATTCCTCTCCAGTTGTTACAGTCAGTAAGATTATATTTGTTCGGAATTTAAAGAATTATTCTGTTGTTCCACTCTGATTTTGAATTTGTATCACTGTCCAGATTCTATTGAAAAAATCTTTCACTAGGTTTATGGGTACGTTATCTGCTGCCTGCAGTAGAATCCGCATCACCTGCTAATTTATTGTTTGCTAATGAATTGATTGCATTCCCGATTTCCATATCATGTGTCTGTTATGCATTTATTGGTAACGAGGAATGAAGGGCCTTTGTCCACCCTTTCAGGTGTGCCGAGCATATATAGAGCTAGATCTATATTTCATAGACCAATAGGCAATCTGTGAGTAATGAGGTCAACATCCTCCGTGCGCTTTTACTTCCAGGACTGTCTCTGGTACCCATTCAAAGATGTGTCAGCCTGAGAGCCAAGGTCATTTTTGAAAGAAAGCCAAGGAACCCACCACCTTCCAATCCGTAGCATCTGACTCCTACACATTTATTCGTAATATTGCCATTATTGACTATTCATCACAATTCATTCTTTTTTGTGGACTGGGCCTATTTAAGATCTCTTGGAAGTGTTCTGCCCAGCTTGTCTTCTGCTCAGTATCAGATGTAAGCATTGTTACACCCTTAACTTTAATAAAACACCCTGCAGTTTGAAATTACTAGTTAACGGTTTTTAGTGTATTAATTAGTAACTTACATTTTCCACACTTGAATGCACGTTTTTCTTTATATATTCTATCAACATATGCTATTTCATCTTGTCTGGCACTTTTAGATTTGTCTATTTATCATGTAATGTTTTGATCTAATAGCTTTCCACGCCAAATGCTTCAAATTTGCTCCGACGTCCATCAAAAAGCTTGTATAAGTGTTGTTTATATGCACGTAATCTGTTTCTTAGTCACTCCATCTAGGCAGGTACCAGTTAAAGAATGTCTGTAATATTTTAATATTTGCCTTAGTTGTTCTCTATGTTTCCGCCCCATCCTAAAGTATTGATTTGACATTAGAATTAAAATTTTTTAGTTAAGTATTTTTTTGAATTTCTTTGGACCCCCACAAATTCCCTAGTGCTTTGAAAGCTCCTCTTGCTTTCTGTATTCTTATTTTAATATCTATATCAGTTCCTCCATCTACATAACTGCCCAAATGGGTGTACGCCTTCACGTATTGGAGTGGGGTGCCATTAAGAAAAACATTACTATTTGCCCGATTTATTCTCATTATCTTTGTCTTTCCTTTATGGATTTTCAAACCAAGCTGCTGTGATCTCGCATCAAGTATATTTAATTTATCTTGAATCGGATTCCGTGAATGGGACAGAAGGGAAATATCATCAGCGAAGTCCAGATAATAAAGTTACTGTTCTCATAATCCAGTCTATAGCCAGTAAAAATAAGACGGGCGACAAAAGACATCCCTGTCGCACACCTGTTTTTATTTTAAATGTATCTGTTAGCTTTCCATCATGAAGAACTCGAAATTTAATGTCTTTAAATGTTGCCCTTACTGAGTTAATAATTTTCTGTGGAATTCCATAGTGCCTCATCAATTTTCAGAGAGATACCCTATCAATTCTATCAAATGTTTTTTCATAATCTATAGTTCAATGTCATGGATGGAATAAAGTCGAGCGGCTTTGACTCATTTCTCATCAACGTTCGTTTAAGATTTTCTCTTAGCCGTCCTCATCTTCTGAATCCCTGTATTTCCTATTTTAATGTCTATTTGGTGGTTCTCTTGTGGTTTCTACTCAGAATGTGACAAAAATAGAGTATATACTAGGCTGCATGTAGTCGTGGAAACTTAGGCTGCACTTTCTCGTGAAACAAAGTTTGAGGCTGTGTGATAGGCGGGTTGGGATTAGGGCCAGTTCTACATGTTTTCTGACCGTTAAATGCGTTCACATCGTGGAATATATAACATGCCAAATCACTGGCGGTGACAACAACGAGTAAAATACTATTTCTTGCTGGTCAGTCACTAAGCGTGAAACCCCAGCAACATGGGACACGCTCTGCGACACAACGAGGCATGAATGTGAAGAAAAGTAAATCCATTTTCTGGGCCGGAGAAGTTACAAGCTATTAAAAAAAAACACACACAACCTGCACAGTCCGTGACGACCGCACAAGCCATGCAGCCTAAATCACCAGACTCACCCCTCCGCCTCCTTTCACATCCGGATTTTAGAGCAGTAATGTTGGGGATTTCGTTTTTGTTAATATATATGTCTTTGTGTAAACAACAATGTGTGTTTCAGCTCTCCATTCATTGGTAACCTGAGTGTAGTGGTTGGAGATCGCATTTTGGAAGCAGACGACCCTGGTGAACAAACGTTTAATGTATCGAATGTTGTGTTACATCAAAACTATACTGGTGAGTTTATTCCTATCTGAGTGTGTGTGTGTGTGTGTATGTGTGTGTGTCGTTTATCTTTCAATGCAACAGTGCAAGTTTTATAGGAGCTGTGACCTGGGCACTTGGGTGTTCTGAGGCCCACAAACCTCCAGGACGTTTTAATTTTTTTTAGGATGGGTGGAAAACAGTCGTTTCAGGATACATTATTTTATGTATTCGCCATTCAACATAATGTTTATTAATTACCACTGTGATTACAGACTCAAACCAGGTTTTCGGAGACTCCTTTCCTTTTCCTTATAATCTTTGTACAAGGCAGGAGTCAGCACCCTCGAATCTTCTTCTACATCTTCTTCTACCTCTTCTTCTTCTTCTACCTCTTCTTCTACCTCTTCTTCTACCTCTTCTTCTTCTTCTACCTCTTCTTCTACCTCTTCTTCTACCTCTTCTTCTACCTCTTCTTCTTCTTCTACCTCTTCTTCTTCTTCTACCTCTTCTTCTTCTTCTTTTTCTTCTACCTCTTCTTCTACCTTTTCTTCTTCTTCGACCTCCTTTTCTTCTTCTACCTCTTCTTCTACCTCTACCTCTTCTTCTACCTCTTCTTCTTCTTCTACCTCTTCTTATTCTTCTACCTCTTCTTCTTCTTCTTCTTCTACCTCTTCTTCTTCTTCCACCTCTTCTTCTTCTTCTACCTCTTCTTCTACCTCTTCTTCTTTTTCTACCTCTTCTTCTTCTTCTTCTACCTCTACCTCTTCTTCTACCTCTTCTTCTACCTCTTCTTCTACCTCTTCTTCTTCTTCTACCTCTTCTTCTACCTCTTTTTCTACCTCTTCTTCTTCTACCTCTTTTTCTTATTCTACATCTTCTTCTTCCACCTCTTCTTCTTCTACCTCTTCTTCTTCTACCTCTTCTTCTTCCTCTTCAACCTCTTCTACCTCTTCTTCTACCTCTTCTACCTCTTCTACCTCTTCTTTTTCTTCTTCTTCTTCTTCTTCTTCTTCTTCTTCTTCTTCTTCTCCTCCTCCTCCTCTTTCTTCTTCCCCACTCCCTCCTCGTTTTTACTCTTCTTTTTCAAAGAAGAAGACTAGGCAAAGGAAAAACAAGAACAAAAAAAGGAAGGGGAGAAATTAGACTAAGACGATGAAGAAGAAGAAGAAGAAGAAGAAGAAGAAGAAGAAGAAGAAGAAGAAGAAGAAGAAGAAGAAGAAGAAGAAGAAGAAGAAGAATAAGAAAAAGAAAAAGAAGAAGAGGGAAAAGAAGAAGAAGACGGAGAAGGAGGAGGATGGTGAAATGATGTAGTTTGTATGTGCCTGAGCTCAGCCCACATCAACTTTGTTCTCATGTGTGCATACACTTTGACGAATTACAGTGGGTTCCTTTGCTTACGACATTGCCCTACTAAAAATTGAACTAGTAAACAACAGTGGCATTGAGTTCAACAAATATGTTCAGCCCATCTGTCTACCACGGACGGGAGAAGTTGTGTATCCTGGTGAGAGGCTGGCAATTTCCGGGTTGGGAAATATCTTTGGTGGAAATAGTGAGTAATTTTTTTTTCATGTGTGATATTTTTAGTGGTATGTAATTTCATGCATTAGTGACAAGATGGATGTTTTTAATCGCCATTAATTCCTTCCATGTACCACTAGATCGATGTTTTGTATTAGGAAGTTATTTCTTCCACATTTTACCAAGTGGAAATTGTGTAACAATTTAAAAACCCCCATTTGTTTTTTATTTTAAAATGATGATTTCATTAAAATAAATTCACTAAAAGCTTGTGTGTGTGTGTGTATGTGTGTGTGTTTATGATTTATTTACATTACTGTAACACATAACACACTGAAGGTTTTGCATTTTGGCAAAAATGAATCCATTTAAGAATCCTTAAAATTAAATTTGAAAAACATTTTGCAGCCAAGACTTTTATTCTTCAGAAAGAGATTTTCTTCAGTTTAATTCTAATTATCGGATCTGTTTGTTTCTATTGTCCACCACCCACCTAAAGGCTAGCCATGCCACTTTATCCTCGCCATGCAACGCAACACGCAAAAGAACTCATAATCCCTAAAGTTGTCACATTTGCAGGCCAGTAGATAAACCCTCTCTTATGTTAGCTTCACTCAGGTGGGACATCAACAGGCAGACAGATTGGCTCGGTCTGCACCACTAGGTGGTGAATTGATACACATGACTAGACTAGTCAGATGTCGTCAAGGCCCTGAGTGAACATGCAACGAAGTCAGACAAGAAACAAGAATATTATGGCCTAGAGAGAAGGATGCACCTGGATGTAACTAGAGGGTTTTGGCCAGCTGATTACACTCAGAGGGCAGTCAAGACAGACATATAACCAGATTACAACCGGTAAGATTAGTTATACTGGCTGCTGAAGATGAGGACGGAGTGCGCATGGGAATTCCCCAGTGCTGTGATGTCAATTCTTGACTCAACTCAACTCAACTCAGTCTTTAAAATTTTCTAATTACGTTTTTGAAAGTCTCACATGTTTTAACAAAATCGTACTAGCGTCAAGTGCTGGGTTCTCAACGTACTTACAGCGGGGCTGCAGGGATTGTCTGATTGGCCAAATGTTTGCTGATGTGATGGTCACTTTGTGCACGGCAGCCCCACCCACATAAAAAGCAACACTACGGTGTATACACGTTGCAGTCCAAGCAACAGAGCAAAGACTTTTCAGTCTCCTTAGAGTGACCAATGGTGATAATTATAGTAAATGTACTTCAAAAGCTGCTTACTATTTTCATAAGTTTACATTAACTGCGTGAAATTGACTGAAAAGCTGAAATTGACTGAGAAACATTCTTCAGCAAAACAGCTTTAAGACTCGTTTTGGTGGAATCAATAAAAACCTCCACTCTACCCGTTTGTAATTGATTTTGAGGTCATTTAACCAGAAATGTTGTGGTACGTAGAAAAGCACCCTCTTTGAAAAAGAATGTAATAAAAAGTTTCTAGCGGTTCTTATATAAATAAATTCTAACATTTTCTGTCGTGTTTTTCCACTGTTGCATTCTGGAACCTAAAGTATCCGCCCTTCTTTCTATTAAATTCAGATTTCTCACAAGACCATTCAGTTTCCTTCCGTTAATAGATTTGTTTGACTGGATACAATTTGCTCAAAATGAAGGCCTCTTTAGGCTCTTTTTTGTTCAATATCACCAGTGTCTTGTTGTTTATCAGTAAAGTAACATAAATATCCCTTTTTACGCCTTTAGACAAATCGGGCATATGGGAAGAGCACCCATATTTTTACAGACCAATCCGCGCTAGGGGAGTAATATGGTCTGCATTACGCCGACCGTCTTTACTTCCCCAGGACAAACACCCTGATACCCATTTTAGGCTGAGTCGATCTGCGACGCCCCGTACCATGATAAAAAGCCTCGCAGCCAGCAGTGAGTTTCAATCGAGGTACGTTGGAATTACGAGTCGGACTCGCAACGCCTAAGCCACGGACGCCCCTTGTTTATCAGTGAAGGCAATTGAAATTGATTCTAGCCATTGAGAATCAACAGGCCATTGCCGGTTTGCAACGGAGATGTTGCAGAAGGGATGTTTGTGTATTCCTGAGTCTCTTTGTTCTTTTTTTTTTTCATATGCTTTTTTTTCCAATTGAAAGGACTATGCAAAAGTAACAGTTGTTGCCAGGATCAGTAGGCTCTCAAAATAATTGGGATTGCAAAAGGGATTGCTTGTCTTTTACCAGTCACCACCGTTTGAGATTTGTTGCACATGTATTACAGCACACGTGTGGCATCCAGCTCTTATCTTGATCATTTATTCTTGAGCCAACATATAAACAGTACGCTTTGTCTAACACCTTAGGTTTTTAAATTAATTTTTGTGTGATAGAAGTGTCACTCAACCACATACATGACACAAATGATTTGTCCTGTTCATGGATGTTCAAGGCTTACTTACCTACAGCCCTGTTGAAAAGGACAAATGCATTAACTATTTTATTTTCCGGAGATATGATATTTTAAAAATATATTTGGTGTCATTATAGTTGGGACCTCATCATCATTTTCTAGTCACATATTTATTGGTCTTTGGAAAATATTATGCAATCGCCAACAACAGTTGCAGGATAAATATATATATATATATATAATCACGCAACTGTTGTTGCATAATTTGCATAAAATATATGTATATATAAATATATATATATATACGTATATATATATATATATATATATATATATATATATATATATATATATATATATATATATATATATATATATATATACATGAATTTCCGCTAATTAGGTAAACTATATATCTTTAAAACTAAGACTAGTCAACATTTTGTTGACATCCTTTTCGTTTTCAGCACTCAACACACACACATTAGCTTTGAGATCAGCTATTTTCCTTTATGATTCATTTCTGGGACTACTTAAGCTTTGCCTGCTCAATGGTTTTACAGACCTAGCTTATTTATATGCACACTAGTAGTTCCTCGTCTTTCAGTCAGATGCACGTCAAAGGAAACATAGATAACTATTCTCCTTTTACAACACTGCTTGTTAAAAGACAGTAGGTCTATTACCGCCACTTCAACATGTTTCCTCCCCTACCCCCGCCACCCCCCAACTGAACCATCTTTATCATCATTTTGATAACGCATCATCATTGTCGTCACATATCATCGGATATCACCCATCATCATCGATATCACCTATCATCATCGACATCACCCATCATCATCGATATCACCCATCATCATCGATATCACCCATCATCATCGATATCACCATCATCATCGATATCACCCATCATCATCGATATCGTCATCACCCATCATCATCGATATCACCCATCATAATGGATATCACCCATCATCATCGATATCACCCATCATCATCGATACCACCCATCATCATCAACATCAACCATCTTTATTGATATCATCCATCATCATCGATATCACCATCATCATCGATATCACCCATCATCATCGATATCACCCATCATCATCAACATCAACCATCTTTATTGATATCATCCATCATCATCGATATCACCATCATCATCATTGTCATTACCAATCGTCATCGTCCGTCATCGTCATCACAAATCAGCATGGTCATCATTAACATCGTCATCCCAGTCAGCATCGTCCTCGCCTTTATCGTAATCACCCATTATCATCGTCATAATGTTTTTTGTCATCATCATTATTATTATTGTATTATTAGTAAAAAAGGCTTGCAAGTTTATCCTTTCATTGTTTTTTTTTCTTCTTCTTTTCTTCTTCTTTCCTCCACTCTTGAAATGCCTTGCGGCGTCAGAACAGGAAGAGATCTAAGGACCGGGCCCTTCTGTTTTCTTTGTATGAAGTACTCTTCAGTGTCTCTGATATTTCTGCGGTCCGTTTTCTGCGCGGTCGACCTCTGACTCTGTTTACCGTTGTATCTGTGTAGCATTTCTCTCTGTGGTACCCTGTCTGATGCCAGTCCTGTTACATGACCAAACCACTTGATTTGTGGTCTACACTCAAAGTTCAGAATTGGTTCTGTGCCGACTCTTTTCCTGATATCATCGTTCCTTGTTACACCTAGCATAGTACGTAAATATTTCATTTCTGTCATGACAATTTTCCTTCTGTCTTCTGAAGACAGTGTCCATGTTTGACATTGATAGCTAGCGTTGAGAAGAATATTGTGTTGAACAGTGTTCTTTTAGTGTTCATTTTCACATACTTTCATTTTAAATTGGATGTCATTTGGCCTAAAACTTAAATGGCTTTATTTGAATCTCTGCTTGATTTCTTTATTAATTCTTTTGTCTTTTGAAAAAAAAAAAAAATACTTCTCTGGTATGTAAAATCCTTCGCTTGCTTTAACTTGTGTTTATAAATTTTTTTCTTCTTCTTTCTTCTTTGCGTTCACCAGCTGTAAACTCTGGTGGAAAGTTTTGGTTGTTTATCCACTTCTGGACTGCAGTCCTGTTCCAGAACCTGAGTGTTGTGTGTGCACCCTTTTGACAGATCTGACACGTTTGAGTGTAGACTGTTGATTTCTTGCGTCTCAGGCAGATGCACTCCGACTTCGAAGGAAGCTCCTAATTAGTCGACTCTTACGACATGCTTTTGGACAGGCAGTGGGTCTATTCTTATTTTCCCCTAAAATAGGGCCCCGGAACCCACACTGGGGATTTCTGAATTTTGATATTGGTAGTTAGTCCTTTTCTGGAGAATGCCTGGTTATCGCATTTTGATTAATGTTTATTATTGTTTTCGTGTAGTTGTACTATGGGGCGTCGCAGGTCAACCCAGCCTGAAATTGGTACCATGATGTATGTCCTGGGGAAGTAAAGACGGCCGGCGTAATGCTACCCACATTTACCGACCTAGTGCCGAATGGTTAGTAAAAATATGGGTGCTCTTTCCATATGCCCGATACACCTAAAAGGCGTGAAAAGGGATCTTTGCTTGCTTTGTAGTTGTACTGCTGTCGGTGCTATGATTGCCTTTCTATACTGTGTTATTGCTATATCCTATGTGGAATTCAGTCTAGGGGCTTTGTCTTCTTTCGTCGTTTGTAGTAGTGTTTTTAAGGACGTCAGCGTTTCACCAACGAATTAGTTTGCTACACAAGTAAAAGGTTGGCATTTATGCTCCCTTCACAACAACTTGTGTCAGATATATCGCCTACTTTGTTGTTTTGTAACTGTTGGTACCTGTAGTTGGTGCAGACATTCTTCATTTTTTTAAAAAAATGAATTCTTCCCTGTCGAGAGACAGGAATGTCGTTAACTCAGCGAAAGGCAACATACAACAATTTTCCGTCTACGAACAGGACACTCAGCTACCATTTGCATAAAGTAAAGATTGTACAGTCCCCACAGTGTGCCTGTCAAACAGGACCAAAAACACCCGAGCACATTCTGGAGACTTGCACACTCTGCATACAACTTTGAAAAGACACCTGGTCTCAAGAGCTAAGTGTGCAGAGCAAGCTATGGGGAACAATGAAGGACCTGCTACTGACATGCGAGTTTATAGAGGCAACCCATCTGATACTTTGATCTGAGCATACGGAACCGAACGCAAAGAAAAAGAAGAAGAATTTTTCCCCGTCTAGAAAGAGAAAAGTCGTTAACCTATTAAAACAATTAGACTTTGAAATTCAGTGTCGTTCTGGAGGCATGTTACGAGAAAAACTGGGCTGGAGAACTTGGTTACAACGGGCAAGGTTGATGGAATGAGAGCGAGATGACGGCAACGAGATAAGCGTCTTAATGGCCAGCTTTATGGAAGGTGATAGAAAAAAAAACAATGAGCTGATCCGTTACTGTGGTAATCGTATGAGATGGCGAAACAAGATTTTTAACGTCTGTCGACGAGGTACATGGTGATAATGATCTTGAATTCAATACATTTATTGTTCCTTTAATGGTTCCTTATGTATTTGTTTTCGACTTTCATCGCTATGCTGATTACACAGTGGTTCAATTTGTGCATAGCATTATTTATTCTTGTGAGTAGTCATAATCAACACCACCATCAAGTGCCTTGCCAGCTGGCCTAGGAGTTCATGAATCTCCACAGATCTCGATATTTAATGTTCTAGATCAATTCCACTGATGATATTCCTTCATGCCACTGTCTTAAACCATCCACCATCGTTTATATTGGTATACCTCTGCCTCTTTTACCAGAGATCTTTCTAGTCAACACGATATTTTCCGGTGCTTCTGGTTTCATCACATGATCAAAGAACTTTGTTTATCTCCTTCTGAATGTTTTATATAATGTTCTACTTTCATTAGCCATTTCCAGGCAATAATCGTTAGTTATTCTGGCATTCCAAGGTATTCGAAACATTCTTCTCAACAACCACATCTCGGTTACCCCCAAACTCTTCTTAATTTGTTTGCTCTCATTCAAAGATTCCCACCAGACAACAGAACAGGCTCGACATTAAATTTCAGTTTGTGAGTAATAGACATATTAGGTTTTTAAAACATCATGGCACAAGGATAGTCACCCATAATTGCTGCGTTCTACTTCTAACTCAAGTCTTTGAGTCCGAAGAATCTCAGCGCACAAAACGAAATACTTTGGGTAGATTTGTAACTCCAAATTTTGCCCGGGTAGAGCCGTTAAGCTACACTTTTCGATTTCCAATTGTCAGGGAATTTTAGACGGACGCAAAAATACACACTTGCGTCCGATCTTACTACCTAAGACCAGGGGAAATTATTTGAAGTTAATAGTTCAATAGACACATTAAATGATGCCATTATATAATATCTAATTTCAGCCTCTGTACCACCGTTAACAGTGCTGGAAAAAGGCGAAATAGAAGGCATCTCTCATAAAAGCTGCCAGGAACGGTTGCCTTACAATTTAATCGAATCGAACATGGAATGCGCGAACAGGGTTCCTAGTTTCTCTCCGTCGTGTCGTGATGACCTTGGAGAGGCTACCACCATGCAACTTGGGGGTGAGGGATCAATTCTTTGTCTAATTAACACTTGATGTCTACCTTCAACGTCTGATTAATAGCTTCGTTAAATGCGCACAAACTTCCGCGCATCTATAGTGTCTAATTAAAACTCCAATGATTTATTTTAAGTCTAGTTAACAGCTCGTGATTACCTTCGACGTCAAACTGACTCTACAGAGAGGAGTGCTGTAATCAACTCAGAAAATGCAGCCGTCCTGTGGTGTTCTGTGAAAAACAGAATTGTTAAAGCAGATGTTTCCAGATCAATGAATGGCAGGGATTTGGGGAAATACTGATGCATGATAAGGCAGACGTGGTTAGTGCCTTGTGGGAGAGTATGTACAGTTCGGAGGAGCAGATGGATAACCACAGTCTGGTGAGATTGATGCAGCGGGAGTGACGAGAGGTTCTGGCAGATGCTCGAGGCTCAGAGGAAAGGCAAGGCGGACGTTGTTTAATCAGAATGCTACTGGCACCATTAGTATTGGAACTCTTCGCTGACGATGGGGACGGAGCGCTTATGGGAACGCCCCGAGTGCTGTGATGTCGGTTTTTTAATCAAATCAAATCAAATCAAATCATGAATGGCAGGGACATTAAAAGAAACAACAGACCGCGGAAACTGGGTATCACCTTTGACATAAATTTGTCATTCAAGGATTATATAGAGGGAGTTGCGACAAAGGCTCAAAAAGGTATCAGGGCGCTAAAGATTATGGCAGCGATGGATAGGGAGCAGAGAATGTTGTTCACACTATACCAGCACTTAATCATCTCAGTGATTGATTATGGATTTAGGTTACTCACTGTCTCGAGGAGTCAGCTAGAGAAACTGGAGAGCATACAGAAGGAAGCTATGCGGATGATCCTGGGATGTACAAGAGACATCCCGATTGTGTGTATGCGATACATCTTTGCATTGCCGACTACTGCAGATGGGCTAAATGTGTTGCAGGCTAAGTCATACCTCAGAATAGCTGCAGACAAAAAACACCCTCTGTATGTATACAAACATACATACACATACTAACATACACACACACTTACATACATAAATAAAACATTTAATTAAGAACTCCCATATATCTTTAACGTTTAATTATGCAACGTTCAGCTGACAGTCATTCAATTTTCACCATTTAATTAAGGGGAGCCGCGTTAGCGCAGTCGATAGCAGGCTCGCTTTCAAATCCAGCTGCGACTCGCTGCAGCCCACGGTCGGTGTTCGAAACCGGGCGGTTCCCGAGGTTTATTTAATTAAGGCGTAGATTATTACCTTCAACACAGATGTATAAAATTTCTCTTTGACACTCACGCTGTGCTTTCTAGTATGTGGGTGAAGTTAAACACCATTAGGATCGCTTTATGAGCCATTAACACTTGGTGACCCATAGAGTCACTATTCGGATAGAAATCCTCAGGTCCATGTATGAATTACAATGATAGACAAAGAATGAAATGTTTCACGCATCTAGTGAGAATGCAGCCAGACAAATCTGCATAGGGAACTCTTTACAGCAGAACACCTGGGAGGAAGGAAAGGGGCAAACCAAGAAAGAGATGGATAAATAGAGTAGCAGAAAGCTGCAAAAATAACCAGTCCTTCACCTAAGCCACCCGAGAAGTGCAAGACAAATACAGAAAACCACGACACGGCTACAACCTGGTTTCATTGAGACGGAAAAAGAATAAGAAGACGAAGAAGACCTGATATAAAAGCCCAACAAAACTAGGTATAAATTGCCAGATATTCTGTCCAACCGTAAAGTAGTAAAGTAATATAGCCCCCCCCCCCCCCCCCCCCAACTCCCCCCCCCCCCCCAACTGTTGGTTCCATGGTAAACTGTAGAGCGGACGGGGTAGGGTAATTGATACTGCTAGTATACACTCCGTAAGAGGTTTTCATACTTCCTTTATAGTTTTTTTTTTACAAATACTAAGTTTTTTTGTGTGGCTTTCATACCAGGTCTTCTTCGTCCTCTTCTTCTCTCTCTTTGTATATATGTGTGTGTTTGTATGTGTGTGTGTGTGCGTGCTTGCGTGCGTGCGAGTGAGTGAGTGAGTGAGTGAGTGAGTGAGTGAGTGAGTGAGTGAGTGAGAGTGACTGAGTGGAGTGAGAGTGAGTGGAGTGAGAGTGAGTGGAGTGAGAGTGAGTGGAGTGAGTGAGTGAGTGGAGTGAGAGGGAGTGGAGTGAGAGTGAGTGGAGTGAGTGAGTGAGTGGAGTGAGTGAGTGAGTGAGTGAAAGTGAGTAAGTGAGTGAGTGTGCATGTGCGCGCGTGCATGCGTGCGTACGTGTATGTGTGTGTGTGTGTGTGTGTTCACGTTAACCAGCTGTAAACTCCGGCGGAAAGTTCTGGGTGTTTCGTCTACTTCTGGACTTAAGTTCTGTTTCAGAACCAGAGTGTTGCGTGCACATCCATTACACACATCCGACACATTTGCATGCAGACTGTTGGTTTCTGGCTTGTAGGCAGATGCACTCTCCAACTTCGAAGGGAGCTCCCAAGTAGTTGATCTTACGAAATGCTTTCGGTAGGCAGTGAGTCTATTCTTGTTACCCCAAGATGGGGGTCCCAGAACCCACATTGGGGCCCTGGAACCCACAATGCGGTCCCGGAACCCACACGGGGAGTTATCAGGTCTGTCTGCAGTAATCTAACCTGTGTTTAAAAAAAAAAAAAACCTAACTTTGTACGCCAGTGGAATATCGGATATTTGAAAATTGACTCATATTTTATTGACCAATGGACTGATGATGTGGTCTGTATCACACATGACCACCTTTCCTTCCAGAATTTTTCCCGGTATAGATTTTAAGATGGGTCCACTGGGAAGCAAAGTTCATTTCTGAAAGAAAAAAAAAAAAAAAAGGGGGTAAATTTGCGGGTATAGCAGGAAAAGTGCAGCCAAATGGTGACAGGTTTATTTTTGAGGTTGAAACTAGGATGAAATTTGTTATGCTTTTACTTTATGTTTATTTTTGAGGTTGAAACTAGGATGACATTTGTGATGCTTTTACTCCATGTTTATTTTTGAGGTTGAAACTAGAATGACATTTGTTATGCTTTTACTCCATGTTTATTTTTGAGGTCGAAACTAGGATGAAATGTGTTATGCTTTTACTTCATGTTTATTTCAGGTTCTCGAGTCCTTATTGGCCTAGTGACCCCCGTTAGTGGCTGCTCAAATCTGATGGATCCTGTTGTTTTGACTAAAGTTATTGATTTCGTTTTGTGGATTGACAAGATGACTGTCATTCACGGAGATAAAATCGATACCATTCGGTTGGATGGGAGTAGCTATTGATCCATCAACCCTAGACGACCGTTAAAAGTCGTGAGATCAGCTGGTTTTTGAGCAGTTTACAGTATACTGGAGCTGCCTTCTCCAGTGTTATCCCTTCTAAAGGTCAAATGAAAATGTCAGACAATGGCTAGTAAACCACAGGAACGTTTATGACCATTACCTTTCGTTTGTTACATTTGTGTCTGAGTAATATCTATGTGCTGTGAGTTATGAGTAAAGAACCGACAAAATAGCACTAGGGACATTTAAATAATAGCTACGTGCCCATCATTAGCAACAAGGGCAGAGTTCTAATTATGAGTGTACAATTAACAGACTGATTGCCTGTCCGTCTCACCTCTCACCTCACAGTGTTGAGTGTCGCCCGGATACAGCGGTCACTTCTGTGTGTATCATTCTGTTCAGACCATACTGACCCATATGTGCCTCAGCAGTTTCCTAGCTCCCAAATGGCCAAACAACATCTGCTTGTTATGCATCAGATTACACCAAGTGGTGAAGAACCAGCCTGTCTATCTGCCTATTCGTCTCGCAAGACAACTTCATACCGCATAGAAAATATCCAAATGACGCTACTACCTTTTACCTCTGAAGTGACGCTTGCCGCTCTGCAGGGGCTATACCTCTCTCCACCTTTCTCAACATGCTTTGTTAGTCAGTTACAATCATTTATGTGTATGCAGCTGTTTTTCAAGCCAGTGAAAGCTGTAGTGACCGTTTCTACCTCCATTTTCTAACTAGATATTGTGGCATCATATGTCAGGCTTTGTTACACGTAACGACGTCAACTTGGTTTAGTTATAAATCCTGACACATTTCTTCCGCCTCTCAGCACAGAGCCATCTTATAGATACTCACAAAATCTGGGTGGAATTGTCATAAATTATTTTGTGAACCTCTGATTCTGCAGCACTTGCTGGCCAGTTCATGTACTCTTTTGTCCCTATATTGCTCAGGGTAACTAAAACACTACATAAGTCGCATTGCTGCTCGAACACTTTGACCCACTCCTCCCCTCACCCATTTTTCTCAATCCTGGACACATCTATAGTTGTGTCCTATCTGTAACTTTACTTCGTCACCATCCGTGACCAGCTTGGCCAGTCCATGACCTTTCTCTTTTCAGTCAGTGACCCTTCGGTATTTCTAGAGCATCATTACAGGAGGTGCATCTTGTTTGCATCCACTCCGAAGTATGACGTTCCTTTCAGCACATTGAGCCTATATATAATAATAGTTGGCAAAGCAAGTACATATGACAACAGCTGGTCATAAAGCCACCGACAGACATGAGTCACCACCTCAACGTCCATTCTCAAGATGTTATGATATCATTCCCGCTAAGGGTCGTCCATTCGCTTTTGAAATTAATCCCATGCACTTCTCCTGCCTCTCAACACAGAACCATTTGTATAGATCAGTGGTCTCCAACCTGAGGCAAACGAACAAACAAACGAACAAACTTTATTTTCAAAGGGTTAAGAATTGGGCACACAGGCCCGTCTTACATTCTGCAGAAAGGGGTGGTTTGGGGAGACAAGGCTCTAGGGGATGTGAAAAGGTTTCAAGGGGATCGTCAAACAGTTTTGAAAATTAGTAGTAGTAGTGCATTTTAGCCCACTAGGACATCACACAAACGATAAACACCCGATGACACAAAATGCCACCATGTGGATAAGTATCATCAGTGGAGAGGTCCCAGAAACCGTATTCAGCCATTAGACCATATTTATAACCGGGCTATATTGCGGCCCCTGGCAAGACTAGGGCGGGGCTTCACAATAACACACAATTGCATCCCGCAAAGAGATGACTGGGGTTGTGATACCTTTTGAAAATGAGTACATTTGTATTTGTAGTAATCAGTTACTATCAGCAAAGTTAGACGCTGCAAAGTAAATATCTTCAGCAGACAGAGAAAGAAATAGACTCAGTCACCGTGGTGGGATGAAGAGGTTGAAAGGGTATGGTTGGGAAAAAGGCAGGCTGTCAAGATGTGGCAGAAAGCCAGGAAGAGTAGCACGTCGCAGCCTGATTTCCTGAGTGCCCTAAAATAAAATAGTAAATAAGACAACGATGGCTTTTAAGCTATGCGCAAAGCAGGTC
This sequence comes from Candidula unifasciata, assembly GCA_905116865.2. Taxonomy (NCBI): domain Eukaryota; kingdom Metazoa; phylum Mollusca; class Gastropoda; order Stylommatophora; family Geomitridae; genus Candidula; species Candidula unifasciata. Next base: position 336,249 of record CAJHNH020004558.1, read on the forward strand.
AAGAATGAGTATTGGGACGATTACTGTAATGTGAAGGGTCTTTTGCCACATTTTTGTGACTTCATCGGGCAATATATGCCACCAAACGACGACGGGGTATCCCAGACTTTCAAAGCGAAGATCTGACAGGGCAGAAATCTGATGCAGATAAAGAACAGGCTCTCCTTCAGCGCTACTTGGACCAAACCGACACGAATAATGAGGCAACCAGACTGAGAGACATACTTCTCCAACTGCAATATCTCCCATCATCACCCGCTAAGTAGCCGCAGCACTTTTTCAGAGACGGGCGACACTCAGGTGTGGTTGTTGGTTGAACCGATATCCATCAGCCCAGGATTGCCTCAAGGTTCTCCGTTGTCTGCAGTGCCATTCAACGTAACACATTGCCGATAACTGAGCAGCAGTTGTACGGAGGTGGCAGGACCTTGTTATTTCCTGATGGTCTCTAAGTATTTCGACATGGAAGAGATCGTCAAGAGATTGCCTAGTAAATGCAGAGTGGTCGTAATTGCATCTCCTCCTGGTTTGCAGACTCTAATGCTCATGTCAGCGGTAAAACAGGAAGTGAAGAAGAAGAAGAAGAAGAATGCTCATGTCAACCCTTGAAAGGCCTCAGTAACGTGGTTCTCCTTGAACACGCATATATTGAAGGCAGACTTACCAGCAGTGGAAAACCGCGAGGAAATTTTAATGAGAACAAATCTGATGACATACTTCGGAATAAAGTTTGATCGCAGCCTATCTTTTAAAGAACATGTTGACCATGTCATAACAAAAACACACAAACACCTGTCTTTAATGAGGGTCCTCAGCAGAGACTGCTTCTGATTCTGTTCCAGGGAATTGTACTTTCTCCCATTGAATATGCTCTTGCCATCCTCACTGTCAGCCATACTTAAATTGAAAGACTTGAGAAGGTGCAAAATGAAGCAATGCGCATTATTATGGGGTGTACTGGAGACACCGGTTACCGGGTGCAAACCCTGGAAGTAAAGGCGGCCGGCGTGATTCTGATCACATCACCCACCTTGTGCCGATTGGTCTATAAAAAATATAGGTCTAGCCATATATGCCCTCCATGCCTAAAGGCATGGAAAAGGGTCCTTTACATTACTTTAATTTTATTTCCTACTGGAGACACCTCTTGTGTAGCAATGAGGTACTTTCTTGACTTTCCTACCATGAACTACAGGATCAAGATCTGAAGGGCTCGTGCCTACCTCAAGAAAAGCTCAGATCTAAAGGGCTCGTGCATACCTCAAGATAAGCTCAGATCTGAAGCACCCTTTGCACCACACGCTCTTCAAGAAAAAGGGCAACAGGCTTAAAAGGAGCAAATCATGGCTGGGTAGGGCAGGGGATGGTGAGGAATGAATACCAGCGTCTAAAGCGCCCAGTTACATTCTCCTGTGTCGTGAAGCTCGATAGCAGTTGACGGGAGCAGAATCCAGCTGCTGTCAATGCCTAGTTATGCGCGCTATCAGTGGCAAGTCAGCTGGGACACATGTGGTGATTTTCACAAACGGATCCGTTATACGAGGACATAAGAGTGCATGGGCATTGACAGCTCGCTCTTCAGGCAGAGCAGTTCAGGAAGCTAGCGGTGCCTTCTCTATAACCACCAACAGCATGACGATGGAAGTGATGGCTGTGACACAAGCTTTGATGTGATCACAGGACTATTCCCGCGTGTGTGTGCTGAGTGATTCTTTAGCATGATTCGATAGGTCGAGGCAGGCTTGTTACGCAGACAGTAGTTTAAATCATTGCAAAACTCTTCTGTGTGTGCAGTTACCTTCATATTCGTCCCAGGCCATGCAGTCGTTGTTGGTAATAAAAGAGCTTATAGACCTCCAGGTGCTTAGAGATGGCCGACCCATGGATCACGCAGACATTGTCATTGCCCTTAGAGAGAGAGAGAGAGAGAGAGAGAGAGAGAGAGAGAGAGAGAGAGAGAGAGAGAGAGAGAGAGAGAGAGAGAGAGAGAGAGAGAGAGAGAGAGTACGTTCTGATGATTTTGGAAGCAATGTGTCCACATCACTTCTAAGAATACGTGAATTGGGAGTAGAGATCAGCAGCCAAGCATGAAAAGAATACCGGACGCACACGAAGACTTGTTAACCAACATACGACCGGCACTATTAACCTCACGAGGCTGATGGATATGTTGAAAGGGGAATCAGAGCGCCTATGGATGTCTCCGAAGTGTTGTGAAGATAATTTTTTTTGGTAAGACATTGTACCCCACTAGAACATCACACAAGCGATAAAGACCCGATGACACATAGTGCCACTATGTGGACGAGGATCACCCGTAGAGAGGTCCCGGAAGCCGCGTTCAGCCTTTAGACCATATTTATGGCCGGGCTATATTGCGGCCCCTAAAAGAGCCAGGGTAGGACTTCAGATAACGAAAACTTACATCCCACAAGAGTATGACCGGTAATAGCTGTGACTGACTGACTTTCTACCCCACCAGGACATCACACAAGCGACAAACACTCGATGACACAAAGTGTAACCATGCGGATGAGGATCACCGTGGAGAGGTCCCTGAAACCGCGTTCAGACAATTGGCCATACTTATGGCCTGCCTATATTGCGGCCCCTGGCAAAAGCCAGAGTGGGGCTTCAAATAACAAAAAATTACGTCCTAAAAAGGGACGTAAGGATATTATTAGTAAAGAAAATCTAACTCATAACTCACAACAAAATCAGTTACATTATTCTTTTTCAGGTCAAGAATAAATAAAAAATAAATACAATTTTTTTAACAACTATTTATAAAACAAAAAGGCAAAGACATTTTTGTTTGTTTCCATAAGTAGTTACAGTTAAAAATGGAATTATTATAGTAACACGGACATTCAATTATAGATTAAGAACACATTCTGTTCAAAAGTTATCTCATTACTGTTTGTTTCTCTTGTTGCGAAATCGTTTATCCTCCTCTTTTTTAATCATAATTTTTATGTGGGGGCATAGAGGAGGGGGGCTGCGTGTTTTGCCATATATTCAAGGGGAAGTGGAAGTCTTTCAATATACTCAAAGGGACGAGGGTGTCTTGCAATGTACTCAAGCAGAAAGAGGAGGTCTTTTAATGTACTCAAGGAGGCGTGGGTGTCTTGCATTGTACTCAAGGGGAAAGTGGAGATCTTGCCATGTACTAAAAGGGAAAGTAGAGGTCTTACAATGTACTCAAGGGGAAAGTGGAGGTCTTGCAATGTACTCACGGGAAAAGTGGAGGTCTTGCAATGTATTTAAAAGGAAAGTGGAGGTCTTGCAATGTACTCAAGGAGAAAGTGGAGGTCTTGCAATGTACTCACGGGAAAAGTGGAGGTCTTGCAATGTACTCACGGGGAAAGTGGAGGTCTTGCAATGTACTCACGGGGAAAGTGGAGGTCTTGCAATGTACTCACGGGGAAAGTGGAGGTCTTGCAATGTACTCACGGGAAAAGTGGAGGTCTTGCAATGTACTCACGGGAAAAGTGGGGGTCTTGCAATGTACTCACGGGGAAGTAAAGGTCTTGCAATGTACTCACGGGGAAAGTGGAGGTCTTGCAATGTACTCTCGGGGAAAGTAGAGGTCTTGCAATGTACTCTAGGGGAAATTCGTTCTATCCTTCTCTATCGCTCTCCTAAAGTCCTCCCAATCTTTTTAACATCGCTCTCCAGCTCCATATTCCATGTTTTAATTTTTTCCCCCTTTTAATATTCTGATTCCAGTGCAAAGACATTTTTGTTATATTGTTTTAAGATAATTTTTCAACGTATGTTCTATCCAACGGTACGTCTTTTTTACCCCTTGGTCCACTGGAACATGTTTAGTTTTCTCCCCAATCTCCACATTAGTGATTCTGTTTCAATATCTCTATTCTGCGCAGGCACCAATGTTGTTCTTTGTGTTTCTGCTCCCTAAAGCAGTACTGATTTGATATTAGAATTAAACATTTAAAGTTTAGTATCAGTTTTTAATGCTTCTGATCTCCACAAGTTACCCGGTGCTATGAAATCTTCCCTTGCCTTTTTAATTTGTATTTTAATATTTCTGTTCGTTCCTCAATCTTTCTATTACTACCCAAATAGGTGTACGACTAAACGTCTTGGAGTGGGATGGCATAAAAATAAACCATATTATTATTTTCCTGGTTTATTCTCATCAATTGTGTCTTTCCCTTATGGCTTTTTATGGTGCTTTACTATACATTTTCTTGGCAACTGAAAAAAAAAGTATGCTCAATTAGGAATCGACATCATAACACTCGGCACACTCTCACAAGCGCTCCCTCCCTATCTTCAACAGCGAAGGAAAAGAGTTCAAAGTCAGATGGCACCAGTAACTGTCTGTATATCCGTATCGCCGTTCCCTTGAGTGTTAAGCATCGACCAGATCCCCTGGCAACTCCTCGCAGCTCCATTTTCCTCAGACTGCATTGATCTATTTGCGCTTCCGTACTGTTCACTCGCTCCTGAGGGCCCTTACAACATGTATTTGGCAAATGAAAGGAATATAACAGCTAATACGGTATGTTTTCTTTCTTGAACAGTATGTTTTCTTTCTTGAACAGTATGTTTTCGTTCTTGAACAGTATGTTTTCTTTCTTGAACAGTATGTTTTCTTTCTTGAACAGTATGTTTTCTTTCTTGAACAGTATGTTTTCTTTCTTGAACAGTATGTTTTCTTTCTTGAACAGTATGTTTTCTTTCTTGAACAGTATGTTTTCTTTCTTGAACAGTAATGCGGCAATAGATAACTGTGCGTGTCTTGTTTTAAACAGTATGTTTTCTAGTATGCACACTGGTCTAGTTGTGTCCTTTCTGTTTTAAGTCAGTGAACCGTAACTTTATCAGTCTAGATCGTAGGACTTTGCTTGCAGGGCTTTGAGTCTACCTGAAAAATTCGACAGTAAACACAAAAGGACCTTTTTCCACGCTTTCAGTCCTACTGGGCATATAGGGCTAAACCTATGTTTTATAGAGCAACGGCGCTTAGTGAGTGACTTGGTCAACACCCCGCCGGTAGTGCAATTAAATATCGTGTACATATAAATGGGTTTTACTTGTACATCTAAGAAATAACTTCATGACTCAATTCTGTTCTAGTCGGGGGTTTCCGTGGCGAAGTGGTCAAGCCGTTTGCCTCACGCTCTGAAGGAAGTGGGTTCGTTTCAGGGTTGCGCCGTTTAGTTCACGAATGCACTTTTTACTGAGATCCCTGGCAATGGTCGCTGGAGCCGTGGAAGCCGTTCTCTGTGCGACGCTCTCAGCAGGCAGCTAAGATAAAACCTGGTGCAATGAAGTCGATCCTCTCCCCTTTACCTTTCTATTCAAGTTTCATCAGCTGATTGTTTGATACTGTGAGCATTTTCATTCCATATTCTATCGTCGATCTGATCAAGTGCTGGAACATTGTGAACAGCATTCTTTAATCGATGTCCATTGCTGCTACAATCTTAAGAATTTTGAGTCCCTTTTAGCACCTGCTGCAATAACACTCACATGGACTTAGAAGGACAGGCTGATGTTGATACCCTAGTACTTTAAGTCTGCTTTCTCTTTCAATATCACCAACATTACCACATCACAGACATACACGATCAGACACACATACACAATATACTTACACACATAGGACACACACACACACACACATACAGAGAGAGAGAGAGAGAGCAAGAGAGAGAGAAAGAGAGAGAGAGAGGGAGCGCCATCACTATCATTTGTGTATGCTTTTTATATCATAAATAATTTTTTTAAATCATCGTCGTCATCATCATTAGGTAAAATTGCATATTGTAAGTATACTGGCATGCACCATCCAACCCGAACGAGTAACAATACTCCATAGCTACACAGGAAAAGAAAGACGCACAATTGATTTATTAAGGCACATTTTTTTAATGAGGGGGGTGGGGTGGGGGTGGGGGGGGGGCACTGGGGTAAGCGTGATTTAAACAAAACTGAAAAACCAAAAACAACAATGTTACTTTATTTGAGCCTTTGTGATACACAGCAGACTTCAAGACAACGAAAATCGGCGTGTCAACTGATTACTGATTGTATGAGTTGAACATAAACAGTTATAGGGGTGCATTTAACAGCTGAAATCGTGGCCCACGAAAATTGCTTTATTTTAACATTTTTTGATACTATTTACGAATTATTTCAAATACGCCACTGAAATTAGCAGGGAAAAACCTTGTATACATTTTTACGTCACGCATACATGCACACTCACACACACACACACGCACACACACACACACACACACACACACACACACACACATATATATATATATATATATATATATATATGTGTGTGTATATATATATATATATATATATATATATATATATATATATATATATATGACCTCTGACAGCTACTTTCACTAGTATTATTACTATCTAATGCTAATAGTGGTATTACTACTATTACTATTGCTAGCTGCCCTCGCATGCTCAGTCAACAATGAATCAACAAGGAGGAAAAAAATCGCGTTATAATTCCTTTAGTGTTCTGCTAAAGCTGTCATTTGCGAATTGATCATGCCTCGCCACTAAACAGAGAAATAATAACTGAACCAAAAAAAAAACGACAATTAGAATGTAAGAAGTCACTAAGGCCAGAGACTAGTGGCTTTCCAACGTGTCGTGACGAGAACCAGGCTCTGAAGTCCACCAGCTAAACGATAATTTGATTGTTCATATGTTACTATCGTCAGTATGATTTGGCAGTCAAGTATAACTTTTGTGTTTTAAGCCTGTTTGAGCCCGGCTGTGTAGGGTAGTTGGCTAAACCGGACTGCGCGGTGAGCGGGTGACAAACTCCTTGTGGTCCGGGTTCACTCCCGAAGGTAGGCAGAAAAGCCACATTTCCTCCCAGATTTACGGTACCTATCATGGAATCAAGGCCGAAGGGTTGCGATATCCATAGTACTGAGCCAAAGGGTTAAAATCTCATGGTTTCTGGATCCTGTTTAAAAAAAAGTAATTTAGTAACAAGCATTCACCCTACGATTCTTGGCATTTCAGAAGATAATATAATATTCTTGCTTTCCTCGAACACATACATATGTTAAAATAATTTTTTACATCTGAATTATTAGTTTAACTCCTTCTGTCCCATTGTGTGTCTGTTGAGCTCCCTCAGACCTGGGTATGTAATGATTTTAATCACAACTCCTTGGAATGGAAGAGGCTACAGTAACAAGTGTATGGGACTGAAAGAATTAAGTTCTACTCAGGTTAACAAATGAAAAGACAGTCTGACACGATTCTTCAGCTGCAACATTGTTATTGAGCCTCGGCCAGTCAGGGATTGCCAACACTTTTGACACTGCGACTAAATGAAAACATGTATACAAGTAGAGACAACTGAGTACACGACATCCTAAAGAGCATCTAATCAATGTGGTAGTAGAGATAAACTATGAGATAGCTATCTGTAAAGGATATTGGCGCTCTGACACGATGATCTTCACCATCAGCATGATGACCCAGAGTTTCCTACTGGTGACAGTCTTTATGAATAAATCAGCATCTGTAAATAACTAGGAATCATAAACGCAGAAACGTAAGAGCTCAGACCCCTTTGCAAACAGCGCAACTCCCCTTCCCCAGCTCTCGTTAAGGCCTGAGCCCTTCCCCCATTTAGTTTAGTGCATAGTTAATTTCCGCTAACCTATGAATAATAACGGTAGAACATAGTGTAGAGGTTTGCAGGAGAGATTGCCAGGCTTCTCTATTAGCAGTTTTGTTGTTGTTGTTGCTTTATTCTACCCGAGTTCTCTGTCAGTCAGGGACAGACCTAGCATGTTGTCTTCCGAGCGAACCTTGGGTCGCCCTGGAGGTCTGGTTCTCCTGTGCTTGGCCTCCTATGCCTGTCGAGATGTGCTGATTATTTTCCATTATTTATACTTGTCCAAATCATCGTAACTGTGACTGATCCACTTGAGTTTGTAAGGTATGGGTTTCATGTTCATGACGTATTGTCAATTTCTTATGCACTTGTAGTATAGTCAAGTGAAAGGATCCCTTTCACACCTCATGTATATCAGATATATAGTGCTAGATCTATGTTTGCATGTGTCCAATGAGACTCGATGAAATAATGGTCAACATCATACTAGCCGCCTTGACCTTCCATGATATTTCAAGGTAGCGATTTTTTGGAAGGCCAATCCGACAGCAAATTTTTATTTTAAAACAAAAATTAAAATCAAATATGAACATCTAAGATGCGGACTTTAACAGCAGCGGATGAGCAACCAGAACTCTTCTCTAGAGTTTACTGCCAGTTAATGCGAAATAGAAGACAAAGAAGAAGAAGAAGAAGAAGAAGAAGAAGAAGAAGAAGAAGAAGAAGAAGAAGAAGAAGAAGAAGAAGAAGAAGAAAAAGAAAAAGAAAAAGAAAAAGAAGAAAAAGAAGAAGAAGAACAAGAAGAACAAAAAAAAAGAAGAAGAACGAGAAGGAACAAGAAAAAGAAGAACAAGAAGAAGATGATTTTTGCTTCCAGTAGGGGTTCCGGGGCTCCATTTTGGAGAACAAAGAGAAGACCCACTGTCTAATTAGGCGTGTTTCTTTAGAAATCTGAGTACCTCTGCCTGAGAGGCAAGGAACCAACAGTCTGTATACAAATACGCTAATCTGTAAAATGGATAGGCACTCCACACCCAAGTTCTAAAACAAGACAAATGTCCATAAGTGGACGAACAGCCATAAATTTATGCCGAAGTGAATAGACACTAAATGCTAAGAAGAAGGTGAAGATTCACAACCAATATAGTATGTTTCTGTTCCCATGACAATGAGAGGTGCCCCTATGGAACCTGGACAAGTTATGGAATCATTTAAAAACTGAGTTTCATCAGTACATGCATCGTTATGCTTATCGAAGTAGCCAATGCTGACGTATTTAGCACACCCATGAGGATGAGAGACCACAAAATACCGACACAATTCTTGTCTAATATTCTCTCCACATTTGTGTATTTTCTGATCCAACTGCCTAGGGATCGATTTCAAAGTAAAACGACATTCCTCATAGAGCTTTATCATTTCCTTCAGCCTTTTAGCAATATTCAGGTCGTGGGTTAGGTATTCCATGCTGGAATATTTTTTCCAGAAAACTGTCAATTTGGTCATATCCGTCAAAGTGACAACGTTTTTACAGAGGTGGGGTGTGTCACCCGAATCAAAAAACAGATGGCATGTAGTGTGTTCTGCTTCTTGTCTGTCGTAGACAAGGTGGGATGCTGTGCATACATTTATACAAGCGAAATGTTTTTTAGGTTTAGCAGAGTTGTTGCAATCCTTACAAGAGCAATGTCTACAAACCAGATCATTTTCAAATATACTAACACCAGTAACCCACCCCGTGCCTACTCGTAAGTGGTTAACTCCCCTGTGACTGGACCACGAACATGGGATGTCAATCCCCGGGACTGTCTCAGATCTCCCCTCACTGACATAATTGACTGACACACGGACAGTTAGATCTGATATGATTTTGATAACATTAAACATCTCAAATGTGCGGTAACAAGGCGGGAGATTAGCCAGAGTAAACTTATCAACAGGAAAGAAATTCTGGTGGCCTGGGTTCTTCTGACAGGTATCGTAATGTTGGCGCAAATCATGCTCTTCTGCAAAGGTATGAATGGACATAACTTCAGTTAGCCCTGTGGAGCAGAAAATAAATTATAATATAGAAACAGGCTTTCATTATCCGTTAGTACAGTGTTATGTGCTATCCTGTGTTTAACAACAAACATAACACGGTCAAGTGTCTAATGATACAGTTCTCGCTTCTACGCATCCAACTCTTAGGAAAACAACGACGTAATGTCCGCCATACATATGTGTTAATTGTCACCTCACAGAGGGTAGTCACACTCCCTCACACATACAATTCAAGCAAAGTGATGTAGACATCTGTCTGGGCTAATACGTTAACCTAGCCCATTGTTTCACTTGCTTTCCATGTGTAGCGTCGCTCTCCCGGACAGCTTGCAATCGCTGCCACTACACACGAGCTGACCGCTACAGTTTGTAGTTCTATAGCGTTCCGCAACCATGTGCTCGCTGTTCAGATAAACAGGAAATCTCTCCTATCAACTGGATCTCTACTCTACACTGAGCAGACACATAGGCTGACTGGGAACAAACTCAACAACACCAGTTTTCCAGAATGTGCACACCGCACACCAGCCTGTCGAAGGATTCCGATGACCAACAGGACTCCTAGCTCAAGTCCCCTCTAGCACACAGCTGTCGCTGGCATCTTCGCTGTCTTGTTTCACTAGTGATCCTACACCTACCTGCGTCGTCACCCAAAACAGCTACTCTTGAGTGTCCAGTCCTCGTGGTCTGTCTCTGCCACCTGGACTCTCTTCCCTTGATTGCACCGCGATCGAGACTCTTGGTTCAGTCCTCACTGTCTTGCTTGTCTTTGTCTGTCTACTCAACCCCAGTATATATACCATTGCCTGCCCCTTGTGAGCGGCTCGGGCCCCACGAAACGCACGCTAGCATCCTACTTCCGTGCATCGCGACTATCTCGTACACATCATGCTAGTTAGCCCACGCGGTTAATACCCTGGGCCTCTCGTGTCCATCCATGTCAAGTCCCTTTAAACTTTTCAAAATATTGACTCAACCAAGAAATATTTCATAGCTTGAGTCAACACTGGGTAGCCTACTGACACAAGTAACCGAACATTCTTATGGACTCCTGACAACCCCGTTCCTACTATGTTGTTCTACACCAAGGTTACAACTCACATGAACCAGCACATAACAGTGCAGTTAATACAGTAAATTTAAGATTCTTATTCAGGTTTCGACAGTGGTATCAGGGGGGCCGACAGTCTAGAAGCAATGGCAAACTACTGAACTTAAATTTGCCTAGCAAAACCACACAAAAGCCAGAGGCTACCGGGGTTGGTTCTGCAGCGTCCTGTAAACGATACGCAACTAACCATTATTCAGGCTAGCAAAAAAAAAAAAAAAATTATATTGTTTGATTTTCAAGTGATTGGCGATAATCAATTAGCATGTATAATCAAAGCATTCCTGATAGATAGCAAAATTCTCCGATCCCCTCCTCCGTATCTTGAATAACTTAGCCCCAATATGGAACTCAATTATTTTTGTTATTTTAAAACTTCCTCCGGCTGTCGCCAGGACCCTAATATAACCTAACTGTTGAACGGAGTTTTTGGGACTTGTGCCTGAGTGATTTTCATCTTAAAAGTGGCACTTTGTGTCACCTGATGTTTATCGCTGGTTGCGCAGTCCCAGCGGGATAGAGCTTCACTCACTTACTCCTTCAAATCTTCACGCGTAAAATAAACGATGCAGCATACAGTGTGCTGACGAAAGGTATTCTGACCCTGGCAAACTGTTCATTTAATGCTGATCCTGATGGTCTCCCAATATCCATCACCATATCTGGAAATGAGTAAGGAGTCATGTCTGGAAATGAGTAAGGAGTCATGTCTTGAGATAGGAGTACGAAATAATGCCTGGATAGGAGTACGGAGTCATGTCTGGATAGGAGTACGGAGTCATGCCTACATAGCAGTACGGAGTCATGCCTGGATGGGAGTACGAAGTCATAGCTGGATGGGAGGTGTGACGTGACGCGGTGGATTAAAGGTTTATAATGTTGAATAGGGATGTTCCTCTCAACACATCCTCTCCACCAGATTAACCGAACTAAAATCTGAGCTATGTTGCTCTCAGACAAAGTCCTTGATATCCAAGAAAACTGCCATATTGGCTCGTTAAGTACATTAACATTAGCTGAACTTGGTACCCACAAGAGAAGGAAAGGAATTTTAGATGTCTATCATTATACTAAATGAATTATTAGACAGGGCAAATGATTCCTCCGTCATCTACCTTCTCCCGGTGTTATTATGAATAATTAAAGAATTATTATATTATTTAAGCTCCCACCAAATGGTATTCTATCCTAACAGTTTAATTAAACATGTAAGAACAGACATTTGGAATTACAAAAACTGATGCAGGATAAGACCATATATGTGATTTATTAACCTAGCAATCAGAGTATGACATTAGTCATCATTATTGTTATAATAGATAGTGATGGTATGGTGATAATGAGGGGCTTCAGCTAGATAACTGAGCACCTAAGATTAGAGTGAACGGATAATGGTGGTGATAAGTTTACATCCATAACACATGGTGAGACGTAACTTAATTATCATAGAACCTCTGACAGCCGTGGGTACTGTCAAGTTCTTCCACCTTTTCCTCCCAGTTCTCCTGGTCCTCCACCTCGGTCCCTGCTCGTTCCCACCTCGTTCTCCACCTCGTTCTCCACCTCGTTCTCCACCTCGTTCCCAGCTGGCCGAGTCTAACACAATGTAGTCTCTTTCATAGACTGATCGTCACATGGGCGCTGTAATCATGGAAACAAACACACACGTGTAGTATCTCGACTTACACTAAGAATACATGCATCAATTAATATAAAATAGAATAATCAAATATATCCCATCACTCCTCCTCATGTTCCACATTCTCTCCAGTCTAGTCTGAAGGTCTTTTGTCTTACATGGACGTCACATATCCTGCCTTATCTCTAATGCTGTGTCATGATAGTTGACTTACTAAGTCTGTTGTCCGTCTTCACTCAGACTTCCAACTGGCTGACATTGATTTGACATAAACATGTGGCGCAGGTTATGTGCTGAACACGCAAACAATTTATATGTGCACGCTGTCCTGAATATTATCTTTCAGTGACCGTGAATTCTATACACCCATCATTCTTCCCCTGGGGTTATAAATCCCCTGTTTAGGTGAACACATTAAGTGAGCACATGGTGGGCACACAAAACGTAGCAGCATCCCTGCACATATTTGGGCATCATGGAAACAATATAATTACATTTCATTATAGCAAATGTCATTGTTCACATCTTATTTTATACACATGAAAACATACACTGAAAAACATGTGACACAAACATACAGGAAATAGGAATAGTTTAGCAGTTCCCCAACCTGAGATACTGAATACTCAAAAAGAACTATTTCAAGCAGAATGTGCAGACAAATTAGGAAAAGGTAGTATAGACTAAGCTTAACTCCCTAACCTAAGTATACAAGATTATAATTAATATTTTCTCATACCTGGGAACTTTCCAGCAAATGCCAAACACGACTCAACCAGTGAGAAAATACTTTTTCACGGTAGGTCTGAGTCTGTGGCCTGCTGGCGGCACTATGAGGTAAATCTACAATGCTCGCAGTATAAGTATCAATCTATTGTCCAAATTAAACTCCTCCCTTTCCTCGGTTCTACCCAACCCTCAAGACGATGACTTAAGCCACGCCTCTGAAGTACCTATCAGATCAAATTAGCTAACAAGTGGCCTGTCAGTCAATTCTGGACTGACATCCCTAGAGCAAACAGTCTTAAGTGACCCAATCTAGTTTACACCGAATCTAACTAGCCGGTGTGAAAAGACGGTCAGTGAAGCCATTGTGTTCCCTACTTGACCAAGATCAAACATTCCTAATTGCCAAACACCTGTTCTCTTGAGAATTCCACTGACGTGTTACTTAAACCTCTCGTCGCCACAATGTCTAGAGTCCACTCAATTCGTGTGATTTAGTCTTTCAAAGCCGCCCCACTCAGTCTGTGGTCAGGAGATAACATTCTGACACTGGCGTGAGAATCAAACCTAACATCCCTAGTCTGAACCAGCAGGCTGTATTACGTAGTGTTATGTAATTTTAAACAAAGCGCAGTGGCTTTGTCTCGGAGTAGGACTGGAAACATTTAAATCAATTTGGTTTAAAGTAATATTAGGGTAAAGGGCAGAGTAAATATAATCCTGTCTCTTTAGAACCAGAAGAACTTATTACAAGTACTAACTTCTGGAACCACTGAGATCGTATCGTGACAGGAGGGCGGAGTCATGTCTGGAGATAGGAGTACGAAATCATGCCTGTATGGGAGTACTGAGTCATGTCTGGATGGGAGTATGGAGTCATGTCTGGAAACGAGTAAGGAGTCATGTATGTAGATAGGAGTACGAAATCATGCCTGGATAGGAGTACGGAGTCATGTCTGGATGGGAGTATGGAGTCATGTCTGGAGATAGGAGTACGGAGTCATGTCTGGATAGGAGTACGGAGTCATGCCTACATGGCAGTACGGAGTCATGCCTGGATATTCAATTATGCATCTGTGGCTAAGCGTTAGGTTTGTAATTTCCAAACACCAGATTCGATTTCAGCGGCAGGCTATTTAGCAGTCAAACATCTTTGCGTTGATTTCGACAATGGTAGCGAGCGCCGGCTATTAGAGGGAAAGGTAAAGTGCTGAACGTAAAACTGCCAAGAATACAAAAAATGCAATCAAAATTTGCTGGGGTTGGTTCTGTAGCTGCCTTTAATGAAGCTGTTCTCAAACGAGTTCTCGCGGAAAATAAACACGAATTTTTCCAAATCTGCTTGAGATCAGCGAAGACAGTAGTTTAAAATAGAAATACCGTAAAGGAAGTCAAGAAGAGTTCTGAATGCAGGTGTATTCAGAAAACAATGCCATTGGCAAGGCTGCTTTCTCAGCGTACGCCTATTTGAGGGTTGAATCAACCAAACTTCCCATAAAGGTTAGTTGTGTATCCTTCACAGGACGTTGCAGAACCAACCCCAACAGCCCCTGGCTGTTGTGTGGTTTTTCAAGGCAAAAAGCCGAACGCCCAGAAAGCAATGGCAAACCACTGGACGCAAATTTGCCTAGAAAAACCACACAACAGCCAGGGGCTGTTGAGATTGGTTATGCAAAGCCCTGTAAAGGATACGCAACTAACTTTTTAGTTTGCTATTGCTTTCTGGACAGTCGGCTTTCTTGATACCATTGTCGAAACCAACGGAAGGCGCATGGCCCGCAGCTGGGATCGAACCCGGCATCCCGGCATTACGAAGCGTTCGCATACTTCACATAAACATAAAGGAAATTAATTTAAAAAATTCATTAAAACAGTTTTATTAATCGCATTTAAAGGCAAAGTAACAGAAATTGTTTTGAACGGCACTCATAGAAAGAAGTAGAAAGATAGAAGAATAACTATAGCTTTCGATTTTTATGTTGTCTAGTGTGTTCTTTTATCTTCCTACTTCTTTCTATGAGTGCCGATCAATACACTTTCTGTTACTTGATTAATTTATAATATTTAAACGACCTCAAACGTTCCCCCTCTGTTTAATTATATTAAAGGCAAAGGAACATTATATTTTTTTTTGACAAGGTTGCTGCAGTCTGAGAACTGTTGCTCTAATACATACGCAAGTTATTGGTACCTTGTTGAAAACAACTCAGAATGAAAATGAAATATATTTAAGAATGTAGATGAATAAACTGTTGAGTGGGTCCAGGTCTAGTCCTGGGAAGAAAAGTGACCGGCGTGATGTGGGCAACATCACCCAGAGCCCAAAGTCACTCCTAGCTGCAACATTCTCTACAGGTACGTATTTTCAGTATCTTCAGTTTCACCAGTTGCCTTGTCCCATGGGTGTGAAATCAGCCTTCCTTGTGCACATGCAGTACACCCACAAATGGATGTACGTTCCAGTCAGTCTATCTGCCTGTCAGTATCCTCGAGTCTACGATGCTGTGGATGCTATTCCAGCTGAAGTCTTCAAAGTGGGTGGTCCAGTTCTGACTGAACAACTACACAAGATATTTCAAAGAATTTGGGAGAGTGAGACCATTCCACAGGATCTTAAGGACACTGTACTAATTCACCTGTACAAACGTAAAGGAAACCGTCAGTCATGTGATAATCACTGAGGTATCTCACTGCTTTCAGTTGCAGGGAAGATTTTTGTCAGGATTCTCCTAGGTCGTCTCACAGCTCATCTGGACAGAGGTCTCCTTCCTGAAAGTCAGTGTGGTTTTAGACAAGATCGTGGAACTGTTTGTATGATTTTCGCTGCTAAACAGCTGCAAGAGAAATGTCAAGAACAGAATTCGAATATGTTTTCCACCTTTATTGATCTTACGAATGCGTTTGACACAGTAAATGGAGATGGACTGTAGAGGATTATGGAGCAATTAGGTTGCCCAAGTTCATCCAGATAGTGCGTCAGTTTCATGATGGCATGCAAGCAAGAGTACAAGGATAACGGCGAACTGTCAAAGTCTTTTCCTGTCACTAACGGCGTCAAACAGGGTTGCGTGCTTGCACCGTCACTGTTCAGTCTGTTTTTTTTCAGCCATGCTGACTGATGCCTTTGTAAAGGATCACACTGGAATCAACATTAATTACCATATGGATGGAAAGCTGTTCAACCTCAGGAGGCTGAAAGCAAAAAGAAAAACTAAATCCGACACCATCAGGGAGCTCCTGTTTGCCGACGATTGTGTCCTTTATGCCAACTCAGTGATGCCTGTACAAAATGTGGGCTCACCATACACAAAGATAAAACTGTAGCCATGCAACAGCTAGCCCCATGGCAAAGATACATCGAGCCAAATATCACAGTGAATGGCTGCAGATTAAATATTGTCAGTGAATTTACATATCTAGGCAGCACCCTTTCACAGAGTGCCACATTTGATGACGAAGTAAATGCAAGGATCTCTAGGGCTAGCGTTGTCTTTGGCAGATTGTACAAAATTGTTTGGAACAGATGTGGCATAACCCTGCAGTCAAAGCTTAAAGTATACAGAGCAGTTGAATTAACTACAGTGCTGTACGCATGCGAAACATGGACTTTATACCAGCGACAGGCTAGAAAGTTAAACCACTTTCACACAGTCTGCCTTAGAGAACTAATGCATATAGGATGGCAAGACAAAGTACCTGATGCCGTTGTCCTTGAGAAAGCAGCCATGCCCAGCATCCACACTGTACCGATGCAGTTTCAAATTCGTTGGGCTGGTCATGTGGCACACATGCCAGATCACAGACTCCTCCCCCCCCCCCCCCCCCCAAAAAAAAAAACTCTTCTATGGTGAGCTGCAAAATGGTAAACGTTCCCAAGGCAGGCAAAAGAAACGCTTTACGAACACCTTGAAGTCCTCACTCAAAGCATTTGGAATGAATGACACTAATTGGGAGGCTGCCTCTTAAGACCGAAATGCACGACGTGCAGCTCTACACAAGGGTGCGGCTGCATGTGAAGCAAACAGAACAGCAAGTGCAATGTGCTATGGTAGGGGTATGTTTTGGTAAGCCACGTTGCTTTCTGACGAACAGTAAGTTGTTACGACACAGCAGAGACGAAAATTGTGTTACATGCTTCTATTCGCTGAATCACAACATGTCGTAGGCACACATTCTCCCGTCCTCGTGTTCGTTCTGCTTGGCTGATTATGACGACCTGGTCAAACTTCTCACACACTACATAAATCCATTAGCCTCTTTTGAATCGTCCATCCATCCTATAACGAAACCTTGTACTCGGTATTAAGACACGTGGGAAACATTCATATCTCCTCTCGCAACATAACAAGTATTCACAATTCCTTATTCTCCTCATGCGTCCGTTCATACGACCTCTCGCAACCAGGTCCGAACTTCAACTGTCTTACTACAGTCTCTCGGTTCACGTCTTTCATTCCAGTCTCACGCTTTTCTTGTATTCCCTATTTCGCTCACCATGGGATACATGAGACCCACTTATCTCGTTTTTCTCTTGTATCACTGGTCCTCTGACCTTGTCCTCCCCATCGGGAACTCATTGGGATTTCCCTGGGAATTCACAACATTACAGCAAGACTTATTAGGAAAAGGATGGACAGAAAGGCGACTGTAGGAGATCCCCTTCCTGGCTCAACGCTCATTCCCTGTCCTCACTATCCAGGAACTTTTCGAATCCGCATCGGCCTCATCAGTGATCTTCGTACTAAAACTTGATGAAAAAGAGTGGTCGTCATCATCTTGATGGACAACACGCACGATGATAGGAAATGTGTGTATGCCGCTTTTTAATATCATTTAATTAACTGGTTGCCTGCTATACAAAGGTCAAATAGCTGCGTTTATACTTTCTCGGGAGCTGATACACATAGATAACGGAGGATTACAACCTTGGGTATTCAAAAATACAGGATCTGTACAACTGCAACATTCTCCATGATGTACAGTTGTGTGCTTGTGTGTGTGTGTGTGAGTGTGTGTGAGAGAGAGTGTGGTGTTGCGCGCGTGTGTGTGTGAGTGTGTGATGTGTGCGAAGAAGAAGAAAAAGAAAAAAAGAAGAAGAAGAAGAAGAAGAAGAAGAAGAAGAAGAAGAAGAAGAAGAAGAAGAAGAAGAAGAAGAAGAAGAAGAAAAAGAAGAAGAAGAAGAAGAAGAAGAAGAAGAAGAAGAAGAAGAAGAAGAAGAAGAAGAAGCAGCAGTGACCAAAATATTTCAATTTTCTGTGTTTTACCGTCTTTTATAGCCAACCTTCTTCAATATTCAGTTCTTGAAGTATGGATGCCTTAGTTGCAATAAATACTTTATGCAATTATAGGACGTATTACGTGTGTACAGACCGATTTTCAAGAATAGTGGCAGACGTGCTATTATCTCCTCAGTCAGCTTATACATTATTGGCATGTGCATGTTTGTGGATTTTTTCCGGGCCTATGTTTGCTCACCATTAAGCATATGGGACTGTCAGGGGCAATTTTTGTGATTTTTACTGCTGTATGAACTGGAATTTATTGGTGACTGGTTCGCAGAAAATAAAAAATAAAATGACTTATGGTTTTAAAAATGCACATGGTTTTTAACACTGTTAGGCACTTCAGTATTTCAGGATTTTGCAAGTTATGTATCTTGTACATCCAAGAAGAGTTGTTATATGTGATATTATAGGCCAAACACAATGTATTTTACATGTACACAATGTTTTATGTGTAATTGTAATTTTTAAAAAATATAAAAAAAACTCACTACTGTCTGTACGTACCATTTTTTTTAGACAAGAGGGTCCGAGAATATAAGGCCGCATGGATAGTGCTGTAGCCAAGGACTGTGCAGGGTAGGATGTTTAATATTGCCTGCGACAGAAAAACCCCATCCCCTTACCGGTAGTCCAACACGGGTACCCCATAATAGTCATAACACACACACACACACACACACACACAGTAACATAAGTACATATGCAGGTACAGTGTACTCACCTCTTTCAACGTTACAATAATTGATTCCTAGCTGCTCATCAAGAGACCCGCAATGGCTGCCAGGAAAATTAAACCATCCGGTACACAAGCTGTCTGGGGACAACTCATAGGGCATATACACATGAGCTCCGCTAGAGCCAGGACAAGTTGGTGTAGTGTACTCGAAGGAAAACACCTTTGGGTTATTGTTGTTGACACTCGTCCAGTGACCTATGCTAATGTGTTTCCTGCATCCGTGGGGGTGTGATACTATAAACAACAACGGCTTTTTTTCTACAGAGGTCAGTCTTCGCCTGTAGACATTGATCATGGATATTTTTGCAGAGATTGCAGGTCTTAATTTATCTCTTAGCACCAGTGACCGGTCAAGTCTACGTGCAAGGTCCAGATCATGCGTGAAATGCTTCATATAACACCAGTCGGTGTCGATTTCACTGTATCTAGAAGACATGCCCATTAGTGTGACGACTCCACTACAGGCGTCTGGTGTACTTCCACTATCGAAGAACAGGTGACATGTTGTGTGGGCTCCTTCTAGATCATCAAAGACTACATGGGTTGCAGTTGTTATGTTAATGGTGGCAAATTTGGTCTCTGGCACTGAAGACTTATGACAATCCTGACACTTGCAAGTAACTCCATCAAGGCAGTTGAAGAACTGTACGTAGTGAACCCATCCAGTACCTACAGTCATTTTCTGCTGACCTTTGTAATCATAACCTGGATACGGTCTGTCACTTCCAGGAAGAGTCTCTGGTCTCATGTCACTGACATACTGAACCGTCACACGAACTGTCAGATCTGACTCTGTTCGGATATAATCCATCATATCTTTGTGACGGTAGCCTTCTGGGAGATCTTTTATACAAAACTTGTCTACTGGGATAAAATATTTGTGACCTGGATTCTTCTTACAGCTGTGATAGTGTCGGTGAAGGTCAGCCTCTCCCCCATAACTGTACTCAGCCTCCCATCGACCTGGTAGCCAGATAGATAAGAACACGTTGTTATAAAAAATAAAAAAAATAAAAACTTTACTCCATCAATGTATAGGGCTGGTAGACACAAGACATCTTGCTACGGACAATGTAACGTCATAAGTGTGTGGAGCTGGTAGATAGATACATGTTATTTTATCATGGACACCATGACATCATCATTTTGAGGAGCTAGTAGATAGATACATGTTATTTTATCATGGACACCATGACATCATCATTTTGAGGAGCTAGTAGATAGATACATGTTATTTTATCATGGACACCATGACATCATCAATTTGTGGAGCTGGTAGATAGATACATGTTATTTTATCATAGACACCATGACATCATCAATTTGTGGAGCTGGTAGATAGATACATGTTATTTTATTATGGACACCATGACATCATCAATTTGAGGAGCTAGTAGATAGATACATGTTATTTTATCATGGACACCATGACATCATCAATTTGAGGAGCTAGTAGATAGATACATGTTATTTTATCATGGACACCATGAAATCATCAATTTGAGGAGCTAGTAGATAGATACATGTTATTTTATTATGGACACCATGACATCATCAATTTGAGGAGCTAGTAGATAGATACATGTTATTTTATCATGGACACCATGACATCATCAATTTGTGGAGCTGGTAGATATAAGACATCTTGCTACGGACAATGTAACGTTATGAGTGTGTGGAACTGGTAGATAATTTCATGTTATTTTATCATTGCCACTGTGACAAACCAACGGAATATTTCAGTCCGGCAAGAATTTATTGCATCTTGTTGGTTGAAACAATTGCGCACTTTAAATTAATTTAGATGCGGGAATAGTGGTAAATGTAAGACGGCGTTAAGAAGCACATAAATTATGAAATTTTTTTCTCTGTTACTACTAGGGGACAAAACCCTAGATCTAGTGATTCGTTGCTACACAGATCAACCGCCCCAGCCTTTCCATCGGCTTAGCTAAAAAAGATATAATAATACTACGAATTCATGTGAGATTTATAATGGTAGGGAGTGGCTGAGATCCCCTGTAAACCCTGGCTGTATCCTGAAATATTTTATCTAGATTCTACCATTCTTTAATTCTTTATATGAATATTCCGTGACTTCGTCAACCTTGATACTTGTCTGTTGGACAATGGTAACAACTACTACTACTTACTAGTTCCTACATGTTATGATGTTCCTTAGGTTACTATCCACGGTTGGAATAATTCATTAGTGAACCTTGTCATCTTTTCTGAGAATATTCATTTGGTTTCCTTGCGTAAGGATCTTAGTATAAACTATCATCCTGTGCCATGCGGTATCATCAGTTGTATATACCCTACATTGCGTATATTTATTATAAAATGAAACATAAAAATTGAGTAACAGGGAGGGAACCTTTGTCGCGTCGTCAGCTGTATGGGCATATGGGGCTGGACATGTGTTTTTTAGACCAATGGACACCTGTGCGTTGATGTGGTCAACATCACACCTGCCGCCTTTGCTTCCCATGACTATACCTGGTGTCCATTCAAGGCGAAGTCGACCTGGGTCTGTTAGCACTCAAACTCACGACTGTCCAATCTGCACGCGAGCGTGTGTCCACTACATCATGTCAAGTTTTATATGATAGTGCAAAGAATTGTATATGTATCAAACAATATTATAAAATGTTAGAGAGGTTTATTATTGATGTTTTTTATGCTCGTGGAGAAAGACAGTGTACGTAATACCTTACTCTTCTCCCTAACTACTCTGATAACACCAGAAACACCGCAACACTTCTACCCACCACAGATGTGTCAGCATAATTCTCACCAAAAGGACAATTGATGTATTTTCCAGATTCCTTATAACCACCCTAGATTGCCAACGCTGTACAATGAAAAGAACTAAGATCTGAATTTTACTAAACAGACTACACATTAAGGACAGACAGCCAAGAGCTACTAAAGTTGCAAGTTGTATTGTTCCATTCGACAAGGAATGCTGTATTCCACCCGCACGAACTGAGTGACGTTTGAGATTGATGTGGATTGCTTTGGTGTGAAATGATGTTTTTCTTTGATTTGTTGAATAATTGAAATGTGTGTTCTGGATTGGGTGGTGTCAATAAATGTGTTGATTTAGTATAACTCAAATATCTGATTATGTCAATTAATATCTGTTTGAATTCCTTGTTTGATGAAGTATTCTACTCTTTAGTTCCTTTGAGTTCAATTAGGAGTGTATTGAATTTTTACAAGTTTATTTAGAAGAATATATACTTATTCAGCTTTTTTTCCCCGGGGATTCACCCTATTTATATAATTATCTGAATTTCCCTTCCTTTCTATGAACTCAAGGACCAATAAATTTCCCCTAGACTATTTTATTTCAAGCCCTGTAAAACATTTAGGAGGGATTATAGGGGATCTCCAGGCGAGGATAAATTCCGCCAAACTAGCCTATGACAGCCACCATTACACCATCAATGTATGAATCTGGTAGATACAAGACATCTTGCTACGGACACTATAACGTCATGAGTGTGTGGAGCTGATAGACTGATACATGCTATTTTATCATGGACACCATGACATCAATAATGTATCGATCTGGTAGGTACATGTTATTTTATCATAGACACCGTGACATCATTATTGTATCGAGTTGGTAGACAGATAAATGTTATTTTATCAAGGACACCGTGACATCATTAATGTATCGAGCTGGTAGACAGATACATGTTATTTTATCATAGACACCGTGACATCATTAATGTATCGAGCTGGTAGATAAATGCACATCTTGTATGGAGCAGTATAAACATTGGTAGACACAGCAATCATTATATATGTCGTAAATTTTGAGTGTGTGCCCACTTACAGTCAGTTTCGATAGGATTACATTAGTGAAGTAAAAGTAAAGATCCATTGTTACGCCTTTAGGCACCCATATTTTTACTGACCAATCGGCACTAGGTGGGTAATGTGGTCAGCATTAGGCTGACCGTCTTTTCTCCCACAGGACATACATTCTGGTACCAATTTTAGGCTGGGTCGACCTGCGACGCCCCCGTTCCGCAATAAAAATCCACGCAGCCAGCAGTGCTGTTAAAATTACGAGTCGGACTCGCAACGCCTAAGCCACGGACGCTGCCGCAGGGCTAGATTACCATTGACAATAATGGCTTTTGGGAAGTTTCTGTAGAATGAAATGATTATATTCCTCTTGTGGGTTTCGATGCATCACATGTGTGTGGAGTGGGAATTTATATTGCCTGCCCGTCTCCAGCATGGCATAAAGGGCTAGTAATTTGTGATTTTCTGAATCGAAGTGGCTGAAAAAGCAAATATCGGGTTCCTCCTGTAAACCACAACATAACATGCCATCTGTCCTTTATAGTGTGAACGCAGAAGAAAAAATGACTGCATGCATATACATAGATACAAGAGATGACTATATGGATATACATGGTTACAAGACATGACTACAAGGATATTCATGGATACAAGATATGACTACACGGATACACGAAATTACATGGAAACAAGATATGACTACACGGATACACGAAATTACATGGAAACAAGATATGACTACACGGATACACGAAATTACTTGGAAACAAGATATGACTACACGGATACACGAAATTACATGGAAACAAGATATGACTACACGGATACACGAAATTTCATGGATACAAGATATGACTACACGGATACACGAAATTACATGGAAACAAAACATAACTACATGGGTACAAGAAATGACTACATGGATACAATAAATTACATCAATTAAAGAAATTACGACATGGATCCAATATTTTACATTGATACTATAAATTATATGGAAAAAAGAAATGACTACATGTATACAAGAGCTCACTACAAGGATACAAGATATTACACGGATGTAAGAAATGATGGCATGGATACAAGAAATCACATAGATGCAATAAGTAACTTCATGTCTGCAAGATATGGCAACATGGATACAACACATGACTACATGGATATACATGGATACAAGACATGACTACATGGATATACATGGATACAAGACATCACTACACGAAATTACATGGATACAAGACATGACCACAAAGAAACAAGAAATTATATGGATACAGTAATTGACAACATGGATACACGAAATTACTTGGATAACAAGAGATTAAATTTATACAAGAAATAAATACATGGATACAAACGAATTACATCGATACAAAGGATTAGATGGACACAGGACATTACATAGATACAAGACATATCTTCACGAATTCAGTAAATGCGTTAAATACAGAAAAGTCTACTTAGGTACAAGAAATTACATGAGTAGGGACATTACATGGTAACATAGGACCTTACATGGTCACATAGGACATTACATGGTAACATAGGACATTACATGATAACATAGGACCTTACATGGTCACATAGGACATTACATGGTAACATAGGACATTACATGGTAACATAGGACCTTACATGGTCACATAGGACATAACATGGTAACATAGGACCTTACATGGTCACATAGGACATTACATGGTAACATAGGACCTTACATGGTCACATAGGACATTACATGGTAACATAGGACATTACATGATAACATAGGACTTTGCATGGATAAAAAAAAGTTTTCATGGACACACAAGTTTACATGAAACAAAAGTTTACATGGACACAAAAGTTTACATGGACACAACAGTTTACATGGACACAACAGATTACATGGACACAAAAGTTTACATGGACACAAAAGTTTACATGGACACAAACGTTTACATGGACACACAAGTTTACATGGAAACAAAAGTTTACATGGACACAAAAGTTTACATGGACACAAAAGATTACACGGATGCAAGAAACAACCACATAGATGAGGAAATTACATGGATACAAGAAATTACATAGATAAAAGAGATTACACGGATACAAGAGATTAAATGGTTACTAGAGATTACATGGATAAAAATGATTTCATGGATACAAGAGATTTCATGGATACAAGGGATTACATGGAGACAAGCGATTGTATGGATACAAGAGATACAGTTAACCAGAAAGTAACATAAAGACCACGTAGTCGTCATTCGTGGTCACATTTCATGTTTGTGTATTCACCTAAGGTTTGTAATTCCGAGATCCCCTGTTTGATTCCAATAGCCAACTGTTTCATAACATCAGCTCCTTAACAGAATATAGCTCTCGTAAGGACATGCCTGAAAGTCTCGTTCTCTCTCACCAATTCTCTAGCCCTATGTGCTTTTATAACCGCTGCAACTTTAATGTCCTGTATCCACGTTCGCGGAGGTCTGCCTTTGCCTCTTTTTCCAAAACCTGTACCCTCCATCACAATGCTCTCCAAGTCATTATGAGTTAAACATAGCTAATATTTGTCAACGCCTGGATGCACAAATCATATAGAATGTTGGTGTTTTTCTTCTTCGTGATCCCGATATTCTTAGAATCGTTGAATCGCATCTCCGTTCAAAAGAAGACGCGAGACGCTCGCCGCGGATAGGAGGGTCGTGGCTTCGCTCCCTGGATGAGCCGGACGTTTCTAAAAAAAAAAAAAATGATGCCCGGCTCTCTAGCGAAGTTGGTTAAACCTGACTTTTGCGGCGGCCGGGTGACGAACTCCTTGTGGTCCGGGTTCACTTCCGGGGGTAGGCAGAAAAGCCTCATTTCTCCCAGATTAACGGTACCTATAATGGAATCAATGCCGAAGGGTTGTGATATCCATAGTACCGAGCCAAAGGGTTTACAACTCATGGTTTCTGGATACGTAAAAAAAAAAAAAAAATGACCTTGGCTCCCAGGTCGACCCAGCCTTGAGTGGGTACCGGGTGCAGTCCCAGGAAGTAAAGGCGGCCAGTGTGATGCTGACCATATCACCCATCTTGTGCTGATTGGTCTATACAATATAAGTTTTGCCCTATATGCCATATACACCTCAAGGCGTGGAAAGGGGTCCCTTACTTACTTTATCCTAATTCAAAAGCTTCTTCAGTGATTGCATAAAAGTCCCCGACTCAAATAATTATGTTATGAAAAGAAAAATTTAACCCGATTACACCTGCTGCACCCAACGTTCTTCAAGCTGTTCAGCTCTCTTCATGGCTAAATCAAATCTTTTTATGACTTTTTTTGTGTGCAGTCGCCACTGTTGTTCAATCCTAAACCTGTGTACTCAAAATCTGTGACATGTTTGATCCCTTTATTATCGATATTTATACGTGACTAATGATCTGTTACCATTGTGAAGATTATTTTTTTGTGGCAAACTACAATACATAGCAACTGCACAATAAAGTCACAAACAGCAAACGCGCCTTGGGATTGGTCTACAAGTTCTTGTAAATGATGCGCGGTTATCACTTAAAGCAGATATGACGAGACACTAATTTTTAAATGTTTAGGCAGACAGTATGGGTACTTATAAACTCACGCTGTAGCCAGATATTAAGGTGAAAAGGCAGACAGCCAGGCAAACATATTGACTATATCTAGGGCAAACCAAGGGGATAACAGACAGAAACATTCATGGCCGTGAACAAACACCAACCTTGATTCTCCCTGTCCACTCTGGCAAGGGTCAGTGAGTCCAGCCTCTCCATATCTGTTTAAAAATACATTTATCATTAGTTTAAATGTTAGCTGTCATAATTTAGACTAGAAGAAGCAACATTTTGTCATCATCATTATCAGCATCATCATCACTTTCAGGACCATCATCACCATGACATGATAATCATTATCATAACGGTCATAATCATTATGACCATCGTAATCATCATCATCATGAGACAGATTACAACCATTAAAATCAATATTATTGTAATCATCATTAATATAATCATCAGGATATTAATTATCATGACATCATAATCATTATCATCATGACATCATCCTCAAAACCATCATAACAATTAGAAGAATCATGGTCATCATGATAGCATCCTCATGACACCATCAACATGATATGTCATTATCATCATGCCACCATCATCGTCGTTATCATGACATCATCATCATGGCATCCTTCTTGTCATGACATCATAACATCATCATGACATCAATTTATCGTTATCATCATCAGAATCCTCACTAGCATCATAATTAAAATCCAGACCATTGTCGTCAACTGTCTTGCCGACTGGCTTCAGCTGTCATACCTACCTATCTCTCTGTACTAGAAGCAAAGCTCACGAGGAGGGGGGATGTTGACGTGTAAAGACAGCGGAGAGACATAGTGAGGAAGATGATGTAAAAATCTACTCCGAGAACCTATCTCTACTCCAAGCCTGCAAGAGTTCCACAAATGTTGTCATGGTGAGTGAAAACCGAAACCCACACCCAAAATGCATTAGTAACTAGAAAAAAAAAAGTTCTTCAGGCGAAGACTAAGAGCTATCGATTTTTAGCACTGAAAGGAGATTTCTTTATGAAGTTAAAAAAATAGAAATAGGAAAAGTAGGCACATTAACTACAAATCATGTTCCGTATTTAAACAACTGGAACCATAATCATCTCACTAAACATCTGTTTTTTTTCTTCCCCTAAACACAAGACTCGCTGCTTCACAGATTATTAATACATTACACAGGCCATGTGCTAAGCACTTCAGCTCACAAAAGTGACAGTTAACTCCCATCGACCTATCTGAAATCAAATATCTCAAAATAGCGATGATACACAATGACATCTAGATCTACACAGTTTAACAACTTGAGAAAATTCAGATCTTACTATCAGACGTACCATAGAAATGGGGAAATCAGCGGCTCCAAAATAAAATGACACCTCTTTCCTACTGATGTGTGTAATATGTTGCCTTCAGGGACCCTCCCTCCCCCCACTTCTGTACAAAACATCTAGCTTAATTATTTTTACGCAGTGGATTTTAAGAAACACTTCTGACAGATTTTTTTTAAATGTTTCAAACGCGGCGTTGCGAACATAGACAACTTCGTGAGATAACCTTCCTTGTTATTCGCACAAAAGCCATCAATGAGTCACCAGTGGTGGTTTTGCCACTCCAATTACCCCATTCAAGTGATTCTCCGCTTCGCCCTCTTTTTAGATAGGTTGAAGGTTAGTTGCGTATCCTTTTACAGGACGCTGCAGAACCAACACCAACAGTCCCTTGCTGCTGTGGGTTTTCTAGGCAAATTTACGTCCAGTAGTTTGCTGTTGCTTTCCGGACTGTCGGCTTTCTTGATACCACTGTCAAAACCAACGCAAGGCGCATGGCCCGCAGCTGGGATCGAATACGGTATCCCGGCATTAGGAAGCGTTCGCACTGACTTAGTCATAGAGCCGACTTTTAGATAGGAGAGAATTATTGGCTCAACTGGCAAATTTGGCCGGTTAGCTGGACTGCTTCGGCCGGCTTAGCGGGGCTTAGTGGGAGTTATGTCGCTTGGCCAAACTCAAAACAACTCAAAACAAGTCGCGGAAAAAGTCACGAATCAAACAGCATACTTACCTATCATCATCCGGGTGCGTGTAGGGTTGCGTAGGGTGTCTATCATCGTCCTACGGTTGCGTGTAGGGCTGCTTATTGCGTGTAGGGTTGGTTGTTTGCGTAAGATAGATGAGGGGTAGGGTTAGGGGTTAGGGTTAGCGTTTAGGGGTTAGGGTTTAGGTTTAGGGTTAGGGTTTAGGGTTAGGGTTAGGGTTTAGGGTTAGGGTTAGGGTTTAGGGTTAGGGTGTAGGGTTTAGGGTTAAGGTTAGGGGTTAGGGTTTAGGGTTAGGTGTAGCGTTAGATGTTACAATTGTGACGCCATAGTTCCCTACAATCGCGCACAGTCGCATGCACGCGCAAACAGTCGACAGACGGTGGATGCCACTGACACGGACAATTCGCCACCGATTGGGCACCAGCCGCCGCGCGCTATTGCCGTCATATTTGGCACACTTCCAGTGGCGCCACTCCCACAAGCATCAGATTGTCGGCCAGTTTTTCCACCTCCTACGTGAATATTTTCACATATTCTAACCCTACCCCTCCCCCTAACCCTAACCCTAACCCTAACCCTACCCCTAACCCACACCCCTAACCCTACCGCTAACCCAAACCCTACGCAACTCTACACGCAACCGTATGATGATGATGATAGACACCCTACGCATCCCTACACGCAACCGTATGATGATGATAGACACCCTACGCAGCCCTAAGCGCAACCGTATAATGATAGGTAACCCTAGACGCAACCCTACGCAGCCCTATACGCACACGGATGATGATAGGTAAGTATGTCATTTGATTCGTGACTTTTTCCGCGACTTGTTTTGAGTTTGGCGAAGGGACGCGAAGGGACATAACTCCCACTAAGCCCCGCTAAGCCGGCCGAAGGTCCAGCTTACCGGCCAAATTTGACAGTAGAGCCGAATGATTAATTACTAAGACATGCATTAAAGAGAAGGGTAACTGACACACCCACCAAGACCACGGTTTCAGGCGTGCCACTAGGAAGCCTTTGATGTGGGGGAAGAGGGGTGCTCAGCTGCTTATATTATTTTAATGCGTGGGGTTTAGGAGGCTTAAGTCTTGTTTAAGTACATAATAACAACAACAATCACTGCCAATTACTTACTTTATTATACCACTTTTGCGGTGTAAGGCCGAGAGGTCTTTGAGCCTGAGGATTTACAGTCACATGGCTAGTGCTGTCGCCATGACCGTGCAGGTGGTGCTTTTATTTTGTCCTGACGGTTAAATATCCCCAGGCTTACCGAGGATTCGAATCTGCCTCTACCCCTTAACAGCCCAGCGTTTTAGCCGTTCAGCCAGCCGCTCCTCACAACAATAACAACAATGTATTTCATGTTCAATATGTGACTAACTTCCAACAAATAATTATTATACTGTGCTGGATAAAAAAGGAATATGTAATCACAATGTGTTTTGTAAAGCAAATGCTTAAAAAAAAAAGAGAGAGAAAGGTCTAAATATGGTTAGAGGGACCGCATTATCTGCTTTCAATCTTCAAGAGAGTGAAGGCTCTATCCTATTGATAATTATCGGCCCATTGCCACTTCCTCCCGCTCCCACTATTTTGTGAGGACGGGAGAGGCTCGAGGTGCTGAAACTCTCAAGCTTTGGTGTCTATGAATGGAAGCTGTGCCGACAGCTTCTATTCAGCAAGAACGTTATCTTTTTTTTTAATTTTTTTTACTGTCCTCGGGTTGTCGAGATATTGATACTTATTATTAGTCTGTACTTAAACAAGGCGTAACCCCCTTAAGGTCTCTCAGGGCTAAAATATTATAAGGAGACTGAGCAGCCCGTATCCTGTGATTTCTTTGTTGCGGCGGTCTTGTCACTTGTACATGTTTTGTGCATCTGAAGTGTCAAAGAGAGTGGCGTGACGTCGCAGGGACAGTCCCGTTTTTGAAGGACGCCCTGGCGGTCGGTCGTTATTAAAATTAATTGCTAAGTGCTGCGTTTTAGAAAAAAATTAGGATTACACAGTTAAAATGTGTTAGTTCCTTAATATATATTAGTAATAATAATAGTTGCTATCGTTTGTTAACGCTTAAATATGCCTCGGCATTTATGCTTCAAAAAGAGTAGGACAAGTAGATAGCAACACAGACAACATTTCAAATCTAAAAGTTATCCACAAACGGATATTATCAGCATGGGTAGCTATGTTATGCATAATGGTAATGGTTACCAACTGGAAAGAGAAGGCTAACCAGAGAAATGAATGGAGGCGAGTGATATCTGCAGCAATGAACCTCAAGGGATCGGAATGCTGAGGAACAAGAAGAAGAATAGTAGTAAAATAATAATTATAGTAATAATAATAATAATACCAGTACAAATAATAGTAATACTAATAACAGTTATAATAATAATAATCTTACATTCTATAATAATTTCTGGGGCGCGTGCCATTGACCTGTTTGAGATGTCCCGTTTTCAGTTCAAAGTTTGAGCCGGATGTCACAATTTCGGTTCAAGATGTCATGGTAATTCCCAAGTGGGGCAACTTTTACCGGGGCAGATCAAATAAACACATTTTGTTTTCATCCCAGTTGAAGAGGGATTTCCTGAAGCTTGTCTCTCATACATGTTGCGCGTTGTGTTTCATTGTATTTGGATAAGGGTGTTCCTAACATTTGATTTACTCAGGGATTCTTTGGTACATTATTTTTTGAGGTTCAAACTCTCTATTTCTATAGACTCTTTATGTTACCCGCGTGGGTTTCAGATACCATTTTCACGCAAACAAGAGTTTATGGGAATACCCCTCGCGCCAATGAGGATATGGCAGGGACCCCCCCCCCCTTTTTTGGGGTTTACTTCTCCTCCCTTGAGTATATGTAACCCCCCCCCCCCCCCGTGCCCCACACAAAAAAAAAAAACTACAAAATGTGATTTTAAAAAGAGGAAAACAAAAGATTTCGCAATAAGAGAAACAGAAAGTATGAAGATAAGTTTTGGTCCGAATGTGTTTTTAAATCTATAATTAAATGTACGTCGTATCAAAATAATTACATTTTTAACGTACATTTACAAACTGCTGCTGAAAACAAAAATGTCCTTGACACATTGTTTAGGAAATAAAAAGTTAGTTGTGTATCCTTTACAGGACGTTGCAGAACCAACCCCAGCATTTTTTGGCTGTTGCGGTTTTTCTAGGCGTATTAGGGTTCAGTAATTTCTATTGCTTTCTGGACGGTCGGTTTGTTGTTACCACTGTCGAAACCAATGCAAGGCGCAGGGCCCGCAGTTGTGATCGAACCCAACGATGTCTGTGCTGGTATGTATGTGTGTGTGCGGGTAAAGATGTGTGGGGGTAAAGATGTATGTGCGGGTAAGAGTGCGTATGCCGGTAAGAGTGTGTGTGCGGGTAAAGGTGTGTGTGCAGGTAAAGGTGTGTGAACTCCACACCTTACCAAAGGGTGAGAATGGAGAATGGGGAGTGGGGGAGGGGAGAGGGTTAACCCAGGTCTGCCTCATAGTAGCCCAACATTGTAACAGTTCCTAAAAGTTATGGTAGCAGTGGGATTCGGTTTTACGCCTCAGAAGAGAATTGTGCCTAAAACCAACTCATCCAACCGCTCGGCCACGATATCCTGTAACGTAGCTGAAAATTACAAATTTCTTCATAACGATATACAGATGATGCCTGCATTGAGGTAGATTTGGGGTATAGACTGTGTTGCATATAGGGGAATAATCAGGAAGGGGATGGGAATAAAGTGAAACAACATTGCAGACAGGTCGAGTGCCGAGCGCTTTGAGAAGAACAACATTGAAGAAAAACATAATGGCAACAATGGTTCTTAAATCTCATGCTCGAACTGGTTTTTACTAGCGGGTCCTTCTAGTCCCACTCGTCATCGACATGGACTATAGTTCCCATGTCATCCTGGTCGGGAAGACATAAATGTACCAACAAACAAGTTCACACACGTTGACAGGAACAAGAAATCTGAAGTGCAAAATTCCGCTGTAGTTTTTTTAAATTTTGCTGGATGTAGCTGCTTTGTTTCTTAACATTCAGAAAGAAAAAACATTGCGACGACGCACACACACAAAAGCACACACACAAAAGCACAGACACACAAACACAAACTAAGAAACAAACACAAAAAAACACACGAACTGTTTTGAGTTTTCTTTATAAGCGCAGTTTCCGTCGATCACAAATTATGAGTGTGACTTATGGCGTCAGAGATATCAGCCTGCCTGACTAGGAATGGTTACCTCGCTGGCGTTGCTGTTAATTAAGTTTGATAGTTTCCAATACCCAGGGCACATGTGCTATAACACTGATTACAAGGACACTTCCTTTACAGCCTAAACCAGTACAACCGATACCAACCAGTATATGCGTATCTGAAACATATGTACTTAAAAGGGTTTATAAATACACACCTACATCTTACTACAAATCCCAAACCTGTTCTGTATTTCGTGTGTTCATTTAAAAAAAATGGATTAACCAAGCTGTGACGAATACATGGGCTCAATTTTCATTTACCATGATAACTGCATTGTTTAATTTAACAGTCACATTGACGGCCAGGTTACTGTGCATTAATATATTTATTGCGACAATCAGTAAAAGTAGGCTTTCACTGTAGCTATATTGATTAGAATTTTTTTAAATAACACTTCCTTTAAACATATAGTTAATATATATTTCGTAGTCTTCCACCTTGAAACCACACATCTATATGTGACTCAGACAATACATTTATGTGTCTTTAAAATAGTTAGATACTGCTGTTATTCGCCTCGCCTGTACCTAGTCACTATTCAGATGCAAATCAAGTAGAAGTCATTTGAAAAAAAAAAAATTAAATAAAGACGTTCAACTTTATAGCTTAGTTAAAATGAGGTAACATTGTGTTACCGAGTACCAGCTATCCTTTTTGAGCGGGAAGCATTAAGAACCTTCAAAAATACAAGTTGATTTATTGTCTAAAAATAGCACAAACCTTTGTTTTAATGATTATTTTCAGCTTACATTTGCATTGATCAGGATGTGGGCTTTTTGATGGAACAATCAATACACTTCTATTTGATGACATACTTTATCTACAAACTGAACAATTCTTCTAAAATATTAGAGACATGATCAGGTTTCCTTGTGTCTATTATACTGCCTGCACTGTCAGCTTGACCCACCAGTTTAAAAGGTAACGTGGCACCGTCAAGTGATTAAACTTAACAGGAACCAGCTAGGTTACGACACGTACTACTTGTTTACGATGGGCACTAAAAATGTGCTGAACGTTGAAGCTGAGTATTGGGTGGAGGGATGGGAGGGGGGGGGGGGGGGGGGGGTATGGAGGAGTGGCTATGTACTGACAAAACAGCACTCGAAGAATTCCTAAAAAGCGCCTCGTCTTCATCTTTGGTGGTCAGCGAAAAGTTCCAGTTCTGCTGGTGCTAGTAGAAATGTGATTGTATGTATGTTCGTCTTGCCTTTCCTCTGGGTGATGAGTGTCGACCAGATCTCCTGCTCACTCCTAGCTGCGCCATTCTCCTTAGACCATAATGATCTATTCGTATCGTACACATATTTACCAAGCAGAAAACAGAGAAAGATGGTGCTATGTGCTCTGCTAGGGGTTTGATTCAATTCTTCACATTTGCTGTATTGACGTACACACAGTTGCTAGAACACACCAGACGGCAAACGTTCAGTTATCGATCTCTATTCGCTGTTACAACTATCTCACTGACTATGCGCTCCTGGCGTTCTCGAGGTCGTTATGCATGGCTAATTCCTGATGACCTTACTAACTACCTCACACGGTGATTCCCCCCCCCCCCCCCCCATATCTTTCGGATCACACATCTGCATTATACTAACGTATTGTAACTGGTATTTGTACACGATGAAACTGACAATCAGGAAACATTCATTTCTGCTCTCGAACAAGTACACGTGGTAGTACGTTCTCCATTCTCATCAGCTGTTCTCTCCTACATGACCGCACACAGGTTCAAACTTTAACTGCCTTCCTACCCTCTCTGGGTTCACATCTTCCGTTCCAGTCTCACGCTTTCCTCGTATCCCCCATTCACTCACCACGAGATCCTCGAGACCTGCTTATCTCGTTTTCCACTTGTTTCACTGGTCCTGTGACCTTGTCCCCCAATCGGGAACTCTCTGGGATTTCCCCGGGAAATCACAACATTACAACTCTCCCCCCACCTCTAGTAAAAAATTTAACCTTAAATTGTTTCCCTATTACTTTCTCTTCAGGTTATAATTGTATAGGTTTGGGATCACTTTAATGTAATGATGTTGATTGCCTACTAATCATTCTGGGTTTTGGTGAGTACTTCCCTTTCCTTAGGTTTCACATTATTTTCTACATTTTGATACATCGCCAGTCATTGTATCCAGTGAGCACTATGTGGTCTTATGGGAATCAACTATTCTGGCACTCTCTTTCAAGTGCGAAAGTTTATATAGGCTCTGCGCATCCCCCCATCCCATCCCACAGTCTGCCTAAGGGCAGAACCGAAACCCTGGCACTCTCTTTCAAGTACGGAAGTCCATACCGGCTATGGAATAGAAATGTAAAAACTCGCAAATTCTCACCATAACCATTGGACTCACTGGTTCATGACACTAGTTTCCGTTTCAATTAGAGTTTCATGTTTCCCTGCCAAGGAGTTTGACCCTATTCCCTTGGATTATGTGCTGTTAATTACCCATTATTTTTTTTTTGCACAGTTACGACGGAAACACGTTATATTTTCGCCTGTTGTCACTACACACGATGACAACGAATAAACAGAACAGCAAAGCGACTACGGAAACACATTGTATCTTCAATGTTTATTGAGCTGGGTGTAACTGGCATTAGTGTTCACATTTTAGGAAGGTTGAATATAAATAACGATCAATAACGAGCAATAAAAAGTAAACCATTCATTTTGTAATCCTTAGAGTAGGAAAGACAGTCAACATAACAAGAAACGACAATAAAAGAAACAATGAAATTAGAAAGACAGGAACGCCTGTGATTAGATTTTTGGTAAAACAAAGAATAAAATGGTTTGTCTACCTGGTCAGAATGAACCCTGCGTCACCAGTTGCAAAAGCATACAACAGAACAATAGAAACTTCAAGAGGCAGATAACGACCAAAAAGGAAATGGATAGACACCTTTGCTGAAACTCAACAAAATCATCATGCAGCTAGCTAAGGAACTCACACTATCACAGAAACCGAGCATTGGCTGTGCCTGCAATAAGCAGAGACAAACAATAAATAGAACTGACAGTAGCATTTCCATCAATCACAAACAACTGAATGTGCCAACCACGGTTAGAGGCATCACGGTACCGCCCTAGGAGGAAGGACATACTGGGTGCCTGTGTTGTGAAAACGCATAGTTTCCTCGATCCATTTCCTATAGGGTATAATATTTGTCACTAGAAATCCATCACTTCCGGTATTGCAGGTGTTGTCGAAAGAGTTGAATCCAAAAAGGACATGTGAATCTGAAATATGCACACATTGATAAAATACAGCAATGACAAAAAACTTTGACACATACATGCATTCATACATTAATACACATATATAATACAAACATACAAACATACAAACATACGTTCGTACATACATACATACATTATATACATACATAAAGATCCTCGCCGGTGCAATGGAGTTAGTGAACTGCGCTGGGATTCTTCAGACTCAGGCTTGAGTTAGAAGTAGAACGGAGCACTTATGTGTTATACCCGTGTGCCATGAAGTTATTCCGTTAAATAAACATAAACACATATATACGTCCGTGCGTACGTACGTACGTAATACATACATACATACGTACATAATACATACATAAATACATACATACATACATACATAGATACATACATAACATGCATACATAACATACATACATACATACAGAAAGACAGAGAGACAAACATAATATAAGGACAACAGGCTGCAGTCATAGCAAACATTCATAGCAAGATCAAATCTGAGAGCAACATGGGTGTCGAAAGAAAATATGAACGGATCGCTCAAGTTAAGTTTTAAAGACATCTCGTATGTTATACTTCTTCTTTTCTCTACCATTTGAATGTCTCGCAGCATCAGAACAGTAAGAGATCTATAGAACGGGCCCTTCTGTTCCCTTCTTATGTTGTACGTTTCATTATCTCCGATATTTCCGCGGTCGGTTTTCTGCATGGTCGACCTCTGGATCTGTTAACGCTGTGTCTGTATTAACATTGCGCTCTCTGGTGCCCTGTTGTTTGTCAATCTCGTTACATGAAGAAACCATTCGAAAAAGTTGAGTTTTTGTTCTGTGCACTCTCTTCTTGATATCATCATTCATAAGTCGATCTTTCCTTGTTATATCTATCAAAATAATCAACATTTCCTTTCTGTCGTGTTATTTTCTTTAAATCTTCTAAAGACAGTGTCCATGTTTGACACTGATATCATAGCGTTGGTAAGAATATTGTGTTGAACAGTGCTATTTTAGTGTTCATATTCACGTGTTTGTATTTCTTCTTCTTCTTCTTCTTCTTGTTCACCGGCTGTGAATTCCGGCGGTAAGTCGCGGTTGTTCATCCAAAATGGACTTTTGGCTTTTACCTTGACCTGAGTTTTGCGTGTACATCCGTTTTACTGGCTTAATTGTTTGCAGTTCTCGTTCCCCGCCTCTCCGGCAGATGTACTCCGACTTCAAAGGATGTTTGTATTTCAAAATTGGTGATTTCTACTTTAGTCGATTCGTGAGATCTCTTCCCCTTTCTACGTGAACTAAATCATATTATTTGTATTTTCTCAATCTATCAATCGGTTCTCTTTATGCCTAGTGGTTCATGAAACTTCAAAGAAGAGTTTCCATGACTTCATGTCCTGTGCAATCTTCGGTGCGGTTTTCCATATCAGGCATGCAACACTAATTCACTTTCGCTCGTTCGTCTCCATGTTGTTTTTCGGCGCCCCTTCTTTTTCCTTCCCTCTGGTGTCCATGTGAGAGCTGTTTTGGCAGGTGAATCAGGGTTCATTCTCATGAAGTGGCCAAGCTATTTCCATCTTTTCTTTGTTATCATACTTTCTAGAATGTCTTATTTGTATTTTTTACATTCAGAAAAAAAAAAAAAAAAAAATGACAGCAGCCTGTGCTACACAATAACAGGCGTCTGTGGGTTGGGCGTTGCGAACGCGCTTCATAATGCTGGGGTGACAGGTTCGATGCCAGCTGTAGACGATTTGGCAGCAGATCGTCTTGTGTTGGCTTCGATAGTGGTACCAAGAGCTGATCGTTTAGGAGCAATGGCAAACTACTAAACGTAAAATTTTCCTAGAAAAACCACGACAGCAAAAAATGCTGGGGTTGGTTCTGCGTTAACGCACTGTAAAGGACACACAACTAACGTTAACCCAATGAAGGCTAGGCAGCGAACTGTTACTTAATTCGACGTCGCTAAACAGTAGCCATTTCAGTGGTTTGAGATGAATTATGTCCGTATCCCACAGTTGTGGATTTCAGGCTGTACGACAGACACGCCCAATGAAGACACATTTTTAAGGTGCCTAGGTGTTCATGTTCTTAGTGCACTTGTTTTTTAAATCCAGGCTTACACGCCGTCTGGGGATGACAGGTTTGATTCTCGGTACGGTAACTATAGCTTTTGATTTGTATGTTGTGTATCCTTCTGACTTTCTACTTCCTTCTATAAGTGATATTCAATATATTGGCAGCTGGCTTACTGTCTATATAATAGTGTTATTATCCGTAGACTTTATTCAAAATACCAAGAACCGAGATCTTATAAGAAACCCCCTGGGACGTAAAGGGATACGCCCCAACGGCAGATTATTTAGCTCCACTTATTCAGTCGATATAAGTAAGTGAAGTAAGGATTCCTTTTCACGCTTTTAGGCGTATAGGGCATTTGGGAAGAGCACCCATATTTTTTTCCGACAGTCGGCACTAAGTTGTAATGTGGTCAGCATAACGCCGGCCGTCTTTACTTCCCCAGGACAGCCATACTGGTCCCCATTTTAGGCTGGGTGGACCTGCGACGCCCCATACCATGATAAAAAACCACGCAGCCAGCAATGTGTTTCGATCGCCGTACATTGGAATTACCAGTCTTACTCGCACGCCTAAGCCACGGACGCTGCTGTTCAGTTAATATCATCATCATCATGTA
This sequence comes from Candidula unifasciata, assembly GCA_905116865.2. Lineage (NCBI taxonomy): Eukaryota > Metazoa > Mollusca > Gastropoda > Stylommatophora > Geomitridae > Candidula > Candidula unifasciata. The sequence continues at coordinate 375,094 of CAJHNH020004558.1, forward strand.
GCAGGTCCTTTTCAGAACGTCGCTCTCATTGCAGTCTGCCTGAAAAAAAAAAAAAAAAAAAAAACTCGTCTCTCGCCAGTTCTCCTGCCTCATGCACTTTCACACTCTAGGAGTCACTTATATTATGTGCCTATCTTCGTGTTGGTCGACCCCTGTCCCTCTTTCTTGGTACCATGCCTTGTGCTATAATTTCTTCCAATCCGTCGTGGCGCTTGATATGACCAAAATATTGCAGCTTTCGAGAAAGGATGCTGTTTATTAGCCAAGATATTAGTCAATTAATATAGTAAATTAAATATCGTAGAAAGACGTTTGAGAGCCTACCATTCGCTCTAAAGACTGCGGGTGATCCCAGATCAGCTATACATTTGCTGGCTTGGTTTTGGCTTATAGCACACGAAATCTTCATTGAATTGAACACACTATAATATAAAGAACTGCAATTTTCCATTTCCATGTCAGTAGTAGTAAACTTTTTCAGCGTATCGGTTGTTCGTGAGGAATTCTCTGAGAAATATACAACATGGAAATCGATTATGGAAACATAGGTTGTAAAAAAAAAAAAAGCATGCTAGGGAAGGTCGAATCAGATTTTCTTCTTTTGGAATCGGTCGCATTAATCTAGAAGCCACAGATTGTGAGAGCCGCCAGGCAGTGCAGGCGTATTGGGAAATGAGCAGGCAGACAGGCTGTTATTGCGCTCATCTTGCTCCCAGCAGCGTTATTGCTCTAGGATCATAGCTAATGAATCACAGTCATCATTTTTTTTTCAAACGCCTTACGTGTTAGGGAGCATTTAGTATTCACCCCCCCCCCCCCACCTCTCTTGCAAAACGTTTTTGAAAAGCTTATATTCTGAAAAAGACTAATTCAAATTCGATACATTTTTTACATGTTACTTCCTTGAAGTTAATACTCCCTTTTTACTTGGATTAAAGAGTACGGTTACACTGTTAAATCACATAAATGAGTTTGAAAATAACGTCTGACCTATAAATAAGTTTAAAATTAATTTCCCTAACCACACACACACACACACACACACATACACACCACTTTTGTGTGTGCAAAGTTTGGGTCTTTGCATCAAATGTGTCGTGTTAGATCTTCATTAACAGCTGGGTTACCATTATGCGATTGGCAGAATCAGAAAAAAAAAAGCATACCATCGGCAACCTTGAATGAAGCTCGTGCAAGAACGTCAATTTCTACCCCCACCACTTCGCCTCGTGCAAGAACGTCAATTTCTACCCCCACCACTTCGCCTCGTGCAAGAACGTCAATTTCTACCCCCACCACTTCGCCTCGTGCAAGAACGTCAATTTCTACCCCCACCACTTCGCCTCGTGCAAGAACGTCAATTTCTACCCCCACCACTTCGCCTCGTGAAAGAACGTCAATTTCTACCCCCACCACGTCGCCTCGTGCAAGAACGTCAATTTCTACCTCCACCACTTCGCCTCGTGCAAGAACGTCAATTTCTACCCCCACCACTTCGCCTCGTGCAAGAACGTCAATTTCTACCCCACCACTTCGCCTCGTGCAAGAACGTCAATTTCTACCCCCACCACTTCGCCTCGTGCAAGAACGTCAATTTCTACCCCCCACCACGTCGCATCGTGCAAGAACGTCAATTTCTACCCCCACCACTTCGCTTATGTTTAAAAGGTAAAGTCAAGAACACTTTTCCACGTTTTCAGATGTACTGGGCACATAGAGCTAGACCTAAATTTGTTTAGACCAATCGGCACTCAGTGAGTCATGTGATCAGCATCACACCGACCTCCTTTACTTCACAGGACTGTACATGGGACCCACTCGAAGCTGGGGTGACCTGGGAGCAAAGGTCAATTGTTGAGAAAAGTACGGATCTGTTAGGACCCGAATCCACGACCCGATTCGCAGGCGAGCGCCCTGCCGATTTACCTCGGTGGCTCCCTTTCGCTTATGTTTACAAAGTATGTCTTTCTTTTCTAAACACATTTCCAGCTAAGCAACCAATAGGGGCAGATTGTCAGAAAATTTGGCTGTAATCAGACACAAACTACGCAAGTTATCGAATAAAACTTTCTTTTGCCAGAGAATATCATGTATCAGCGTTAGATTCTTCAGTGACACGACCTGGGCTTAAGCGCGACTGAAATCACGTAATCAACGACTCGTGACGCGGCCTGAACTTGAGTGCGACTGAAGTTGTGTAATTAACAATCTGTGACCTGACCTGTAGTTAGGTCCAGCGACTGACGACTCGACATGCGACTTGTAGCTTCAGTGATCTGGTATGACTCGATCTTCGCAGCCTGCCACTGTGAGGTTTCGTGATCAACGTCACATTTAAAAACCTCTTCAGATAAAATGGACATATGGTTCTATCTAGTGAAGGATAAAACAACTTGGCGTGAGCTGG
>CAJHNH020004558.1:382500-390000 GCA_905116865.2 Candidula unifasciata
TATTTTTCGTCCTATTGATACCAGGTTGTAACCCAGTTCGAGGATTTCTGTATTTGTCGTCCTATTGATACCAGGTTGTAACCCAGTTCGAGGATTTCTGTATTTGTCGTCGTATTGATACCAGGTTGTAACCCAGTTCGAAGATTTCTGTATTTGTCGTCCTATTGATACCAGGTTGTTACCCAGTTTAAGGGTTTCTGTATTCGTCGTCTTATTGATACCAAGTTGTAACCCAATTTGAGGATTTCTGTATTTTTCGTCCAATTGATACCAAGTTGTAACACAGTTTGAGGATTTCTGTATTTGTCGTCTTATTGATACCAAGTTGTAGCCCAGTTCGAGGATTTCTGTATTTGTCTTGCGCTTCTCGGGTGGGTGGTCAATTTGTTTATTTTTTCATAGGTTTCAGCTACTCCATTTATCCATCTTTTACCTTGTCTTCACTTCGCTTTCCTCCCTGGATATATTGACACTTTAAATGTAATCACTTCAATATTTTTTAATCATGATTATTTTTTTTTTGGTACTGGAAGAGTTAACCAAAGCTGTATATCATCGTTATCAAGTGCCCTGCTGACTAGAGTGGGGCCCCATGCCTTGCCACAACATGAAGTTTGGAACAGTTTGTATCAGTTCATATGCTGACATATAAAACTGTGCAGGATGCACATAGATATGTTAATTGATTCATTGATTGATTGATTCATTATCATATTGTGCAGTAATATGTCATATATAGGGCTCACAGTCAGTTCCTCCATCTATCCTGTGCGACAAGTTCAATTTCGAGGATAGAATCTAGTCCATCATCTTTGGTCACTTTCATCGACATTCGTCGCAGGGTTTCGACTGGGTGAGCTCTCCTCCTTAATCCCTGTATTTCCTTTTATGGGGATTTCTCTGCTGGTATCTTCTCAGGATTTGTCCAATGTGGCGCTATCTTCTCTGTCTTATAATTGTTGATACTAGTTGTTTTCCATATACTTCTTTACTTTTTTTTTGAGTCATGCGATTTTGTTTACATCATTTTTTCTCAAAGCGACGTCCGTGACTTAGGTGTTGCGAATCAGAATTTTAATTCCAACGTGCGGCGATCAAAACCCACTGCTGGCTGGGTGTCCCCCCCCCACCTCCCCCCCCCCCCCCCCCCAGTAAGCTCTATAAAGCATGCCTAATTTTTTATGTACCTCCCATTAAAGGAATTTATTACCCAAGATGTCGTTTCTTTAATAAATTTATTTTTGTCCAGTCCTTTTCTGTTCTTTACCCTTGTGACACTTTTTCCATCTTAACTTTTAAATGTGCCTAGATATTAAAACTTCTATGCTGCATATGTTTGTCCAAGAGAGACTACAATTATACTAAACACAAACTCAGGCTACTATTAGACTGAACACAAACTCAGGCTACAGTAATACTGAACACAAACTCAGGCTACATTTATACTGAACACAAATTCAGGCTACAGTTATAATGAACACAAACTCAGGCTACAATAATACTAAACACAAACTCAGGCTGCAATTATACTGAACACAACCGCAGGCTATAAGTATAATGAACACAAACGCAGGCTACAATTATGCTGAATCCAAACGCAGGCTACAATTATACTGAACACAAGCTCAGGCTACAATTATACTGAACACAAACTCAGGCTACAATTATAATGTACGAAAACTCACTTTTAGGATGTATAATGATCTTTTCAGGTTTAAATGTCTGTTTATACTTATCCTCAGCAGACAGACTCAGATTTCCAGCCACTAATGTTACCTTAAAGCTGATGCTAGGGCTGAAAGGTACATATGCATTATTAAACGTACATTTTACCAGTAAATACACGACTGAATAAACTTAAAGACAGACACACATGTACGTCATTTCACGTCGTCTAACTAGTTGAATACACATATAACGGAAGGTGCAGACACATAAAATGATGTTGACCATGTTAATTTAAACAGCCGACGTGGCGTAGCGGCTAGAGGCTTGCCTGTGGATCAAATGGTCATGGGTTTGGATCCTGACAGAGCCAGACATTTTCAAATTTGGCTTTCAGGTCAGCCGAGTTTTGTGCCATTACTAGGTAAAGTCCTGGAAAGTAAATGCGATCGGCGTGATGCAGTCTGCATCAGCCACCAAGCAGAGTTTGATCTATAAAATTTAGGTCTAGCTTTATAAACCCAATATGCCTAAAGGCGCAAATTGAAAAAAAAAAAAAAAAAAAAAAAAAAACTATGTAAATGCAAATATTGGAACAAATGTGCTAACTTAAAGTACAAAATGGGCTTGTCTGGTGAAAAACATTAGCTTTACAGACATGTTTTAATACTGACCACAGCCTCCTGTGATAGAGTCAGCTTCTCTACTGCTTCTCCGTTATAGATGTATTTTTAAAAAAAACACACTTATTTATCTTTGAAATATATATCATTGAGTAAAATGTGTTGCTAATTGTTTAGTATACTGCGGCTTAATTTGTGTGTAAAGCTACTTGATAAATATTGTCAACACAGACCGGCCTCCCGAACTTCACAAAAACGGGAATTTCCCTTGATCTTACTGGTTTTATCTATTTACAGCCATCCGCTGACTTTGCAAGATTAAGGAAGTTGAAACTTTACTTTTTTGAATCCCACCAAGCTGGCACTGTCATGAACTGTTATTTCTGCCTGTATTTATCAGTTTGCAGTGTCGGCAGGGTGGCTTTGAGCCTGAAAGTTTAGGACTACAATGCTCTTGTTTGTATTTATCAGTTTGCAGTGTCGGCAAGGTGGCTTTGAGCCTAAAGGTTTAGAATTACAATGATCTTGCCTGTATTCATCAGTTTGCAGTGTCGGCAGGTTGGCTTTGAGCCTAAAAGTTTAGGACTACAATGCCATTGTATGCAGTCGCCAAGCACTGGGGATGTTAGGTTTTTAATTTTGCCCCTCCCCGCAAGCCCTCACCCCCCACCTTTACAATGCCTCTGGCGCCAGCATAGCCAAATGGCGTACGACCAGTGACCTGACATGTCCCCTATGCAGACGGTCGAGCACATACTGTCAGCGTCAAGAAAATCCCTAGGCCATGGTGGGTAAACATGGTGCCACAATAAAGTTCTAAATAATTAGCAGACATTGTGAATAAAGCCAGGATGAGGGCCAAAGCAAGGGACAGTGCTAATTTTTTCCGCCGCCTCCTCTTTCCATGCGCTTCCTTAAGGCTGGGCTGAGTTCTAAAGGTAAATTCAACAAAGTCGATACGTTCCATAGATACTTGATTGTGCGAGGGAGTGGTTACTGGAAGTCGACCTGCCTGGTTTCGAGAAATACCCCCAAGAAATCCGAAAGACTGGCCTTAGACCAGACATGGTTATGCACTTCGCGACAGAACGCCAGCTCATCCTAATGAAGCTTGTCGTACAGTCGAGTGTGGAAGAAAAATCACACACACAAGCTCTAAAAGTACTGTGAACTGGTGGCCAGTCTGAGGAGCTATGAGGCGCACATAATAAAACTCTTCGTTGTCGAGGTAGGCGAAAGAGGTCTAATCTCCCCCCCCCCCCTTTTTTTCACAAACAAAGGGCTTGCGAGGCAAAGAGCGTCAACGGGCGCTCAAACAACTGGGTGAAGCTGCAGAAAGAGCTTCGAGCTGGTTGTGGACACAGCGAAACGTCGTGTGGCATGGGCCTCGGTAGACTGGTCCGAGCTCCTAATGGAAAAGAACTCATAAATTCCTGAAAGCTAAAGTGTCCGATGATGTCTGTCAGTGTCTCCTGCCAATTGCCACAGTCTAACTAACCTCTATCTGATAAACCAACCGTAGACTTGTCACTCTGGTCGTTAAGGTCGGCGCTTAATTTGCTACAGTAGCGACACATATATAACACCAAACCTCAATACCTAGTTGCAAAACCATAATCTCGTCTTGTCCGAATGTCGGAAAAGCAAGCAGGAGATGTACAAGGCCTGAAGTCATGAACCAGGTCGGCCCACCCTCTAAAATTGTCTTGGGCCGAATCAGTTGTCGACGAAGGACCCTTTTACTGAAGATCGGTAAACTCCTGCTGTGCATGCTCCAACCGTGGAGTTCTTCTTATCGACATCACAACACCTGGGAAATTCCTATAAGCGCTTTGTCCCCAGCTTTAACAGCAAGCGCAGAGTTTTAATTCCAATGGTACGAATAGCAGTCTTTTTGTTTATCCGTCTCGCTTTTACCTTGAATGCTGATTATGGACCAGATCCCTTGATCCCTCGTCGCAGAACCATTCTCCTTAGACCGTGATGATCCATCTCTGATCTCACACTGTTCATTTGCCCCCAAAAGGCCCTTACAACATCTAGCTTGTCATGCATCGATTCGCCCCTAAATTGTGCGGAATCAGCTGGTATACCTGCCTGTTCCTTTCCTAATATACCGGCATATCCTGGGGAAAATATCTATAGAATGCATGAAGGGTGTATTTTAATTTTTAGACAGTTTCTTCTGCTTTAGTTTACGCGACATATATAATGTAGGTAGGACGTGATGCCCCAGAAATGAATCGGAACACTTTATAAAACAGTATAGAAAAAAAGAGAAACAATTTTGCATCTAGTAATCGTCTTGTCCGTATGGACAACTTAGCAGCTCGGTCTAACCCATTCGTGCTCATATATAGCAGCTTCCTCAGTGTATCCACCAGTAGGCGATTGGCGTATCTTCTTTCTTTGACCCACAACCTGTTTCTGCATGCTTTTCCTCTTTAAGCTTTCTGGGTCCTGCAGGATTTTGCATATATTTCCAAAAACCATTATGAACATTCGTAAGTGTATAGCTTTCATTAGGCAAAGTGCACAGTGATCGGAAGTAACTATAAGGAAGCCAGATGTCACTGGAATTATCTGACCAAATGTGAAAAGTAAAACAACATAACATGTGATTATTTGAATTCAACGAAAAGAGCCTTTGACGAATCGTGCATTGCTTAGATTTTAGTCAGTTAATACCAATTTCCATCAGGCGATTTTATTGTGTCTGACTCCTTTTTCTCAACGTTTCTGAAACGCTTTGCAGGGGGATTTTTCTCTGGAGAATCAATATCTCCCCTGCTAGAGAGAAATACTCGCCCATAACTATACGAGACAAATCAAAATGAAGTGATCATATTCCAACTAAGTAACTAACTAACTTCCTAACTAACTAACTAACTAACTAACTAACTAACTAACTAACTAACTAACTAACTAACTAACTAACTAACTAACTAACTAACTAACTAACTAACTAACTAACTAACTAACTAACTAACTAACTAACTAACTAACTAACTAACTAACTAACTAACTAACTAATTAACTAACTTCCTAACTAACTAACTAACTAACTAACTAACTAACTAACTAACTAACTAACTAACTAACTAACTAACTAACTAACTAACTAACTAACTAACTAACTAACTAACTAACTAACTAACTAACTAACTAACTAAGTAACTAACTAACTTCCTAACTAACTAACTAACTAAACTAACTAACTAACTAACTAACTAACTAACTAACTAACTAACTAACTAACTAACTAACTAACTAACTAACTAACTAACTAACTAACTAACTAACTAACTAACTAACTAACTAAGTAACTAACTAACTTCCTAACTAACTAACTAACTAACTAACTAACTAACTAACTAACTAACTAACTAACTAACTAACTAACTAACTAACTAACTAACTAACTAACTAACCAACTAACCAACTAACTAATATAAAGCAGGTGTAGACCCAGAGTGGGCATGCAGATACAGATAATGTGTACATTCTTGGTATGTGACATTAAGACTCAGCTTTACTGAAACAAGCTATAGTAGCAAATTAGTGTATTATGCAGGAATGATTTCAGACTTTGCGTCACAGAAATTCCGGGAATTTTTCATATTGTCCCCTTCTTCTGTAGCTAAGGAGAAGATGCTAGGATAGAAGTGTCTGTGGCAGAGTGACTAAAAGCACATCTATCTTGTTATCACGTCAATCCACAGGGCAGAAGAATTTGCAAGCGGCTTCAAAAGTTTTACCCCTACTGTTATTGGAGTTGAGTTTTGCATAACCGTATATATATCCCACGACGCTTAACGGCAGAAGTGGTTTATGACGATGATGATGACACACACACACACACACACACACACACACACACATTTATAAATATAAATATATTTATAATGCGAACTTGCTTAAGGAAAACCATCAACAACGGGACATAATTTTGGTCCCAGTACTATTATTATTAGTCCCTAGAGCGGGGAGGAGTGGATGGCCAAAGGGTTAACAACACTGGGCTTCATGAAAAATCTTTTTTTTTTCTTCATGGGGCAAAGATATAACTCCCGATTGCACAGAATGTGGCGACAGCATAGGCCAGGTATTCGTAAAAAATAACGCTCAAAGACCTTCTTGCCAGCACCGCAAAAATTGTTAATACAGGCAAACAAATTCAAATTTTTTTTTTTTTGCAGCTCCTGGTGAGCGGTAAAGAAAAAACAAAAAGATTTTCGCTCCTTTGTGTAACAGGCTGGGGACAGAGGGTAGATTTTTGGCCTGTTTATTATGTTGTTTTAACAACCTATGGCTGCTGGCACTGGCAAGGTGGTTTGGTGGAACTCTTCAGTGATGTCCAGCAGGTCACGTGAGTCGTGGAAGGTGATAAAAGGCCTGATTCCGTTAACAGAATCCCTTTCCAGCTATAGCTGTCCCAGAGGCTAGAAGCCCTTCCCAATTTGTCGCCCAAACCGCACACGGTTAAAGCGCGAATTAGGTTCAGGCTGCGTGAGTTTTTAGTTTCTGATTTAGTTTTAATAGTAGTATTTTTAGGTTATTTTGTATTCCTTGGTGAGAAGTACAATAATACTGGGGCTGGCTGTTCCATGACTTATTAATAATCTAATTAGATATAATTTAAGATGAAATAATTATTATCAGTGTTTGATAAATTACTTTTGTGAATATAATAAGTGTGCGAAAGGCACGCCATAGTTTTGGAGTCACGGTGGGCTCTTCATTATAAGAGTTTAATTTAAAGAGGTGTAATGGCGAGCAGGGAATGATCTGGCAGTTTTTCATTATGAAAGAAATAATTCTTATTGTTTACAGGCAAGTAAGGATTAAGTTAATTCTATTATCTCTGGCTAAGTTAGTATACGAGTATGATTTTGACACGTGTAACTAGTAAGGGCTTGAGACACGATTCTACAAGCCATGGTTTTACAAGCCATGTGTACAACACACAGGGTCTGCAACAAATGGCAGCGTGCAATGTTCCAGTGATACTGTACTAAATTAAATACTATTTAAAATAGTGCCTTTAAATATAGGGACGTCTAGTAAGAGGGTTGCTTTGGTAAAAAACTGTCAGGATTGTAAGTGATGTTTCAGCTGTTGGGTTTTATGTAATACATAATTTCTTGAGGCTTCAACAACAGGAAATGGGCTATGGTACGAACAGGAATTAGGGGATTAGAATATAAATAAT
>CAJHNH020004558.1:395000-410000 GCA_905116865.2 Candidula unifasciata
TAATCTTCTCAGAAAGTATAATGAGAAAGAGGTAAATGGACACGAGACTCTGTTAACACTGTCTGTAGCAATGGAGGTGGACGGAGGAGAAACCACCGCGGTAGAATATCCTCTCCATCCCGGGGAAACATACAAGGATGTAGAGATTAACCCTGCTCTCTCCTTGTCCCAAACTGAACGGCTCGCACTTCTCTTATCGGAATATACTTCCGTGTTTAGAGAGAAGCCAGGGCGTACTTCGTTGATCGAATACGATATGAAGTTGGTGAGTGAAGAACCCATTCGCCAGCGCCCTTATCAAATCGCCTTTTCTAAGGAGAAATCCGTAAGAAAGGAGATTGAATATTTGCTAAAAGAAGGAGTGATTTCACCCTCAGAATCCCCCTTCAGTGCGAACGTCGTTTTGTTGAGGAAGTCTTCGTGGGAGCACCGATTGTGCACAGATTATAGGCAGTTGAACAGGGTGACGGAGTTTTTTCCTGAACCCCTTCCTGACCAAAGTCTTTTGTTTGCCCGGCTCAACAAAGCCAAGTACTTTTCGAAGATTGACTTGAGCAAGGGGTATTACCAGATACCGGTTAATGAAGAAGTTCGTAAATATCTGGCCTTTAGCACTTCGGACGCTCATTATCACTTTAATGTCCTTCCGTTAGGAACCTGCAATGCTTGCGGGGTATTCACCAAAATGATGCGGTTACTTTTAGATCCTCTAAAAGACCCCACTATCATCAATTTTATGGATGAAATTTTGGTGGCTTCCGAAACTTTTGAAGCACATATTCAGTCTTTGCAGAAACTGCTGCATCGATTGAAAGAAACTGGACTGACAGCCCGACCCACCAAGTGTAAATTGGCCTGGCCCAATCTCGAGTTCTTGGGACACACCGTGTCCGAAGGTACTATCAGACCTGAATCCAAGAATGTCGAGAAACTCCGGAACGCGTCTAGACCACGTACCAAAAAGGAGGTCCGGTCGTTTGTGTCCTTGTGCGGATACTACCAGAAATTTATTCCAAATTTCAACTCCATAGCTGCTCCCTTAACGGATGCGCTTAGGAAGGACCATCCTGAAAAGGTATGTTGGACTCCTGAATGTGAGGATGCCTACGACACGCTTAAAGAGAAATTGACGTCTTCTCCCGTGTTGCAGTTGCCCGATCTGTCTAAACCCTTTGTGTTGAGGACGGACGCGAGTGGCATCGGAATTGGGGCTGCATTACTCCAATCTGGAATTCAGGACCCGGAGATTTTGTTTCCTGTCGCCTACGCCAGTCGAAAACTTAACGTGGCCGAACGCGGTTACTCCTGTATAGAGCGGGAATGTCTAGCGTTGGTTTGGGCAGTCCAAAAATTTCAGCCGTATTTATATGGTGTGAAATTCTCTGTGCAGACGGACCATCAACCTTTGGTGTTCTTGGCTTCATCTGCCCACCTGAACCTAAGGTTGATGAGATGGTCGTTGCTGCTGCAACCCTATTCTTTCACCGTAGAATATATTCCCGGTGGTCAGGATGTGGGAGCAGACTTTTTGAGTCGCCACCCTTCGTCTGCTGACGTGCTGACTGAGGATGGGGATAATGTTGTGGGACCTGAACCTGTTGACGGCTAGGTGTGTGATGCTGTCGTTCTATTCGCGTGACCGCTCATCTCCTTTGGGGAGCCCTGTCGCATGACAGAATACACACATCTACCGCATTGGCCAGGTCCACAGTCGGAACACCCCCAAAATCGTCATTGTAACTATGATATAGGATAGGCCGACCGTAGTTATATAGTTCGTTTGTTGTGGGGGAGTCCAGATAAGAAAAATCCTTATAATTCACTCTTATATTGATTCTTTTAGGCTTTTACTGTCTTTTACACGTTAGGACACATTTTCTACGCCTATTTAAAATAAATTGTCTGACCGCTGCACCGCATACGTGAGCAGGATTCTTACACCAACTGCTGTAGTTAGGGACTGTATTTTTATGCGTCACTTCTCTATGGTCCAGTCATTTATCATGGGATTTCTGAAGATCCAGCAAGCGTCCGTGGCATTGACGTGATCTTCCACCAACCAACACCGGGGAAGCAGCTGACTTGAGTTGAACAGCCATTACCCAGTATGCTGTACTGTCCGTGAACCATATATCCACCAATCTCTGGGGAGTGATTGTCTGTGATCTTTCTCAGAGAGATCATCAAGTGTACGGAGTTCTTCCGAGAAGTGAGACTTGGCAGATTTCCATCTTCGGGCATCCTGAGGAGCTGCAGGATCCTACCAGATAAGTCCGAGTAACACTTTGTAGTGTCTTGATTCCAGATGTGCCTTCAAAATCTGTCTCATAGCTCCTGACCATGGTGATCCTGGAAATGGATGTGTCTATGTAGAAAGACTCTTTCTCTAGTGTCAGATCTTCAAATATTTGCACATTCTTTTGATTCTTCGTGCTACCTTTCGTCTGCCTTGTTATAGTGAATTTATTACATTGAAGTTTTAGTTCATCAGTCTTTTTGTTCTTAGAAAAGTTTCGTCTTATTGGAATTCATTGTCATAGTCAGAAAGGTATTCGCGTCTTGTCATATCCATTGTTGTTTACTTGTTTGACTGTGTTACGTTGTTTACCAGTCTGGGGGCAAAATAGTGATGAGGACGTCTGGCCGAGAGGTACCCAAGTGTTCATAATAACCCGGTGGAGTCAGAGCTCGAGTCACCTCATCCCTGAGACAGGTTGAATGGAAAGTTTGAACCGAGGGTTAGGCCTCTAGACGAACGAGAGCCACCATTCAAAACACTCCTGTCTCAGAGCACCTGAGGGATGTGTGAAAATATTCCGTAAGTAAAGGTGCGCGACAAAACTGCCATACGACACATACATACATACATACATACATACATACATACACACACACACACACACACACACACACACACACACACACACACACACACACACACACACACACACACACACACACACACACACACACACACACACACACACACACACACACACACACACACACACACACACACACACACACACACACACACACACACACACACACACACACACACACACACACACACACACACACATACATACATACATACATACATACATACATACATACATACATACATACATACATACATACATACATACATAAAAACGTTGGCACCTTTCCATTGTTCTAGACGATTGTTTTATATTGTGCTATAAGAAAGCATGTGACTCACAACTCATGGCGATGGTGAGTGTGACTAGCAAAACCCGCCTCTGTTAAGAAAAGTCTACTACATTTAGAGTGCTTCATCTCAGATGATGTGCTCCGATAATTTCTGCAATCGTTATTATGTGCATGCATACATGTTTGTGTGTTCTCATTAAAACGGGTTTTCGTCCGTCGTTGTGCTACCAGTGCCAGACATGAGCCCTTACTGCAACTACTGTTTGTTCTTTGTGTGTGTGTTTGTGTGGTTTTTATTTTTCTTTCTGTCATCTGAATGCTTTTTATTGATTCAAATTTTTGTTAAGTATAGTTGGCAGTTGAATTCAAAAGAAGATCGTGACATAGATCACTTTCTACTTGACCCAATCATGATATTATTACTTACTACGTAAGTTGGACGTGTGGAAACATTTGGCTCTCTGATATGAGTATATTATACAACATTTATCTTTGTGAGGTTTTGATTTACCGTTGTTTGCGGGAGACAGTTTAATGTCTGTTTTAGTGATTATAATGGCAGGAGTCCATTAAGAAAAGATTGTAATCTTTTATATCATTAGAGTAGATAATAGAGATTTATTATCGTACATATTTTAATGAATAAGCATCATCATCTTGTGACGTGTAATGTTAATGTAACTAAAGTTTATGTAGCCTGTCACGAGCGTTATTGTCGACTCATAAAGATAACAACTGTATTAGATGATGCTGTGCTAAGTGTGCCAGTTAGTATAGTATACAGGACTCCACTGTAGCACATCCATCAAGGAGATATCCAGCGGAATATTAGAGTAGGCACCCTAGGCCGTATTTAGTTCTTGAAGATACAGTGTACAACAAAGTGTACAACAATGACTTAGGAGAGCTGCCGGTATGACAAGAAGAGAGACAATCAAAAATGGAAAAAAAAATTAGAAGAAGTTTGGGACTGAAACCAGTCATACAATTCATTATTGAACAAGGTATGAGATGGTTTTGGCCACTTACGAGAATGCCCTGATACCAGCTGCCACAGAGAGCCACGCTAAAAAATATATATATATATATATATTAAACACAGAGCAAGGGGAAGACCACGCAAGTGACTGAGCAACATCACCTTGAGCAACCTTACAGAAAGGAACACCAACTTGTATAATGCATTGGAAGAGGTCCACAAATGATCTTTACATCTCCCCCCCCCCCCCCAGCACCTCGCTGAAGTTGATGGTGGAAGAGAAGAAGATACATACATATGTACATGTAGAAGTATGTGTGCTTGTTAATGTATGTGCGTGTGTGTGTGTGTGAAATTCAGTGTGAACTTACTGAACACATAGAGCCGAGGTGACTATCCAATGCTCATTGATAATGGCTCCACTGCATCTGGGATCATCCTTCATATTGATGCTAACCTGCCAAGGGAATTCACCATTGGAGGCAAGTGCTGCGGTCGTGTTGTCGCTGGCTATATCTGTGTCGTTCTCTAAGTTCTCCCAAAAACTGTTGCCTAGTAGCGGTGTGCGACCACAAGGGACGACTGATAGAATACAACTGTATTTAGTGCCAATATATATATATATATATATATATATATATATATATATATATATATATATATATATATATATATATATATATATATATTTCTTCTTCTGCATTTCTATCCCCAAATGGAGCATAGGCCCTTAATCAACTCCAAGTCGTTCTATTTTACTTGCTTCTAATATACTCTCATACTTCTCGTCCTTTTTAGGATGAAATGTTTCGTTATTTGAAGCCCTACTCTGGTTTTTGCCAGGGGCCACAATATAGCCTGGCCATAAATATGGCCTAAAGGCTGAACGCGGTTTCTGGGACCTCTCCACGGTGATCCTCACCCACAAGGTGGTACATTTTCATCAGGTGTTTATCGCTTGTGTGATGTCCTGGTGTGGTAGAAAGTCAGTCCGTTCCGTCTGACTTGCTTCTCTTTTTGACTTATCCATGGTTGATTGGTTTTTGTTGCTATTGTTTTTACAGGATGAGATAGCCAACCTCAAGCCCAACCCTACCCTTGGTTTCCTCTTACGACATGCCTGGTTGGGTGCAGTGTCACTATTCTTTGCTTCCCGTGAGGGCCACGGTGACACACGGTGTATTTTTATTATGGTATGGGCTGTCCGTTGCTTAGGCATTACGAACGTGCTTCGTATTGCCGGGGTGCCAGGTTCGATCCCAGCTGTGGTTTCGACAGTGGTATTGAAAAGTCGATCGTCCAGAACGCAATGGCAAATTACTGGACGCAATCTTGCCTAGAAAACCCACAACAGCCATAGAATGCTAGGGTTGGTTCTGCAACGTCCTGTAAAGGATATGCAATTAATTTTTTATGGGGCGTCGCATGTCAACCGAGCCTAAATTTGTTTAAATACTTTTTGTTGTTGTTGACTTTGTTACATGTTCCCAAAGGACCTTGACCACACCTGCCTTGTCATGTATCGTTTCACCATTCAATGGGGCAGAATTAGCCAGTCCGGAGAGAAATGGTGAATGGTGAAAGTGGAAAACAGAGAAACAGAAAGGCAGGAGCCAGGTGATTTAGGCACACACACACACCACACACACATACAAACAGAACGGCTGGAATTTGTTACTGTGTTATGTTCTAATATGATAGTCTATTTTGTGTGTGCTGTATAGTTTAACGGTAAAATGTGTCGTGTTGTTTCACAATAAGTAAGCAGTGTCCTTCCTTTTTTGATCAGTTGAATCTGTTAGATGCTTGTTTTGTGAGCTCATGTCTAGCCTTGTCACGCTGGCCATGCACTCGACAGAAGCTCTGAAATTTCGGTGAGCAAGAACGTCGCTCATAAAGGTGTAGTTTCGCACCTGGGATTGCCTGCAGTAACGGACTGAAGAGCGTAGTGATTATAAAGCTTGCTCGGTCAGGGTTCCAGGTAACAGGTGGCCAAACTGTCCGGTATAATTTCTGTACTTACATTTAAGATTGTAATGTGTGCTCTGTGTGCGTTCGCGTTGAGTGTGTGTCAGGTTTAGATTGTTTGTCAGAGGCCCACCCACGAGTCACGGACCAAAAGTCACCCACAGATCTGTGACAGTGTTAAATTTAGAAAAAAAAAATTCAGTCAGATATAAACATTTTTTTTTTTAAATTTATGAATTAAAAAAAGAAGTATATGGTACTGATTTATTTAGCATTTGCCATTATTTATCTATATTATTTATCTGTTCAATACCATCGAAGTCTTAGCTTAGCTTGTCAATATTATAATCATCATCATTATCATCATCCGTAGTATAACAATCATCCTTATAATTGATATTCCCTTTATTTTCAATATCATCGTTTGTAATCTTTGCGCTTAGTTTTTATTTTGCTAACTTTTATAAATAAAATTCAGTTATCACATCACCAGCTTATACCGCAGTAGACAAAGTATAAGTAAAGGAGGCGTTTTCACGCCAATAATGGTATAAGGTGTATAAAGCTATCCTCCGAATAACGGTCCCAAATTATCGAAGCCGAAAATATACCCTAACAGGGTCTCAGTCACATGTCAATTGCGAAGTTCCGGCGACTACCGCCACCGCTGAGAGTATTCCAACGGCGCTTCACGCGGCGTGAAGCGCGGCTAAACTAGATTGATAGGACTCACGAGCAAATAAAATGAAGGACGCTGCAGAAGATTCGGTAGCCGCTGCTTGTGAGTCCCAGCCATCTAGTTTAGCCCCGCTCCACGCCACAAATAGCGGCGTGGGGCGTGGGAGATACGCTCGGTGGTGGCGGTAGTCATCGGAAGTCCGCAATTAAAGTCGCCGGAAGTTCGCAACTGGCATGTGACTGGGGCCCTGTTAGGGAATATTTTCGGCCTCGATAATTTGGGACCGTTATTCCTAGGATAGCCGGTATATAGTTCTAGACCTATAGTTTTTAGACCAATCCTCACTCGGTGGGAGATTAAGTCAACATCAAGCCTGCCGTCTTTTCCTCTCAGGAGTTTACCTAGTACTCGTTATAGGCTCATTTTTAAAACAGAAAAAAAAAATGTCGCTTGATGGGGAATTGAACCCACACAGTCAGGCCCAATGGAGATCGCTTGGCTGTTACATCAAGGCGGTTCACATGTATTACAGCAGCTGTGACATCTAAGTGTACAGCCGTTTGATGTTTACCTGTTTTAAAGATAACATCACCTGGTTATTTGAACTTACTTGGTGCCGGTGTTGTCAATTTTAGGCGTCTAGTTCTCTGGAATATGGTTAGCAAATACAGTGTATAACAACACTATAAACATGCACCGTTATTATTGTATTATTATTATTGATACTAATAATATTTATTCGTTTATGTAATTAGAATATCAGCGTTGTGGCGAACGCGAGGTCATTGAAATATGAGGGGACACGGGGAGGCAGAGAAAAGGAAAGAGAGAGAAAGAAATATGACAGAGGGGATCAGAGAGAGAGAGAGAGAGAGAGAGAGAGAGAGAGAGAGAGAGAGAGAGAGAGAGAGAGAGAGAGAGAGAGAAATGTTATAGGACGGAACATAGAATGGTGTGTGTCTGTATGTGATATATATATATATATATATATATATATATATATATATATATATATATATATATATATATATATATATATAGAGAGAGAGAGAGAGAGGGGGGGGGAGAGATGTAATGTGGGGCCACATACCCACAAACAGAAAGAGCGAAATCTGCTGTGATGTAGACGCACAGAGGATAGACGTGAGAGCTCATTAAACAGTCAACAGCAGCGGGCGACCCAATGACACCAACTTCTACGCGACGATGAAAATGATGAGTACTTTTCGGTTAAGCTGATTGCTAGATTAAAGTTCGTTCAACAACTCATAAACACACTTGCAAGCATTTTCTCAAAAACTGCCTGTTAGATAGCAATGATATTTTGCATGCAGTCTTAGAAGATCCATGACGCAAAAAATTCTAGTATTCTTTAGTCCATTTATTCTTAGAATGGTGATATACCAGCCAATTCCTTTCATCTTTTCGAACCATTGTATTTCTAGTTCTATTTTTTTCAGAGGCGTGTTTTCATAATACATTGATAGGTGAAGTAAATTGTTTTGTCATGTATGTTCAGCTGAGTTTAGTTGAGATAAGTAAAAAAAAAAAAAAAAATCACAGCATTCTTGTCATTTCCATAAACGCTTCGTCCCCATCTGCCACAGCCAGCGCCGAGTTCCATTACTAATGGTACAGATCGCACTCTGATTATATGTCCATCTTGACATTCCTCTGAGTTTAGTGTGCTGGCCAGGTATGTTTTAACTGTATTATCTTTGATACAAATGGATATGGAGATGTTTTGTTGCAACTGTAGATGTACCCATCGGGATGATGATATTTAGGCACTCGTCAAAAAAATGGTTTTAATCATTTCAAATCTGACGAACCCAAAAGGTTGATTATTGTTATTAGCTGAACAAATTATAATCCATCTCGGTGCTAGAACTCGTCTTCCTCTCGGAGCACATGTTCAACACACTTTTTCCAGAAAATACGGTCTATTGTTGAGAGGTACTCTCGTATCAGAACCTCAACATTAGACATTTTAAATGTACTGGTTGAGGGGGGGGGGGGGGCAACTTGTCTTTTGACTTTCACTCAAACAAGCTTCATAGGGTTTTGGTGTGAATGATATGCAGGGAGTCGCAGAGAAGTGTGGTTGTATTTAGTCATGATTTTTTTTTCCAGTGTGATACACCTCTGTCCTATTTGTTTTCATCACAAGCTGCAACAACTCTTCTTCAAATATGTGTCGTCAAAGTTGACTTCTTCCTTAGCAAGCCATGTCCTCATTTGTTAATTTGTATTTGATATCGTTGATACCATTAACCATTACTAGGCATGATGGTCTGTCCAAATTGTAAAACATTCATTCTCCATCCAGTGCCTGAGAATGTGTCCATTCGTTTCAGTGTGGTAGTCCTTACTATCCGTACTTTTTGAATGAAAAATGAGTCCAGAATCATGGTTAAGGCCTTTTTAACTGCTTCCTGCATAATAAGTATAATGCGCTGGCCTTTTTTGCTTGAAATGTTTCTTTGCTGTTCACCGTTTATTGACTGCCATCCTTTTTAGCAGAAGTTTAGTTAGCATTACCCAGGATTCAGCCAAATATGCAGTATCGTAGCCTTGCATCCGTCGCTCATGGATCTGCCTCAGGTATTTGCTTCGAATAGCAATCAAATGTGGCTTTCACAAATAATGTTCCTTCTACCCACAGTTTTCCTGAAAGTTAACCCGTGGCTCTTTTAATTTTCCACATACTTCTTTTTGAAATGTCAATACTTCATTCTGATTTCAAAGTTAATTTCAGTTTTCGGAGAGTAACAAATTGATTTATCCCACGTCTAATGACGTCTACATCAAAGTCGTCAACTTTTTTCCCCCTCCTTTGCTTGACATGAGTGTACTCTGTGTCCTGTCTAATCCAACGGGTAAATAATGCCCTATCCAGACCAAGCCCCAATCGGGTTCATTTCTCTGGGTCAGGTATATCACAATATAAGTGACCCTCTTAGATTTCCCGAGGAAGTGCTGGTACAGTAAAACTCTAACCTTCTGCATAGTTATACATTTGCATCTCAAATTCATTTAGAAATTGATGTCTATGTCAGCTTTTATAAGCTAGTTATATGACACAATAACTCAACACTAATTTATGGATACGCCTTGGACTAAACAACCTTAACCGACGTCTTACTTTGGCGTCAGGAAACTAAGAGTGCGACTTTGCACGAGACAATCGTAAAATTACGTAGGTCTTCTTTAACCCCTTATTAAACCAGTCATAGTGTGCATCGCTTCCTGAAACTAATGAAAGTAAACCTTCCAAAAGTCTACAAAGACGTTTTCATGATAAAATATGTATCGTAAACAAAATTCGAAAACAAAATATATATAATAATCTTCTTTATTGAAAACAATTTCCTTTACGTTACGGCTATTCTAAGGCTGATGCGGAAAAAAAAATCCTTACGATCTAACAGGCAGTTTTCGAGAAAATAGTTTCCATGTATGTTTGTCAATTTTTGAACTAATTATAGGATCATTTTCCAGTCGGAATTTAGATGGCATCACGTTTATATGCTTTTGTGGGAGGGAAGGTGGTGGGAAAGGGATGGGGGGGGGGGGGTGTTGTGTTTTGAAAGGGTTTCTTTTCTACAATAAAACTTGTATTAGTTGCTTGTGTCCTTTCTATTTTTATGAATGTAATAGTATTTGCTAGAGGATATGCTGGCCGAATGGTTAGGAAGCTGGGCTTTCAAGCGGAAGATCCGGGTTCAAATCCTCGTTAAGGCTGTGGATTTTATCTGACAGATGTAAAAAAAAATCCTCACCTACACACGACGAAAAAGAAGAAGAAGAAGAAAGAATATGTTAAGCTCTGGCTTTTGCAGATCCTTATTTAGACGATTGATCCTTGCGCCTACACTCGGTGAACCTGCTTTATACTTCTCAATCCTAGACATGGAATCCTGCGGGCTCATGCACCGTGATTCCTGCCGCCCCCCCCCCCTGTCTCACCCTTTGCTTAGAGAGCCTTTAAACGTTTTAGCTTCATACTGCTAGACCTATATTGACAAATCGGCACTCAAAGGAGTGATGTCGTCAACATCACACAGGCCACATTTACTTCCCATGACTTTATCTGGGACCTATTTAAGACTCACTCGGCTTATTAACCAGTAAGCGTCTTCCACTCAATTCCTTGTGGGATGCAATTTTTCGTTATTTGAAGCCCTAATCTGGCCCTTGCCAGGGGTCGCAATAAAGCCAGACCAAAAATGTAGTCTAATAGCTGAAAGCGGTTTGTGGGACCTCTCCACGATGATCCTCATCCATATGGTGGCACTCTGAGTCATTGGGTGTTTATCACTTGTGTGATGTCCTAGTGAGGTAAAAATCTACTACTACTACTACTACTACTACTACTACTACTACTAGGAACCATTTTAAATTTTGGAATAGTCAATCTCTGTTCGGATTTGACCCGACGACCTTTGGATATGCACACGACCATCTAGCCGCTATAGGAAAGTGACTCCGATCATAATAGTAAAAAAAATAATAACAATAATTCCGTTCAGTTAGACGTGACCTCTAACCGCTTGACCCATCGCCACTAAAATAAAATTATATGTTCTGGGCTCATAGGCGACAGGGTCGTCCATTGGCTCGCCGGTAGACGACTTCGGCTGTTCAGACAGTATTCGGTTCTGTCCTCTGAACGCACCAACACTGCAAGAGTCCCTTTCATGGCTGTTGGTGGTGTGCAATTTCAAGCCATTTTATATGTTGGACATAATCTAGTCACAAATATAACCTAACGCTCCATCTCCGAGGGTGCTGGTTGAAAGTGACGATTTGTTTTCCAGCTATTGATCTCACTTAATACAAACAATGAGAGAAATGGGGAAACATATACTTACCCTGGTGACATTACTATCACTGCCGGAAACTAACGACAGCATGATCATTGATGCCAGCATTATGGTGCTATCGGTGAGGGCCATCGTTCGAGCGAGCAAAGAATACTTGAGATATAACTAGTAGATTACCCTTCTTATGTGAGCTAGAACCTTCATAATATGTCCTTCTTCATATCTCATGTGAATTTATTACATGCACTCGTGTTAACACTTTTGTTTGGTCTCACAGTCAAATGTGTTGTTAAATACTGATTGGTCGAAGCAGACTGAAAACCCTACCATTGGATGATCCTGTAGCAATATGTGGTGTTGTCTGTTTGTAGACTAGGACTAGGACTGTAGTCTCTCAATCCGACACCATAAAGATCGCAATTTTAGACATCGGCCATACAGAGCTGAAATGTATGAAGGAGATCGAATTATCTTTTTTGTTTTGTTTTACAAGAAGCAAGCAAGTGTTGTCTCTGTCTCTGTCTGTCTCTCTCTCTCTGTCATGTGTGTGTGTGTGTGCGTGCGTGCATGAGTGTGTGTGTGTATGTGTGGGTGGTGGGTGTTTACATATATTCATTCGTTTCTGGATTGTCCTATTGGGCCATTATGTGTCACATACGGTTCGCAGTATATTTCACTCAAATCTATCATGAGCATTCAGTTCAATATCATTCATGGAGTCTAGACTAGCACCAATAGCCTGGTCTTATCAATGTCCGCATTAGTTTTTTGTGGGGGGGGGGGGGGGGGGGGGGGAGGGGGAGGAAGGGGGTACCCCGCCTCCTGAATCCCTTTACTTCCCATTGTAGTGCCTGATTTGGGATTCTCTGCTAATTTCTTCTCAAGAATTGAAGATAATGATATCAAAATTTGCAGCTCTATATTGAAAACTCCTATTGCCTTGTCAATGCGTGCCATAATTGCATTCCTTGTATTTCATTCAATATCAAAATTAGTACATAAATAAGTAAATTGAACTGTTTCTTTAATTTCTGTTGTCTCTGGTGTTACATCTGATTGACCTATTATTGGTGTCTTCAATGTATATTTATTTTGAAAACTTATTTATAGTCCAACCTCTGATGCTATGTCTGCTAAATCACATGTTTGTTTGAATGTCATTATTGTTTACACTTAGCAGAACTAGATCATCTGCAGAATTAATATCTTCCATGTGTGTGTTCAACCAGTCAATGGCGCTGTTTCCAACATCATATTTGTTTTCCATCAACCAGTCAATGGCGCTGTTTCAAACATCATATTTGTTTTCCATCACCCAGTCAATGGCGCTGTTTTCAAACATCATATTTGTTTTCCATCACCCAGTCAATGGCGCTGTTTCCAACATCATATTTGTTTTCCATCACCCAGTCAATGGCGCTGTTTCCAACATCATATTTGTTTTCCATCACCCAGTCAATGGCGCTGTTTCCAACATCATATTTGTTTTCCATCACCCAGTCAATGGCGCTGTTTCCAACATCATATTTGTTTTCCATCACCCAGTCAATGGCGCTGTTTCCAACATCATATTTGTTTTCCATCACCCAGTCAATGGCGCTGTTTTCAACATCATATTTGTTTTCCATCAACCAGTCAATGGCGCTGTTTTCAACATCATATTTGTTTTCCATCACCCAGTCAATGGCGCTGTTTTCAACATCATATTTGTTTTCCATCACCCAGTCAATGGCGCTGTTTCAAACATCATATTTGTTTTCCATCACCCAGTCAATGGCGCTGTTTCAAACATCATATTTGTTTTCCATCACCCAGTCAATGGCGCTGTTTCAAACATCATATTTGTTTTCCATCACCCAGTCAATGGCGCTGTTTCAAACATCATATTTGTTTTCCATCACCCAGTCAATGGCGCTGTTTCAAACATCATATTTGTTTTCCATCACCCAGTCAATGGCGCTGTTTCCAACATCATATTTGTTTTCCATCACCCAGTCAATGGCGCTGTTTTCAACATCATATTTGTTTTCCATCACCCAGTCAATGGCGCTGTTTTCAACATCATATTTGTTTTCCATCACCCAGTCAATGGCGCTGTTTTCAACATCATATTTGTTTTCCATCACCCAGTCAATGGCGCTGTTTTCAACATCATATTTGTTTTCCATCACCCAGTCAATGGCGCTGTTTTCAACATCATATTTGTTTTCCATCACCCAGTCAATGAAAATGCTAACTAACAGGGAAGATTTTTAATCCCTATTTCACTCCAGTTTCAACTTCAGACTACTCACCTAAACCATCACTGCTCCGACTGCCCACTCTGAACCTTCAAACGTTGCCTTATTAAAAATGAAAATATTCATTTGTAAACCGAAGCCTTCTTAAATTCATATCAGTTGCGTTCTATGTAAATATCCCAAGCCTTATTGAAGTCCAATAAATTCGAATGGGGGTTCTTGATTTTCAATAAAACCCTCAAACAAGAGTCAGGGTAAATATTTGATAAAAGCAGCGTCTTCTATGTCTAAAACCTGCTTGCTTCTCTCTCAAGATTGTGTCCACTTTTCATTTAATTCTACTGAGAAGTATTTTACAAACAGTCCTTAACATTACTGATAACAGAGTAATTTCTCTCTGGTTGTGACAGTTAGTAAGATAACCTTTTTTGGTGTTTTTTTTCTAGGCGGCGTTAGCGCAGTCGATTCGAGACTCGTTTTCAAGTCCAGCTGCGACTCGATGCAGTCGGTGTTAGAAACCGGGCGGTTCCCGGAGATCACTCAGCCTCTAGGAAATGGGTACCAGAGATGACACTCTGGGGTAAATGAAGAAACTTCGCTGTAGCTAGGAAGTTACGTGCGAACGGCGACACAGGCAAACAGTTTTTTATCAGCTGTCTGTACTGGTGGCAGAGCACTTATGGTTTATAACCGTGTGCAATGACGCTGGTTCA
The DNA here is from genome assembly GCA_905116865.2 of Candidula unifasciata. NCBI lineage: Eukaryota > Metazoa > Mollusca > Gastropoda > Stylommatophora > Geomitridae > Candidula > Candidula unifasciata. Next base: position 409,580 of record CAJHNH020004558.1, read on the forward strand.
CATCTCACGCCTATACCTTTTTTTAAAAACAATTTTGTAGTTCTTCTAATATTCTGAGATTTGTTTCCCTCCGCACATATTCTATTATTCAAATCTGTCACTGGGTTTATGGTTACATCATTCGCTGCCTGATCATTTCTGATGTAATATAATAATTACCTGCGGCCTTATCGTTTGTTAACGAATTGATTGTCTCTGATTTTCACGACCTTTATCTGTCCTACATTTATTGGCAAATGGTCATTTGAGATCGTTCTTCAAAATTCACCAGTTTTTGAAGACTAGGCCTATTTACGATTTCTTGCAAGTGTTCTGTCCATCAGTTTCTTCTGCTTAGTATAGGATGAACACATTGTACTTTCCTACCTGAAGTGCGACCACCCCATTGTGTGAAAGTACTAGTTAATCATTTTAGTGCATT